>BCNH02000005.1:9563815-9588588 GCA_001662345.2 Metrosideros polymorpha var. glaberrima
GTAAAATGGTAATTTTCCATTATGGGCCCTCTTGAAATCCGAAAATAAAAGAATTTAGGCCCGGTGGTTCGTGCCCGGCCCATAACGCCTCTTCTGCGAAAAATTAGGGTTTTTCCGCAAAAGTTGAAGTCGTTTCTGTTGACCTAAAACGACGACGTTTAGAAAGTGCCGATTCATTTAAATATAAATTTTGGCGCTTTGATAACGCCACTCGCGCCTTGCCCGAGTGGTAACCGGGAATGAAACAATTGGTCCGATCCTGGGTTCGAAACTTGGAGGCGGCAACTTCGGTTGCCCCTCCTCCCTTTCTCGCGCGCCGTGTCCATTAAATAAAACTTTTGGCGCTTCTGTCTCACCGTTCGAACTTCAGTCGAGTGGTAAGGGACGGCACAAATCGAAGTCTCGAGTTCGAAACTCACAGACGACGGCTTCGGTTGATTCTCCTCCATTAATCTTGTGCCGTAATCTTTAAATAAAACCTTTGGCGTTGAAATCCCAAAAGTCGTGCCTTAGCCCAGTGGCAAGCGCACGAGACGCGCACGAGACAGCGAAGATCCGTGGTTCGAAACCCGTGGACGACGGCCTCTGTTTCCATTCTCTTCTTTCTTTTCCCTTTTTTTGCAAATTGTTCTAAAACAATTAACTTCGACGATCGTCCTTCGATTATTTCATACTGTCGAAAATTCAAAATATTACAGTATTCCACATCGTCGAAATTTGGGATATCACAGTATTCCCCAGCTTTTCAAATATAGCTAAGATCACGAAAATATGAAGTGAGATAGTCTCCATAGGTGTTGCTAGATTTTTCCATACTGTGATGGAATGTGGAGAAATAACCTTCCGATCTAATGAGAATCGGGAAACTCCACATTCTTTATATTTGCATTAAACCAAGGTTAGTGAAGGGTCTTTGTATTGCGCAACCTAAACCTAATGCGACTAATCAAATAATTCTGTTGCTTTAAATTATAGTCAATGGTGACGAAAAAAATGATTTTTGTGATCTTGATGTGAACCAAGGTGACAAATTAATAGGTTCGTCGTCGTAGGATCGATCAAAGGCGGTAGCAGGCGGCAGTTAATTCTTGCTCTTATTGCTAAGCTAAAGAAGCAAGAATGAGACCCGCATTTTGGTTGCTAGGGTTATAAGGCCTCCTTATCTTTACTTTAACCATCATTACACGAATGTGCCTCCAATAACTAGTTCATTAAATTCATTAATTCCACCATAAGATTCAACGTGGTATTACTCCAACTCACCAATTTAGACTATTGAGGTAAACACATTATTAAAATTGACAAAATAAAAGGAAAGAAAAACTTTATAAACACCTACATTAATGAAATAAGGCCCCTTGCTTAGATTAACTTAGTAATTTCCAAACAAAGGTGCCCCAATATTTGCGCGCGGATCTGGTCTTGCCCAAAATTTAGTAGAACGTGTGACATACATGTGAGTCCCACTGTCGAAAAATTCCCCGAAGTACCAAAGAGAAAAGAAAAAGTAACTGGACTAAATAATAATTTAATCTTCAAATGCCAAATATAGTCTTTAACCTCTCTCTATATCTACTCTAGTTTGGATTAGAAGAGCTGATGTTGACCGTGGCATGCCTTGTCAGCTCCAATCGCGTTTGAAGCCAAATTAATGAACGTGTCTCGCCCATGTCGCATAGCTTCTACGACTTGGCCATTACTACTTTGCTATTTTCTACGCCTTTAATTTATTTAGGGAAAAAATCATTAAAAAAAAACTCTAAATTATGCCAACTGTAACACATTTAACCTAAACTTTCTTTTGTGACATCAAAAAAAAATAAATTTGTACTTGTGTGACACATTTACCCTCGACAATAATTTGTCAATGAGAACCGTAAAAAATCTATTTACATGGATACCAAAAAGCAAACAATGTTAATATGGTGCCACGTGACTTAAGTGAAATACAAATAACATTATTTTGGTTGAAAAATCATTTAACGAAATCTTGCCAGAGGATAAATGTGTCACATAGGTACAAGTTTGATGTTTTTAATAACAAGAAAAAGTTTAAGGTAAATGTGTCATAGTAGGTAACTTTTGGGGTTTTTTATGTCACGAAATAAGATTCATGATGAATGTATCATAGTGGGTATATTTGGAGTTTTTTTTGTTTTTTTCACTTTCTTCCATTTATTTATCAATTTGGAGTTAATCCCACTTAAAAAAATGGGTAGGTCTTTCTTGTAGCCACGTGCTGTCTCTACATGGTCCGATGTATGATTGGCCATGTAAAGATGGTTGGTCCAAGAAAAGAAAAAGGTTGTGGTCCGGCTTTTGCTTCTCGATCGTTCCATGTTAGAGCAAAGACATCCTCAAACATAGACATCCCTCATTAGGATTCTTGCACATGGTTAGTTTGGTCATGACTTGTCAACAATTAGGTTTAAATGAAACTCTTGACGCATAATTTAACTATATAATCAATGATATTATAGCTCACAAAGATGAGGGATAGAGATGATACCTTAAATCATCAATAGTTATCCTTTATTTTACTTACTATCAATCATCAATTGTTTATAATAAGATTCATCATGTGCCCCAATCTTTTCCATCTAGGACTTCTTTCATTCTTCAAAAAAAGTAATTATTAATTTGAAGAAAAAAAAATACCTGAAATCAAAAGCCCTCTCCAGGAATAAAAATAAAACAGGATAACCATTTTTCTTTGATTTTTTTTTCAAATAATTGTCGATACGTACCTCCTCTCTTCTATTGGTTCAAATACAGATACTAAAAAGCTGGTAATACATTGAACCTACTTAGATCTTTGGTCCTGTGGAAGACGCATTCTTCATCTGGCCATTACTTCAGAAAGAATTGCAACATTTGTCCATACTTTCATTGAATTTGTTGAGGATAAGTTATATTGCATATCCTTGACATAGTTTTCATTTAGTGACAATTCGCAATGTCTTATTAGTACCATAACGATGAAGAACTTCTTAGAGTTAACCGGTCCGAAGTAGCCCGCAAATCTTGTTTTTATGAAATGATCTCCACAATTAGCTAGCGGTTGTAGTTATTTCTATCTGATTTTGTACATTAGTATGCTTTAATGACCTACCAAAGTATGATGATGACTTAAAGGTAAGACAAGAGAGGTCATATAACCTTAAAGCAATCATCAGGTTGACTAACTAACTGAAGAATACGAGTTAAACACGTCCAGACTCTAGTATATTTAGAGTGGATTCTAGAAGTATGTAATCATCTATTTATTTATCATAATCACCATATATCATTATCATCCCATCATATCAATGACAAGAAAATTTGAGACTTTAAAGTCGAGTTGGGGGGACACATGGAAATATTTTCAGGCCAAGAAAAAAGGGTCTTCTTTATTTTTATTTGCAATTTTTTATTGGGGTTGAAGTACCTAAATTGACTAGTTGGCTTGAGCTAATTCATGATGAGTAGGCATACGACAAAGACGATAAACTCCTGACTGAACTCCATATATATGTAGGGTGTGCGTTCTCTCTCTCTCTCTCTCTCTCTATTCAGAATCATCACCTCAGTCTCTCTCCATGATATGCTCGTTCTAGCACTTTGATCCACATCAAAATAGACGCTCGAAGAAAGCCATCGTAGAGAGAGAGAGAATGGAAGGAGGGATCAACACAGAAGGAGCAGACGGGTCAGCTTTCAGAGAGTGCTTCTCTCTCGCATGGAAGAACCCTTACGTTCTTCGCCTCGCTTTCTCTGCCGGAATCGGTGGCCTCCTGTTCGGCTATGACACTGGTCGGATCTCACTCTCTCTCTCTCTCTCTACGCTACCAATTTCAAAGAAATGAGGAATTTCAGATGATTTTATTAAGGGTCAAAAGGCATAAAATAAGAATATTGATCCAGACCCAACACACCCTTTTGAGGTTCAAATACTAAAGTTTGGGCCAAATGAGAATTAAATTGGATTATTCCCTTTTTTTTCTCTGTTAATCATACAGGCGTCATATCTGGTGCCCTTTTGTACATTAGAGATGATTTCAAGTCTGTGGACAGAGAGACTGTGCTTCAGGTAAATACTGATTTCATACGTACCTAATTATCTCTTTTTAAAATTATCTCCGGTAGCTTCAACTCAGTATCGTGATTCTTCTTCTCTCGTTATCTCCTCATCTTCATCTTCATGGTAGGAATCGAGACTAAAACCCTAAAAAAAATCAACTTTAGGTTCAATTTCAATTTTGCCCCGAACTTTTTCTGTCTAAAAAAATATCCTACTTTCACTCTAGTCCATAATCTGCCCACACGTACAATAATCGCTAGTGGTTTCTTCAAAATTATCAACATTAGGAGGTTGTTGTTATTCCATACAAAGGTGAGGGTCTCGATGAAAATGCAAATTCTGTTGTTAAATCTCGAACCAGCCATCGTATCAATAATTTTGAAGAAACTAGTGACAATTTTTAGACATGTGAATGGATTTGAAATTAGAGTGAAAGTTAGGAATCTTTTTAGACAAAAGAATAAGTTCAAGGCAGAATTGAAATTGAATTTAAAGTTGGAGGTTTTTTAAGAAATTAGGCCGTATGATACGTAATATACATGTTGTTTCTGTTTACATGTTGTTTTCAAGGTTCCCTGGAATTTGATTTATGTTAAAACCATCTTCGCGTGTCTTGAGTTGACCGCTCAAATTTCCTCGTTCTTGATCTTATCCTTTGCCGTTTTTACTAGCAACTCGGCCCAAATGTAGCCGTCACAGGTAAGATGATCTTGTCCGACTTAGGAATAGGTGTACTAGATAGAATGTTTTTAATGGTTTTGTCGGGGTAAGACTACTATGCAACCTTTTTTTTTGCCTAAATAAAGAGCCGCACTTGTTTAAACATATGTCATAAATTGATCTTGTGCAATCGTTTGATCAAACAAGTTTCTAGGTAAAAAGGAAAAGTAATCTTTTCCAGAAAACTATTTCAGTAAAATGTCTTGATGTCCAGCCTTGTTACTGGTTATGTTTGACCGTGACTCTGTACCTCATGTTCAACTAGCTTTTATAAAAAAAAAAATTTGGGGGTCAAAAGTAGCTTTTATAATTATTTTTTTTGGGTCGCTTGCTTTTATAATTAGGCGTGTGAGGTTTTATATGTTTTATTGCTTACATCAATCTAGCTTGTCCCACCAAAAAAAATTTTAAAAAAATAATGCCAAAAGTACCCAAGAAGGAGGGAGAAGATATCTATTCACTTCTTAAACATGAATATTAGCTTTTGATTTCTAAGAGCACCATACGTATGAACAAGATCCCAACGTTGCCAAGCTAAACCAGCCTCCAAGCCTGTCTTTTTGGGCCATGTAGTTTGGGATAGGAGACTTCACATACCTTCTTGGGCTCTTGGGCTCAGCCCAGGCTTGACAGTTCATCTTGGCTTGCATTTGGTGCATCTATTTTTCTCATGAATTGATTTTAAAAAAAAATCATAATCCAATGTAGTGTTTTGAGAACCACGGTATTTTTTACTGCTGTAATTTTCTTTTCATTTTTTTTACTTTTCTTTTATTTATTTTTTATAAATTGTAGTAATAATGCAAAACTAGGGTTATTTACCTTGTGGCTTGACCCTTTCCAGGCAGAGAAAATCTCAACCCAATTTGCCTCCTTTTTCTGTTTTAATTCATTGGTCATGGCACTAGCATTGATCTGAGTATTGCACAAACTCAGATAATAGAATGATGATACCTCTAAAAGCAGAAACCTAAGTGTTGTACTAATAAATATGCTATTTTCACTACCATGGTGATTTTACATGTGACAGGAAAGTATAGTGAGCATGGCGGTAGCCGGCGCGATCATCGGGGCTGCGATCGGTGGATGGATGAATGATCAGTTTGGACGGAGAAGTGTGATCCTGGTTGCGGATTTCCTCTTCTTCATTGGAGCGGTCATCATGGCTTCTGCTCCGAATCCGGCTCTCTTGATCGTTGGCCGAGTCTTCGTCGGGCTCGGGGTTGGCATGGCGTCAATGACGTCCCCGCTCTACATTTCGGAAGCGTCTCCAGCAAAAATCCGCGGGGCCCTCGTTAGCACCAACGGGTTCCTCATCACTGGTGGCCAATTCCTGTCTTACCTGATCAACTTGGCCTTTACCAAGGTGAGAAATACATAAGAGGGACTTCTTAGATGAATTTCAACTTTCAGAAAGAATGAGGAAGATAAATTGAGACCACAGAATCTGTACATCTTTCCACAAGCATCAAGATGGGAAAACTTTAGGCTTAAGGTAAGTCTTGGTTTTAAACTATCTTTTCGTGTCGAATTTTGACGACACAGGCTCCAGGAACATGGCGGTGGATGCTTGGAGTTGCCGGAATTCCAGCCCTATTGCAGTTCATCCTCATGCTTCTGCTCCCCGAATCCCCCCGTTGGCTTTTTCGCAGGGTTATTTGACAATCACCTTTTCAATTTCCCTGTTCACTATGAAATCTGATCTTCAGTTATTTGTCTAATAAACCCTCTACTTTTCGATGAAGGGAAGAGAAGAAGAAGCCAAAGCCATACTAAGGAGAATCTACCCTGCAAATGAAGTGGACAGAGAGATACAAGATCTCAAAGAATCTGTCGAGTCCGAGATCCAAGAAACAGGATCTTCTGAGAACATAAACATCATGAAGTTACTGAAGACAAGAACAGTGAGGAGGGGGCTAATCGCCGGGGTCGGACTTCAGGTCTTCCAGCAATTCGTGGGAATAAACACCGTCATGTATTACAGCCCCACGATCGTTCAGCTGGCCGGATTCGCTTCTAACCAAACTGCATTGCTGCTTTCACTCGTCACAGCCGGGCTCAATGCATTTGGTTCTGTCGTGAGCATATACTTCATCGACAGAACCGGGAGGAAGAAACTTCTCGTGATCAGTCTGTTCGGGGTGATAATATCTCTTGGACTTTTGTCCGCGGTTTTTCATGAGACGAGTTCGCACTCGCCGCTGGTTAGCCAGGCTGCAACTTCCCACTTTGCGAACTACACGTGCCAAGACTATGGTTCGGCGGAAAATGCCGCTTCTTGGGACTGCATGAAATGTTTGAAGGCCTCTTCTCCTGATTGTGGGTTTTGCGCTTCACCTGCTAATAAGGTAAAGCACCTATTGCTCACTCGGTAGTCAGTACTAGTTATTGCCTTCAATTACTGAATGATCGATTTCAAAATAAATTCCTGTTCTCTCCTTTCTGGTTCATGCCCGTTGCCTAGTGTAGTTTTTTTTTTTTTTTTTTCTAATCAGTCTTGCAGCGTGTCGTTGAATTGAAAGTACGTTCCAGGCTGCGAGGTCCACGCATTGAAGCAGCTAACCAGAACCACCTATATCACATTATTGCAGATGTTTCCAGGGGCATGTTTAATCTCGAACGACACCGTGAAGGATATGTGCCACGCAGAGGACCGGCTGTGGTACACGAGGGGCTGCCCAAGCAAGTATGGATGGCTTGCACTTATCGGCCTAGCCTTGTACATCATATTCTTCTCTCCAGGGATGGGCACCGTGCCTTGGATCGTCAACTCCGAGATCTACCCTCTCAGGTTCCGAGGGGTTTGCGGAGGGATAGCGGCCACGGCGAACTGGATCTCAAACCTCATCGTGGCCCAGTCCTTCCTGTCTCTAACACAGGCGATCGGGACCTCGTGGACATTCCTGATATTTGGCGTGATCTCAGTTGGGGCGTTGGTCTTTGTTCTGATTTATGTGCCGGAAACAAAGGGGCTCCCGATTGAGGAGGTGGAGAAGATGTTGGAGCACAGGGCATTGCAGTTTAAGTTCTGGAAGAAGAGCTCTAGCACATCAGGAAAAAACCAAGCTGTATAAAGACAATAACAGAAGCCTAGGAGTACATGGTTTGTCCATACCAAGGATTAGTAGATTTCAATTAAGCTCGGGCTTAGGGTCTTGAGCAAGGACCACAGACAGTAGATTCATCGTTTAGTTATCTTACTTTTTGGTATACTAAGGAAATAAAATACAAAATCAAGTTGTCTTCCCTGAATGTGTGTAGGATTTTAATCTGCCGCTGTAAGAGTAGAATCAGTAAATCCACATCTCTGAGAAGATTTCCATCCTTCAAGATTATGTCTATCACACTCCAAGAATCCACATCTACAATGACATTCCGATATCTCAACTTCCGCGCTACATCTAACCCGGAGTGATTGCCCATAGGCTTGGCCTAGAACGAAAAGCACATATCCAATAGGCCAATGTAACCAACAATCCAGTCACCATCCTTGATTCTGAGTAAAACGCCCATTGCTACATTTTCAGAATCGAGTGTAGAGGCCCCGTCGGTGTTAAACTTAACTCAGTGTCATGGGAGAGTTCTTTAGTAAACTGACGCCTTGCTTGACTGATGTGAAATGTGAAAGGCAATTCATCAAACATGTTATGTTTTTTATTAGTAAAATGGTGGAAAGGGGCGATTAGTGTTACTGTTGCAATGCTATCATTAGAGACCCACACCGGCTATAGAATGTCTGATTTGAGCCATAATTACTCCACATCACCTCCTAATCTGAGCATCCTAGGTTAACAAGCCAGTCACTGTGGCCCTTCTGCAGCCCTACTAAGCTGTTAGCAACCATGGAGTCTTCCCACAAGAGGTATGCTAAGCTACAAAACGCAGTATGAGCTGCTCAGAGATTCGCTCACGACATGAAACAAGTTTGTGACCTCATGAAAGATAGATGACATCTATACCACTAAGTCAACAACCTTAGTGGTTATCAAATGTTCCTTCAAACTTAATTTCTATTTTCGAAACATCCTTTCGTTAGATAATAATTCATGGAAGTCTCCAACCTATATTCTTTGTAGTACATGTCTCCAACATGTGCAACTAAAAATATGTAGGCATCCAACGACACAGAGGAAAAGTTCTTGAAGGAAACAGCAGAAGAGGCAAGTTTTAAGCATTCTAGAATGCATGGACAATATTGCAGACGCTACAGAATTATTTCTTTCTAATGAACATGTGCGCATTCATGTTTGCTTCATTGTGCCTTATAACTTAGGATCAGGGGGGGAAAAGATAAAGAAGTTCAGTGAAACAAAAGACAGCCATTTACTCTCACTGAATGCGGCACCAACTGAGATGAATAGTATAGCCCAATGTTCTTATGTTATCTGTAACTTCCCCATCTATTTATATACCATGTTCACCAAAACCGAAGGGAGCACGAGATATCATTCACTATGACCAGGAACTAAATACTGACCGACCCAGATGATTCGATGACATGATGCTAGAGAAAGGATCGCAAAATAAAGATGGTCCAATGAGAAAGAACCACCGACAACCCAAAGTTCACAGAATTGAGTACCAGGACTAAAGCTTTAGATGGACAAAGTCACTTCTTAGTGCAGTATGCAGGAACCATTCCAGCAAAAGCCTAAAACATCTTAGGCGCCATTTCTTCAGGTGATATGTGCTGTCAATTTAAAGCAAATGAATTCATCAAAAGATACGAAAGCAGAAAGAAATCCACTTTCTCAACAAAATCAGTAGGAAATCATGACTGTCAAAATCAAACCAAATGGATTTCTCTCTCCTCATTTTGACAATAGAATGTTGATGGCCATATTTCAACAAGTCCATTCACATGCACCAACCCTATAAGGAAAAGGGAGTGGGAGCGGAGCAACCGTGAAACCTCTGCCTGCATTAGAGTTCCACCACCAAGCCTTCTTCAAACGACGGTTACTTCCACGCTTGTCTTTGCTAAGCTATGGTGTGCAACAACTTCTGTTCCCCCTTATCTACAAGCAAATCTATTTCCCATATAGCTGGTCTCTACTGATTTAGTGAAAGCAGCGACAATTGTTCTTCTATAGAGCAATCCACATGGCAAGAGGTACGACAAGATGAAGGTATGAGAATTAAACCCAGGCAACGCTGTTCCATTGGAGAAGGAGAAGAGCGTCGAGTGCTGCGATACTCAACTGCATCTTGAAGAATAATGTTCCCTTGCTTGTCAATGCAGTGGAATGCACCCAAGAAAAACCGGCCATCTTTAATCCCCACCAACATTCGACGAAACAACAAATTCCTCACCCGGGACACATAATCTGAGCCAGAGGAGTTAATATCAGTTCCATCTGGGTTTCCCACTGGAACTGGTCCTTCCAACTCCTGTTGTTCCATGTTAATGTGCTTATTTAGCAATTACCTAAAAAACCAAGACAGAGCATAACATAAGCACTAACATGTAGTACTCAGGAGTCAGGCCTGAAAAAGTCTAATCATCATGCTTGACGCTTAAAACTGCTCTTTCATCTGATATATGAAATACTCCTGAACCAATCATTGAAGTGTTTCAATAATAAATACATAAGCTAACAGGAAAGCAAGAACAGGCAATTCCTTATCTGAAGTAACTGGCACTAAATTGCACAATGATCTTTGCAATAAGGCACCAGAGGATCTCAGTAACATCAATTCACCAAAAGAAATTAAACAAAGAATGGTTACAATGAACCCCACAAAGCGAATAAACTATTCCTCTCAATATTTCCATGGAGTCTAACAGTTTCGCGGCAAACGCAAAACACATGCTTTGCAAGAGGTCAGGCTGTCAGTAACTGAGTCCAGTCAAGTCGAGCTAATATTGTTGAAATCTCAACAGGATAAGACTCATGAACTCGAGACTCGAAAGTTCGACAAGGCCTCTAACGCTGAATCACACTCTGCGCTCGAGCTCAGCTTGAACCAACATACTCAAGATTGACTCAACCCAATTAGCTTCTTAATGGGACGAGTTCAAATCACTTTGAAGCTCCACAATCATACCTATCAGATTAGGAATACAACCACTAAACCCGTAGCTTCTCATTGTCTATCTCGTGTAGACCCTTTTCCTAAACCAACATTCAGAATCCAGATCACAGATTGCACTAATTGTACGAATGATAATGCTTAACTATCAATTACAAATCAGTTAATCGCCCAAAAAGAAAAAAATTCTTTAAAAGAAGAAAGAGGGGATAAACACATTCGAACTCTACAAAACAAAAGAACGAAATTCGAAACTATCCCGTCAGGTGTCAGCAGCAAAAGCAGGCCAATCAACCACAAAAGTTCGTGTCCTGTGAAGTATTCTTTGCTTTGCATCGAGAAAGAGAGAAAAAGACAGATTCAGACTCGATATGCAACCTCGAAACTGGAACACAAGCACAAAAGACGAGTACCCACCTCGGAATCAAGACTTCAGATTCGAAAGGCAGCTCAGATTCACGGCGAGAGTCACGATGGTGGAGAGACAGAGAGAAATTTTGAAGCAGAAATCAACAGAGGAACCAGCGTTATATCAACAAGGATGAAGAGGGTAGGGGAAAGGAAACGAGCGGCTTTCAACATTACGATGTGTAGTCGTACGTACGTGGAATTCGGAACGCATCCTAAATAACGTAACAAAATACAACAAAAGTCTGTAAAAAAAAAAAGGAGGATGACACAAATGATTCCTGGATTTTGATTCAATGTGTAATGTGATATGTGAATTTTTAATTAGTTCAATATGGTCCCCAAACTTTTAAATTGTTCAATGTAGACCCTGGACTTCGATACATGTTCAATTTAGTCCATGAACTATATAAAAATGTTCAATGTTATTCTTAAATTTGAATTAATGAAAAGACTAAATTGAACATTTTCATTTAATTTAAGGACTAAATTGAATATGTACCAAAAGTTCATGAATCATATCAAACAAATTTAAAGTTCAGGGACCACATTGAACATTAGAGTAAAGTTCAAAAACCACATTGAAGTAATCAAAAGTTCATCGTTTACATTACACATTAGACCAAAGTTCATGAATCATTTATATCATACCCCTAAAAAATGAGGTGTTACGTTACATTAATATATCCTAAAAACCTCCATGAGATGATTTTGATATTCTTTGTAGAGATCATAATCCAGTTTGTTTTCTTATAATTTGTAAGTAATTTCAACACACGCAAATTCAGAAGATTTACTATCAGTGGGTAAGATTCACTCGATTATTAATCTAAAGAATAACGATATAAATAAATAAATAAAACCCTTACTAATCGAGTCTACCACCTTAGGTTTTGAGTTTCGGAGCTGAGAAATTATGTTTTACCGTTTGTTATGCATGGTAGAAGAATGTATATATTTTGAAGGACGGACCCTTTAATGTAATGCCTCGAAGGTGTACGTTAAGCAAGCATGTGTAAGGAGGAACCCTTTTTTATGTTCAATACGTGGATTACACAGTTAAAAAGGTCCGTTCCACAGTTTCAAATTTCATTTTCAATTCATGCCAGTTTTATGGGTCCAAGGAGGCTTACTTAGAGGGGAAAAGACGGGTGAAAAGCGTCACCGATACATTTTCCATGTCACCAATATCTCCGATTGCTACGTCATGTTTACAATCATTCTCCTACACCCCGGCCAACCGCCCTGGCAACGGCACCCAACACACAAAAATGAAAAATATTTTCCGGTAATAGCGGGCAGATCATCCCTCGAGATGCCTACACCCACGACTCAGAAATGATTCTCGAGCCATGTCTTCTTGTCATTCCATAAAGTCTCTGAAAACTTTCAGCCAACCATGAAGCTCAACGGGTTGAATCACTCAGTCACAGAATCAAAATGTGACCAGGAGAAATTAGCACAAAAATCCGAAGTTTTGGTTCAGAAAAAGGGTAATTCCCTTTTCCTATTCAAGGTTGTCCATGGCAAAGCAGAACCACATGAGAATGTAAACTACTATCACTAATATTCTCAAGCAGAGAGCCTCACCGGCATAAGAAACATGAAAAGCCATGCTACAACAAACTTCCCAGTTATATCCCTATGAGCACACCATCAAATCTAGAATGAAAAAACATTTACGACAGATGTCTGTTTGATTCTGTGCACATAATATTCTAAACTTCAATGAGACCAGCAGCAGGCAACCACACTGACAATACATAAGAATGTTCTTTCCTTCAACAACTAGGCCTCTTATCTCTCTCGCAGATATAAAATGGCACACTTTCAAGTTTCGACCAACCAGCCTAGCCTGTCTCCCAAGGACGCTTCTAATGCAACAGAAAAGGTATAAGATAGGATGACACCACCAGCTGAGCAAAAAATGTGCATCTGTTTATAACATTACAAATAAGATCACCACTTACCGAAAATCATACAAAGACTAGTTCGACATGACAGATGCATAACAGTTACATCTCAGATCTGACATCTAAAAGCAAAAACCAAGAATTATGCAGAACATATTCCACACCTCATATTTCTCAAGGAAACATTGCAAATAATAATCGAGAATATCTTCTCCTTAAAAACCATCAGCAAGTCCATCAACTGCTATTGCTGCTCCACATCTTCCAGCAGGCTGTCCTCCTCCACCCCAAACTCACCACCTCCAGAAACAGTTCCAGAATAGGGGCAAGAAGACACAAATGAACCAAGAGAGAGAGAGAGAGAGAGAGAGAGATTCATCGAATCCAACGAAGAACACTTAGATGCACATGAGGAGATCAACAATGGAACAAATGCTAGAAGAGAATAAAGATGACTAGCCACAATGGAAAGGAAAACCAAAGAGTTTGTAGTTTGAACAGAGTTTTAAGTAGAGATATACATTATTCCGGAGCATGACCAGAAGAACCATAAATATGCCGGGGCATCAGATTATACTTGAGGATGATAAAAAATGCAAAACCAGATGGTGAGCAACACTCAAATGTCGCATAACATCTGGCACAAACTCAAAATAGAAGTTGCTGCATTGAGTTAACAATGTAACTAGGAAACAATACTCTTGAAAGGGAAAAGGGTAGGCATTTCTCCAAGTTCGACAGCCTAGGTTTGCTAAACTATAGTGCATGTAGACACATGAACTCGGTTGATATTTTTTCGTACAAGGATTACTTCAATGTCCAAATCTGCAATCAGACTTGACAAAAGAATGTGCAATAGCTAACCAGAGAACTCCAGCACATGTACTAAACAAATAGAATGTGAAAACTTGTTATGAAGCCCAAAGGACAAGCATGCTCATCTATTCCCTGGTTGAAGAGCATGTCCAAGCAGTTTAGGAATAAACATCTTCTTATATTGCCTCTCAATTCAACTCCTCTCTCCAGAATATTAACTAACATTATTGATTTATACAACTATTCACAAATTCAACTTAAGTGAGCTGGGAGGTGAATGGGAAGAAAATAAAGGAAATGGAATGAAGAGAAGATTGTAATTTTCCTCATTTGTTTGGATGTGCGTTGAAAGGAAGACGTGGATGGAAACAAATTTAATTGAATCACTAAATTATTTGTGTTGAAAACAAAGTAAAGAGCAACATTCAGCAAAAAAAAATCTCTAATAGTTAATTTGCGGGGAAAATGACACAAATGGTCCTTGAACTTTGGCCCAATGTGCAATGTTGTCCTTGAACTTTAAATTTGTTCATCCAAACAAGGGAATTATTTTTTTCTAAGTAACCATTTCTTCAATGTCCGAATCTGGGGAAGGAAAATAAAATGGAAAGAAGAGCAGAATTTTTATAATTTTCCTCATTTGTTTAGATATGCATTAAAAGGAAGACGCGGAGGGAAATAGATTTAATTGAATCTATAAAGTAACCTCTCCTATTTGTTTTAAAAGCAAAGTAAAGGACAACGTTCGGCCAAAAAATCCTCTGAAAATTAATTTGCCTCCCAAGCCTTCTAGTGTTGGAAGGAAATTAATGGTGGCCAAACAAAAATAATTCTCTCTATTCTTTCTACTTACTCTTTCGTTAAATCATCCAAACAAGGGAAATGTTTTTCTAGGTAATCATTTCCCCTCACTTCTCTCCAATACAAACATTTAAGCGTTTGAAAAATGAGAAATTTAGAATTTTGAGTGAAAGGGAATACTTTGAAATCTAATGGCTCTTGTTTGAATAAACCTAAAACAAAGTACATGGAATGCAAATTCAGTCAAAGAAGTGATTCATACTACGTGATGGTAAAACAATGATACCTAGTGGTACTAAAGACAGCGAAATTCTGACAGCTAATATTCATTTCAAATAGGCTAGAAAAATGGATGTATGTCACCAAAAGAACAGAAGTAGAAAGGACAAACATATCTAACGGTAATCAAAAAATGCCATTCTCTTTCAAAGAAACTTCTGTAGGACAACAATGAGATGAGGATGCTTTATGACATAAAATGTCACACAACTATGTGCATAATGAGTGTAACGGAGATTAGAGTACTCAGGTAGAAGAGTAAGCACTCAAGACAAGATCAAATTAGAAAAGTATATTTCAAGGAAAAGTTATTGGTTTGGACACGTGAAAGAAATTACTTTGAAGTGGTTTGAACTTTGAACTAAACAAATGATGACCTTCAGCTAATTGGGCCACATGGGCAGAATTTTGTGAAGAAAGATCACTGAGTTTAGATATACAACAAACTTAGGACTGAGTAAGCAAGACAGAATAAAAGACTTCCCATAGCTCACCCCACTCGCAAGCAGTAGAGCATGACAGTATAAGACTTCATATAGCTGATTGAACTTAGTGAAAGAACAGATATGAGGTAGTTTTCTCGTGAAGTAGCGAGTACAAGCAATCGATAAAACAGAAATTGAGTAGAATGAGTCCATGGAAGAAATTGACCAAGCTGAAAGACAAACCGATGAACCAAACCAAAGCACTGCTTCTCGGGTGCGTCAAAGAACTACCTAGGTACTAAAGTTGAAATTATAAGAAGAATGGTTTAACTAATGTTTGACGGATGTTATAATTTCAAGTGGAGAGAATTCATCATTCCTAAAAGAGTACAAAGGATGAAAAATGTCTTGAGAAAACACATAAAAAAAATTCCGACATAATAGAAAGATGTCTTGAAAAGAAAAATCTGTTTCCTTAATCCATTATCCCTTCGGTGGAGCTCATCACAACAATACCTCAAGCTGCATTCACTATAACTCGATCACTAAAATGGTTTTCTGCTTACCAAAGGGAAGGATGTAAGCTAACATGCGTAGACCATGAAAAAACTTGTTGAAGAGCCCATCCTTCAAGGGTTGTAACCATTAACCGGTTTTTGTTTGAAGAAATATAGGACAAGATATACAAAATAGCTTTCCAAATGAAAGCAGGCATGATGAATTCCATGCAATAATGATAATTAAACATAAAGTTCCTATGGATAATGTGCATTTGGATGGACAGACAACAGCATTTAGCAAAGACAACGACAAAAGGACAAGGATGAACAAGGTCCAGGAAATATAATTTAGAGACTTTCGCAGCCTAACAAGCTCCTAAAAGGGAAGATCAAATGAAGAATTTTGTTCAATGATTCATGAAACACAGATCTGACAACCAAATATCATTTTTCAGATGGACAGAATAAGGATATGAACTAAAATTTTTATGACACCAATCTAGAATCAAGAAGTGAGAGATAGTTAATGCTTTTCAAGATTTTTTGCAGCCGAGATAATTCCTCTTCTCTGAGAACTCTTCATACAGTGGCACCTCTCCTCATCATATCAATAGAGAATATCCTCCCATCAAGGAGCTATGGATAGAATTATAACAAACGTGTGTATGAATATCAACAGCACCATGGATCACAGATGGAGATGAAAATATCCTTCCTTAAAAGAAGCTAAGAGTAAGAAGATGGTTACCAGAACAGTGATGAACATATCTATAAACGACCCTCGGATTGGAAATCAGTTAGCAGAGTACTAAACACTGGAAAAAGATGCGAAGTCAACAAGTTACTGACAAGACCAGAAACTCAAAAGAAATGGAAAGGAAGATCCTGATAAGTAGCCTGAAACCATAGCTGCCAGGAAGATTAAAACAGCAAAGAAGAACCTATATCCTCTAAATATAGAGCAAGCTACATTTTCTTCCCACAGGATGTTGGGCAGAGCTAGGAAGTAACAGGAGAAGAGCATAGAGGAGATAAACTAATCCTCTGCATGAACCACCTAACGGAACTATGAAGAAAACATTCACAGAAGATAACTCCCATCACCAAAAGATACCAAGAAGAGCTTCCACGTCAAGTGGCCATTATAAACGCTTGAATCAGGTTTTCAGCAGTGCGCCTCTGGTCTGGTGTGCCAGATATATGAGCAATGCGATCGCCACGAGATGATTTGGGTTCAGAGATTTCTACCATCGCTCCGGATATCTAGAACAAAAAGAGAGATTCCATTAGGGAGATCTTACATTGTATTCTAATACTGATTTCACTCTGTAGATCCGGCCTTCGACAGAAAGGCCATGCAAGAAGAACCATGCCATCTATATAAGAACAAGAATAACACATGAACATCTTGCATGATATTTTCAGACATACTGAGCAAAGGACAGAGCTAAATCTAACAAATCATGAAGTGGATAAACTCATATCCACAAGGCTAATGTTAAGTACATAGGCTTTTGTCTAAGCAGCATCACACAGTCCCCTTTAACAAATTAAAATCAAACAGTAACCAACAAACTTGAGAAAAAAGGAATAAAATCAAACATAAGCATGGCAACATCACAAACTTAATCACTTACCTTACGAATATTGGCTATATTTGCTCCTCCTTTTCCCATCACCTTACCCACTGCATTTGCAGGGATAATTATTTCGAGAGTTGATGAATGAGGTAATCTACAAGGCACACAGAAAGAGATGTAAAAGTTGCAGGATGTAATTCTCAAATGAAACATGAAAGGACAGAATGCTTACCCGCCATACAGCTTCGACGAATAGGAGGCTAAGGATCCATAGCCACTTTCATTCATCTATAAACAGAAACAATAAAAAAGCTCATTAAGATGGGAAACATAGAGATACAGCAGCTTTTAGAGACTTGACTAGCTGCTCTCACAACTAGAAGTTTAGCAGTTAAAAATTCAATATCGGAAAGAAATATTTCATATCCAACATAAACACTATTACTATTAGAAGCTCCGAATTTCCCTAGCAGACAACAGGTAACTTTTTTACCATCACAAGGAACCAAGGAACAATAACAATATCCTCTGTCTCATAAGTATAATTAATTTCCGTCCCAATTAAACACCATGATGAGGACTTTATATTTTATATATTCAAGAGAAGCAAAAGAAATTTTGTTGTTCTCTAAGAACCTCTTAATGCCTCAAACAGACTATCATACACAGAGTAAAGAATTGTACCCAAGTGGCTGCTTAAAGGCTGTGCAAATCTATTCTCAGGCTTGAAAAAATGTGACACAGTGCACATAATAACTTACATCACTTAACTAATTCTTGATACCCTTATAAATTCCCCAAAAGAAATGACAAATAGTTTCAGAAGTAGAAAAATTGAGCATAGTAATTAGCAATAACTATGCTATATGTCACAAAAATGCCAACACATACCGACAAAGATCCATATCCATAAAGGCTGCTTGAAGAGAGCATGCCCAAGCCACTTCCAACATCAGCCGTTTGATCATAACTCAATGAAGGAACAGGACGAACTGAAGGCAAGGCAGAAGGCACTGAGTGACCACTGCCAAGAGAGTCAGCACCCACAGAAGGGTTATGAACTCCATCCTTGTCTTTTAGAACATCATCCCGCAACCTTAATACAATTTGGACAAGTGCATCTCTCACCTTAACTACTTCTCCCGATACCTAATAGGTCAAAGAGGATGAATATGGAACATTTACTAGATAGAAATAGATTAAAAAGAGTACGCACAGACTAGATACAAACCTCAACAAGTTCCTCACTTGAATCAGCATTCTTCGGTTTCTGGCCTTTCGAGATTCGGATTTCGGCTTTAGTTCTCTTTCGAATTTCATTTATAATTGATCCACTTTTTCCTATTATACATCCAATCACTTTTGATGAAACAAGGAGTCGCATGGTAATGGTGTCATCATCTTCATCATTGATCTTCCCTTGAAGCAATAGAGTAGCTTCAACGGCCATGGATTTCAGATCATCAGGTGACTACAAGAAAATATACAATGGTTATAACAGGGGGAAAGTTAAAACCTTGCAAAGCATAGGAACTAACAAGCGTTGTTAAATCAAGAACATATGAATCACTAAATTGAAATTCACAGAAAACTGACGAAACGAATTCAGAGTTCAGACCATGTCAAGAAACACTTATCATAAGTATTGAGGACATGAGCATTATATATTCATCCAGCAAGGCAGAAACACCCCAATTTATTCAAGTAACTCTAAAAAGAGCATCATTTAACAGCTTTTTTGTGAAATCAAGAGAAAATAGTTTGTTCCCCAGTGTCCTAAGCATCTGAGCACTTTAACAGATTATATCATTTCTTAATATTTGATGGAAAGCTTTCTAGATTTCAGGTATATGGAACAAAAAGCATGAGAAACTATGCATCACAAATCTGTAAAAACATATCACGCAACGCCACAAGTAAAAAAAGGAGGTACCTCAGTTGCTATAACAGTGATTATGCACTCATCACGGTCACCCTTAGAATCATCAACCTCGATGCGAGCACCACTTGCCTGTCTTATGCTTTTAATTGTGCCTCCTCCCTTGCCAATAACACGTCCAATCTTGTCAAAGGGGCATAAAACTCTGACAATCAGCTCCTCAGACTGGGAGCCGCCACCAAACGAAACCATCGGGAGAGAAGATGAATAGGCCGGCCATGTGCTTCCAGGATCCCCATAACCTTGAAGTTCAGACAAATGTGCAGCGCCCAAGATTGGAGGAACTGATCCTGGAATGATAGGATCAGTGCTCCCATATCCACCAGGGGGAAAGATGGGAATATCTGAAGGGAGAATTATGCTTGGAGGGGCTTCAGGTATAGATGTATCAAGAGGAATCTCCTCCTTAGGAGTGAACTTGTACATGATTGCAGAAATCGCATATAACGCTTTCTTCACTGAGTCTGATTCCCCAGTTATCTATTGAAAAGAAATAATTCCTTACCCATTAAAAGTGCCAGAAGACAAATCAGAAACTAGATATAGTAAAATCTTGTAATCAAGCAAGCTTCAAGATATTATGAAACATCCCAAATGGTTCTACAAAAATATATAAACCTTAAAACAAAAGGTGTACCCTCGTAATGATAACTACGCGGAGAAAAAAGAAAGCTTCCAATTCTGAGTCAAAGCAACTTAAAGTTAGAACTAAATAACAATCCAGTAAAAGGAACTAAAGCTGCTCTCCTCATAGTATGACTTCTCACCACCAAAAGACGTACTGCCTGTTGGAACTAAATTGAGAAGGATTTACATGGTTCCAAATATATCCATGACTGAACTTTAAATTAGTTCTCAATTGACTCTCTCAAGTTGCAAACCAATAATCCCCAGATACTTCTTGAGCAGTTCCCAGAAAATAATTATGTAGAGGAACTTCTATTATAACGAAATATTTGCAATAAATATATTCACGTCCGCCAGGATGCTTTGCTGGTTTTCATGTCCAGCCATTATTGAGTCTACACTACAGTGGCATATGTATTTTACGTTGCCAGCCCTGTTAAATATTATAGACCATAACATATGGATATTTCCTCTTACGGATATTTCCAGAATTTATGTGATTTTATAACAGATTATTACATGTGTCTACACTCAATAGGTGCTGCCCTTTCACATCTGCGATTCAGGTATTGCAGATCTCCATTAATTGCTTGGTGCATGTTAAAGTGCATGTTGAGGACAAGTTTCAAGTGACATCAACCTAACACCATGCCATTGGTCAGTCTTCCAGTGCCAGAAGGATTAAAGGCAGTCTTCATAATAATTCTGGGAATTAAAACTGCCGAACCTCAACAGTTTACCACCGCCAAAATCAAAGAGGAGCAATGCGCAACGTGTAATCTTTAGAATATAGCACTGAGCATCCAGATTACATATACTTTATTCTCCAGGACATTGATATGTGAAGTAGAGAAAGGAAAGATTATGCTCATGGCACACATGTGCCATGAACACCAGAGGCAGAACATGATTAACATAGATATGCCAGATACTCACATATAGAATGGTAAAATCCCGTTCAAATCATAGGCAGAAAAGCATTCAAAATCTTAGCTTAAGGGAGCACAAATGTAATATCTAAATTAGCCACTATAAACTTGGATTCTTTTAGTCGTTCTGATTTTTTGTCATTAAATGAGGTTCTTCAACACATATCAATCTAAACATGGACCTGTTATTAATTAAGGAAAATTGACAAGAGCCTACATTATATATATATATATATATAAGCCCCAGTGGTAATGATGCTTATCAACCATAGAAGTTACTTCAAAATCATTAATTGAAAAAAAAATAGACACCTACTAAAGACTGCAATATCAGATTTCTCAAGAGCCCAGTACCTTTGTCAAGGCATTGATGCTATATAAGAGCGAGTTCAATAGGAACTTGCTCTTACGACCAACCCTTTTTATTTTTCAAACATGTCTTACATTTCTCATTGATGATAACTATTTGACTCAGAATTTTAGGAAAAACATGATCATCTCTTTTCTGTTCCTGCGAGAACATATCAATTCCAGACACTAAAAACCACCTAATACAACCAATGCATGTAGTTTTATGTGTCATATCCTAGAGTATTACCCTTAGAAGTTCAGTCATTCACCGCGCACCAGGGATTCGGCGAGATGTGTACGCACGTAGGCGTATGTACATACATTGTAATACGTAGTTCAGTTCATCTTTTTTTTCAAAAGATTGGTGATTTCCTTTGTTAGCTAGAATCATGCCACAAGCCCCAGGATTATTTATAACTAACGAAAAGTTGCGGCGAGCATTCAACAGCCGGCGGGGCGTGTACTCATTGAAGAAGGGAGAAACTCCTGCTGACTCTATTCAGCGTTAAAAGAAGGCTTCGAATAAACTAATGTTCCATTTTCTACATTAAAATCGATAAATTTAACGCTGGCATCTGTTGTACATGGAATCATAGCAAAAGGGGGAAAAGGAGAAAGGAGCATCCACTTGGTTCGGAAGTGAGCTAACCGTAACGAAGTTGTCGAACTCCAAGGCACATGAGTGAGTCGGATCAGATGCATCCTTCGCCGTAACCTTGATATTCGCCCTGCTCTTGCTTCTCAGCCTCTTAATAGTAGCTCCGGCCTTACCGATGACGTTCGCCGACTGACTGGAAGGGACCAGAATCCGGCATTCGTCCCTGTCGGCCCGCTTCTTCTCGGACTCTGCGAAAGCCGCGAGAGACCTAACGATGGCAGTGTGGACTCTAACAAGCGCGTCTTGCGCAGCGCACAGAGGCTTGTCATCGTCGAAATCGTCGTCTACGTCCACATCCTTCTTGTCCTTGACATAGCAATAGACGAGGATGACCCGATCCTGAGCACCGGGAAACGGGTCGACCACCTTAACCTTTGCCCTGCTCTCCTGCCTTATAGCGTTGATCACCTTCCCACTCTTGCCGATCACGCTCCCAATGACTCCATCGGGGCAAAGAATTCTGTACACGACCACTTCATCGCTGCCCTTCTCGTCTCTGTCCACGGCCCGTCTCTTCTGATTCTTGCCCTCGCTCTCGTAGTCTCTTTGGAAGCGCGCTCGCTTTCCGGTCTCGCCCATTATTAGCGACGGAAAGCGCAGCCCAATTCGAACAGGGGTTCCCCGAAATCGCTCGTTCTGCTGCGATCTGCGATCAGGAACGCACTTCCAATTCTGGGTCGCCGGATGTGGCAGGAGGTGCAAAGAAGGAGATGGGAAGAGACTAACTAAAAACCCTAGCTGAAGAAAGAGGAAGGTTACCGCACGTGGAGGCTATTCTTTGTTTCAAGATTTTAACTCGGATATGTCCGAGCTCCGCTGCGGATAAGAGTCGTTTCTTGTTTCTCTTGTTTTTAACTAGTTTTAAATATCTACAGTGATCACACCATTTACTAAATTTTTTTTTTGTTTGTTTGTCATACACCATATACTAAATATTCTTGATTCTTGATTCTTGATTCATGTGCTATTTTTTAAAATCTACAGTGATCACACCATGTACTAAATTTTTTTTTGTCATTCACCATGTACTAAATTTAACTTACCAAGAATAGTGGATGAATTCAATAGTATACGAATTAATTTAAAGAAAAAGGTAAGGGTGATTTGTCCTAAATTTTTTTATTGGGTGTTATCATAAAAGAACATTGAAAATTTTTAAATAAAAGCCTGAAGTGCCATTGTTTTCTCAAAATGAGACTTAAAGTGGATTTTGTCTCAAATAAAGGCTCGAAGTGGTCATTTAGTCTTAAAAAAAGGCCTGACTCACCGACCGAAGAAAGTTGCATCTCACGGCCCAATCAAGGGTATTTTCGCCATAAGGCATTTTAACTTTTTTTTTATTTCTGTTCTGCCCTGTTCATGTTCTTCTTGATTCGAGCCATGGTTGTCCCTATTCATCTTCTTCATCAATTTTGAAGATAGGCATGAGATTAATGCCCATATCAAGAACACCAAAGTGGCTCGACAAAAGCTTTTTTCTTTTTATTTTCTATTCATCTTTTACTGCATTCTTCTTTTTCCTTCCTTTATGCCGGCGTCTTCTCCATAGTTTCATCTTCCTCCTCTATTTGTCCTCCAACCACAACCTCAGCGCCTCCACGACATCGTTCCGCCCATCCTCGGCGCCTCCACCTTATCGCATTTGCCTTAACCACCACCCACTCTCCTCATCGCCAAGGGTCAAGGATAGGGTTCGATTCCCCGATCACATGTTGCTTCTTGTGTTCGACGGAGTCCGACACCATGAGGAATTGAAGTGCATGTACTACGTGCGGGCTTTGAATGGTTTCGATTGGCACACCGAGGTGCGATTTTTCTTGATGTTTACAATGAAAAGAGGTCCATCATTAGTCTCTGCTGCCAGTAGGAATCCACTTTGGATTTGCGAAAGTGCAGCAATGCTCCAGCTGATAGTCGAGAATCGTTGTGGTTTGTCATGGCCTGAAATCAAAAGAAGAAGAAGATGAGTAGTGGGAAAAAGAAAAGAAAAGGAAAGGAAAATATGGGATCCAATCAACTAATTCAGTGCCCTTGATTTGGGGATTAATGTGACAATGCTTATGGAAACCTTTTCGTTTGGGACAACGAAAACAATAGAGGTTGGGATTCAACCATGTTTTCGGTTCGGTTCGAGTTCGGATTGATTTGGGCTTTTTAACTACTTTATTTAATATGGTGCTCTCACAGCACCCCTTACATTCCTAAAACCCTCCTTGTATATATTTTTGCTTAAGGTACCTCACATGATTTTACCTTTTTTCATTATCTCGCAAAAACGCTTTTTTAATGAAAAATATTTGTTCCTTTAAAAATAACTTATATTAATAATTGTATCTAAGGGTGGGCATTGAGCTGTACCTACGCAACATGAGCCAAGCCAGGCTAAGTGTGGAATTTCTCGTGCTAGCCAATGTGCCGGGTAGGTTATTTTTTTTATTCGAGCTTGACATTTTTGTTAAAATTATATTGAACTTTTTAATGAAATCCAATAAAACTAGGTTAACTTTTTCTTCAAGCGTTAAAAATAGGGAAAATTTCAAATAAAGACTTGAAGTGCTATCATTTTCTTAAATAATGGCCTGAAGTGTCATCATTTTCTCAAATAAGTGCCTGAAGTGAATCTTGTTTCAAATAAGGGCTCGAAGTAACATATCAGTTTAAAAAAAGAGCCTAACCTCAATGGCATTTTTTGTCCTTTACTTTTTTTTTCTTTATAAATATATTTTAATTAATT
>BCNH02000005.1:9588601-9622411 GCA_001662345.2 Metrosideros polymorpha var. glaberrima
AAATGTAAATAATAATTTAAATTTAAAAAAATGGGAAACCAGCGATTGAGGGTTGGTTGTAAGCCCTCACTATCGCCGCCCTAAAATCGTCAAGACGGCTGTTGATGGTGGGGGAACCCCTGCCTACTGTAGGCTCTCGCCCTTGCCCTTGCAACCCTCAGCCACTAGTTTCTCACTTTCTTTTTAAATTTATCTTATTTTTTACATTTAATTAAAAAAATTTACAAAAGGAAATTTTTTTTTTAAAAAAGTAAAGTATGAAAATGCCATTGAGGTCATGCGCTATTTTGAGACTAACATGTCCATTCAAGTCTTTATTTAAAACAAGATGTGATTAGGCCATTATTTGAGAAAACGAGAGCATTTTAGGTCTTTATTTGAAATAATATCAACTTCTTGCCTTTATTTGAGAAAATGAGGGCAATTCATGTGAGACACTGTGTATTTTTCTTTTCTTAATTATGAGCATGCGAAAGCAAAATTAATCATTCAAACATTCATGTTCAAGAAAATCGCACAAGTACATCAGACTTTACAACTTTAGTACATCATCTAAACAAAATACAAAATACAAAGTTCTCAAAAAAATGTGGGTTTATTAGCGCCTCTATTTCCACACTAACTCAAAGCATGCCTGACCATTAATCAAGCCACTATCCAACTCAGGGGTTAGGGGCCTTCAGTCTCCTCTCATTTCCCTCCAACATCCTACAAAACTAAAAAATAAGGGGTGAATTGAAATCCAATAAGTGAATTCTCTAGGTTTAAGATATGAGATCACATTACCACTCAACATGATATCACAAACAATATAAGCACATAACAAGCATGTATACCAAGTATATAAGTAAACATTTTACCTTTATCCTTGTAATTTGCCAAACAATCAAACAACGATATGGCACAAATACATCACCTCTCTTGTCGATGGCAAATCAATAGCAACATCACACAATATCATTTATTTAATGCATGCGGATGACATATTACTTCATAATGCACTAGTATCACCTAATGTTTTATTAACACAAATGTACGCGTTTACATGCGCATGTATAATCATATTTACATCTCCTTCCAAACTTTATCGGGGTATCTCATCATTATGGGGCATCTCAACTTCGAGGCATCCTTAACTCTTCCAAGACATCCCAGATCACACAATAAATGCATCTCAACTCCCGAGACATCCTAAAAACTCTTCCTAGAACATCTCAACACTATGGGGCATCATCACCATTCAATTTAAGGGTGACGGAACTATATTATTCACATGCAATTCTATGATAGGTAAACATTCGTATGCATTTCAAGGCATAGTCTCACTTTCTTACTTCATCGCATCAAATGTAGTACCTCATACTCAACACATCAAATGTAGCACCTCACACTCAGCGCATCAGATGCAATACCTCAGACTCAACACATCAGATGCAATACCTCATATTTAACACATCAGATGTAGTATCTCAGAATCAACACATCAGATGCAGCAACTCAGTGTCAACACATCAGATGTAGCAACTCAGTGTCAACATATCAGATGCAGTTCCTCAGACTCAACACATCAGACTCAATACATCAAATTCATCATTAGACTTAGAAAATGTTCAAGCTCCGAAAACACATCAGACTCTGATTACATTATTAAGAAAATCTATATTTTTTCATTTCAACACCTATTCTCACATTTTCGATGTATGATTTAGTTCATTCCTATCCCCTTTGCCATCTTAGAAGTCTACCAGGAGCCGTTTCTTATCCAGGCCCTCTCATCCCGGCGATCACTTCCTGCCCTTATTGGACCGGGTCATTACCGGCCCACTAGCTTTTGCCTGATTCATCCCCAAATTACACATTTACGAAGGGTGTTCTACTTGGCTTGTCTCATACTAAGCCTCATGATTTATAGGTGTCATGCTTGGCTCGTCCCATATAGAACCTTACGGTTTGTCTTATTTCGTTTAATCAATTATAATGACATACTTAATTTCATTCACTTCTCATGCACATTAGACTAGGCACATTAGATGCAAAATATCAAACTCAATACATCAAACTTAACACTTCAAATGCAGTGATCAAACTCTACATCAAATTCAGCGATTAGACTCTAAATCAATTTCAGAAATGACTCATTGAGAAAATCTATCAAGCACCTCACAAATATGAACCCACTCATCTAGACAAATCAACCCAACCCAATTACCATTGAACATAATTAACCTTAACATCCAATTTAACCAAACTAAAAGCACACATAACAATCAACTAAGTCAAAAATGTTAACGCTTAGAGAATTCACTTACCTCGGATGGGAACTTGAAAACTTAAAGCTTATGTCACCTCGTTCAAACTTGAAAGATTGAGAAAGAGACTTCGAAATACGAGAATGGAGCTATTTCTTTCACTCGTGGTGTTAAAAATGAAAAGCCCCAAGAAGAAAATGGGTAGTTGGAGATTAATGGAGAGGAATCTCTCTCCTTGAAGTTTTCTCCCTTCTTCGACTATGTCATTCAATTATAATGGAGATGACTTCTTTACCAAGTTAAGAGCAATCATGACTTGGGCTAGGAGTTCCAATGAAAAATCTCCAAATGGTTCTTAAAAACTAGATAGAGTACAAATGGTCCAATGGAATGTTGACTCATGGAGGTATTTTAATGAAGACAAAGTTGGCTCCTCTCATTCGGCCAAGTGGCTATATGATTCATCAATGCAATAATGAGATGAAGATAAGTGTTTCAATAGGATCATTTCAAGTGACCCTAATAGGCTTAGCTAGGGTATAAATGGTGAATAAGGATTTGGCTATTTGGAGATATTTTAAGGTTGCATTAAATGAGAGAAGTCTTGGTCTTCTTCTTCTTGGCCAAGTAAATAGGTGAGTCATCACTAGTATTAAATGACTTAGGCCAAAATAAATGATGTAAGACATGATGTCACATGGGCCAAGTTCAATGTATCAGCTCAAAGCTTGATTTAAATGGAAGGAAAAGTGGTTGAACCCAATAAAAGGGAAATCAAATGCTTAGTGCCTACAATAGTTACATTATTAGGTTACAAAAATAAAAGTAAACCAATATGAAAACAATGAAAACACTTTTGTTTTAAACATTGGTAATTGCGACAAAATATCTTAAATTCCCAAAATCATTAATAACCCATACGATTCACAAAAACTATTTCAATTCAAACTTCAAGACTCGGTAACATCAAATATAAATCTTTGAAACTTGCCGGCTCTTTTCTACAATTAACAAAGCAAAGAATTAAATATCGTCATCTTCACCACAAACACATACGGCGGTACCAATCAACCTAATTCTAAGGCATCAGGCATTAGGCAGTCACATCGTAGAAAATTATCCTAAATATTATTATTGAATATCGAAATTTCTAGATGTCACGCTTCATACCCTTATTTGGAAATTTCGCTTAAAAATAGACAAAAGTTAATTTAAAGAAGTCAATGAAAACACTAATTCAATTACACATGAATGAAGTACATCTTCAAATAGTTTGAAAGATTTATTACATGTTTAAGTGCTCTAATAACGATCACGCATAAATTTCACTCAAGAGAATGTCTAATAATGTCAATGCCTTCGATGTCGTGTTTCTCACCATGATTCAAATAATAAAGTGTTGTCATTGTCTTTTTGTTCACATTGAGCATATTCAATTGGAGTCAATTCTTGTAATAACAATTATGTCGACAAATAGCCATTTTTTTTATACATTTTTTGCAATCAAGTTGTAATTATTATCTTCCATGATTCATTGGTTGGTACTAAACATTAATTATGGTGGTACCATATGTTGTGGAAACCTTCATAATAAGTTTTGAGGATTGACAAAAACATTATACTTGACTGAATTCATACTAATGAGCTTATTTCCATGTGATATATCTAAGGAAATCTTATTCATATCTTATTTGTCAAACTCTGGATACTATGTCTGAAGTCTTGGTCCGCATGTATAATGGATGTTGCCAGAGTATTATGAATGGTCTATCTAATATTGTACGATGAATATTGTTAAGTTACTGGACTTCTAGATACTCAACGCAAAAAACTTTCTCAAACTCAAAGATATTCAAATCTTTGTTATTAACATATGAATACAGTGTTTGAAAAGATCCTCTGGACGCAACATCTGATACCTAAGATTCTTTGGACTTGATTTTCAACGATATATTACATACACGCAATAGCTAGGGATTTGGCTTGGAATTCCACTTTGGTAATTAGTGATCTATGATCAAATCTGTGGATTAAGATGCAACTAAAATCAAGCACAAATCAATCTCTAATTTGATCGTATATTTTCTTAATTGACAAGATATACTTACCTTACTTAGACTCAACTTATGGAAATCCGAATTCCAATTGTATAAGCAACAAAATCAAAGGGAGATTCAATCTCTTCTACAAGGGCTACCTAACCTCTTTAAGGAATGTTATGATCTGACGGGATATTCGAAGAACTATCTTTTAAAGGCTATCCAATAATTAGTTTGGAATTCAATATAAAAGAAGGTTTTGAATTTGAAGAGAAGAAACACGAATCATAAACTCCAAAGTACTAGATAGCCTTGTTTCATACACTTGTCATTAAGAGAGCTTATACTTTGTAATAGTCGAGAGGTGCTAGTGCGAAAACTCTAAGATCAAGAGTGATCATTTTGAGTACACATATTTTAACCTCTAATTACTTCATTTGAAAGTGGAATCCGGCTAGTAGGCTATTAACGTGGAGAGTGGACGTAAGCTTGATCTAAGCCGAACCACTATAAGCTTCATGTGCAAATCTCTCTATCCATATACTCTTTATTGTTGATAGTATATTGTACACATGCCTGCCTCTGATACGGCATAATCTCTCTTAAGATTTTGTTCTTCACTAGTTACTAATCTTAGCTTTTTAATTCCGCTTTAATTTGATAAGATTAGTCAAAATCACATATTCACCCTCCTTTAGGTGACACTACTAGCTACATCACCATAGACTTTTGACCCTTAAAATTTTTGCCCCAAATGTCTTTCTTGTGTTTTATGAAAGTTAAGGACGAATTTCGCATATATCATTAGAATTTGTTTATTAAAAAAACTACGTCACCCAATATATCTACATTTTTTTTTTATTCATTGCATATTTTGCATTTCGCATATATGACCTAAATCAAGAATTTTGGCATCAAAGTCTTCACAAAGTTCAACTATAAAGGAATTGGATGCAAGACCCACACAAGCCTAAATGGCTAAAGCAAGGTTTGGCCACTAATTCACAGCCCTAATGTGCAAGAGATACCCGCACCTCTCTCTCTCTCTCTCTCTCTCTCTCTCTCTCTCTCTCTCGCAAGATCATTTCCTACTTAGCATGATACCCTATCCCAATTCATTTGTCAAAAATATGTCTACAGTTTGAGCTCGAAAAGTAAAATTTCCTAATTTGAGTAGTTTTTCTAGTTAGAGTTAGTTTTTTATTTGAGTGGTTACCTAGTTTGAGAAGAATTCCTGTTTTGATTTCAACTCTTGTCTATATATAAGAAGTGTTTCTTCCTCATGAAGAGTATTCAAGAGGTGGCTTCTTAGTGAATTATACTCTGAAGCAATCTAAGAGGAGCTTGTAGTGTTCAAGCCAATAAAGCTTGTGGTAATATTTTGTGTAATTTCTTTGCGAGAATGATGTATTATTTCGCAAGTATTATGTGGGCTAAATATTGGGTGAGTTATTGGGTTTAATTGGAGACTGGAAAATACTAGAGTTTTTGAGTGACTTGAGCGTCGTTATAATTTCTGTTGTATAGCTTGATTTGTTGTGGAATCCTGTAATGCTCTCTCCGTGTAATCTTGTATAACTTTTCTTAGTCTGTTCAATTTGTTATTTGATCACTTGTTTTCGTAACACATCTCATCACTAAGATTACCTCCTGTCTTGACATAGCACTGACTCGATTCCGAGTATGACTAAATATGATGGAAAGTTAGGAAGGGTTGCTAAGATAAGGGAACTATATGAAAAGAAAAGGAAGAAGAGAGAGGATGGAGGCTCGAGCAGGAGAGAGAAGCAAACAGAGAGATGACATTGGAGTTTCTTAGGGAAGGGGCCTAGAGTATTAAGGAGGGTCATTTCCACCACACACGAGAAGACGACATTATCTTCTTCTTCTTCTTCTTTTCGCTTACACACAAAAAACAAGTAGACAATAGTTGAACAAAAAAAGAGGTTGGCTAAGAGAGGAAAACATTTTGGTGAGAGCAAGGAAATGGAAACAAATTCACTCTTCCGAAAATAATTTTTATAACATCAGAAAGATAGAAAACAATTTTTTGAAAATAGTTTTCCTTCAAACAAGTAGACCATAATGTCCAACCCACTCTCAATTTGTTCATGCCTATCTTAGATGGTCCTGGAAGCCCCCATTTTCTTTCGAATTACAGAAAAAGACAAATGGTCTCTAAACTTTGGTCAAGTGTGCAGTATAGTCTATGAACTTTTAATTTGTTCAATGTAGTTCTTGAATTTTAGCCCACTGTGCAATGTCGTTCGTGAAATTTTAAATTGTTCAATGTGTTGCCTGGACTTTTCGTACATGTGTTCAATGTTACCCTTGATTTTGAATTAATAAAAGGACAATACACATTGGGCTAAAATTCATATACCATTTATGTATTTATCTCTTTCAGTTATGATTTCACTCGATTTAACATCGCGTAGTGATGTGGGATTCACTTCCACGAAGTTTAATAGGAAAATAGAATGAAATGCCGAGAGTTTATCCGTCGTTGACACGTAGGTCAAATCATTCGAGTTCAAGGTGTGTCAACTTTCGAATCACTTCATATCAATATTGGATGTGTTCTCTTTGAGTTTTCTATCCTAGATACATCCATGTGCATTGGGGACCATCCTAACCTCCCTTTCGCAGAACATGTCTAATGGAGATGATTAAGTGTCTTTTTATTTATTTATTTATTTATCAAAATACACGAAACTTTTCATTGAAAACGTGAAATTGAAACATAAGAGTTTCCACAATCATAACATAACAGTGACCAAAGTAAATGAGAGGGTCTATATAGCCTAGTTGGGCCAAGATAGTTTGTGCGATGGGCTCTTGCCACCTAATCAGCGGCCTAATTAGCATTTTTGAGACAATGAATTAGAGAGACGCCAAATGGGTGCGCTAACAGGTTGCGACAGTCATCCACCATTGATTTAACGGTCCACGACCTTTCCTCTTGCCCAGCACCCACAACACGCTTGATAAGGAGTCAAACTCCACTTCCATGCACAGAACAGCTATAGCATTGTATTTCTCACTTGCCTCCCTTGTTCAAGTTCTTGTCTGCTTCAAGAAGGACATTCCCTCTTGCAGAGCTAGGGTTTCTGCGACTATGGTTGAGAGAGCTTGGAATTTCTTCGTGAAGCTAGATAGGAGGGTTCCGTTATGGTTGCGGTATACCCCAGCAGCTGCGGCCTCTCTCAATTTGCTACACCATGTTGCGTTGACGTTCAATTTTAAGCTACCCTTTGTCAGGGGAGTCCACAGATTGGGTAAGGTCGATGTCTCTTTCGCTTTTGCCTTTTTCCTCTTGCTGATATCCCACCTCTCGTACAAATTATACGTACTGACTGCCTCTTCAATAATACTCAAGGGGTTCGATTTTCGATTTTGGAAAACAAAAGCATTTCTTGCCTTCTAGACCAGCTAGAGTGTGTCGGCCAAAATCGACGACGCGGAGGGGGGTTCTGGTGAGGAAAGATTATCTCGGATAGATAGGTAATCTGCAATCCATTTGTCGATTCTTGAGATATTGGTGGGTGAAGTGTTGAAATTTAGCCATCACACTTGTTTTGTCCATTCACACAAGATGAGGAGGTGTTTGAGAGTTTTTGGGGCTCGACGACACAAAGGACAAAGAGGATTGGGTACTGTCTTTCTCCTAAAGAGGTTACCTTTGGTTAGTAAAGCATTCTTGCACACACTCCATAAGAAAATCGAATCTTTGGGTAAACTTGAAGCTGCCAAATCTTAGTACATAGGTTCCTGGGGGGCTGGTATGATGAGGAAGCTTGATTCATGTTTTGCTACTTGTTCTGAGAACATAATTTGGTGTATCTGCCTTTTACCGAGTAGGTTCCAGATTTGTTTCCTGTCTACACCAATTTATCCTTTCTGGGTGCTAGCTAAGTGGGATCTTTGATATCTTTTGTGCCACATTCTCCTCAAAGAGTTCGGTAAGCAACTGGGATTTCCACTCATGTATCTCTTGGTTAAATCAGCCCACTTACTAGTTGTGATTCATTTGGGTTTGCTGGACCTCCAATTCTTCTTGTGGACAGCCACTTATCCTCTTTGATCTTTATCTTGCTGCCATCCCCCATTGACCATTTAGCATCAAATCAATCACGTTCCTACTCGCTAATAAACTCTGCCACCCCTAGGATGGGCAATGTCCCTTGTTTGCATGTCAAAATTCTTCGAGCAGAAAGTAAAGTCCCTTTAATCCCTAACTCCAAAGGGCATTTGGTGCTTGTATAAGTTACCAAGCTTGTTTCCTTAACATTGCCTTATTAAAGGCAATTAGGTCCTTGAATCCTAAACCTCCCAATCCTTCCTACCTTTCAAGAGCTCCCATTTCCTCCAACGGATGGCTGCTTTGTCTGCCCCTTGCTTCCACCAAAAGGAAGCAATCTTTTGTTCAATCGCTTTGCAAATCGATATGGGCAGTTTAAGATGGACATTGCATATTGTGGCAGTGCATGTACGACCGTTTTAATAAGAATTTCCTTTCTCGCTTTTGTTATAAGCTTTTCCTTCTACCATTCCAGTTTCATGTTAACCCTCGCTAGTACCTAAGCGAACATTTATTTCTTTGATTGCTCCCAATCCAATAGGATACCTAAGTACTTGCCTATTTTCTCGATAATTGGGACTCTAAGCTCCCTGGCCATGTTCCTCTTCAATTGCTCAGGACAACTATTGTTGAAAAAAATACCTGACTTATTTAGGTTGATAGCTTGTCACAAGGCATAGCAATACTAGTTCAGTGTGTTTGCCAGGTTCTAACACTCTCGCACCATTCCATTTAAGAAGAAAATTGCATCGTCGCAAACATTAGGTGTGACAATGTTGGGCACCACCTATTTAGCTTAATTCCTTTAATACCACCATTCACAACTGCCTTATTCAACAAAGAAGATAGGGCATTGGCCAGGATGATCAACAAGCAAGGCGAAAGTGGATCACCATTTCTTATACCCTAGGACGGTTGAAATTTTGGAGTGATTCTCCATTAACTCGGATACTAAAGGAGATCGTGAAAATGCATTGTCTAATCAATTGAGCCCATCTATCACAAAAACCCATTTTCAGCATACAGGCACATAGAAAATCCCACTCCACTCTATCGTAAGCTTTTTGCATATCCAGTTTTAGCACAGCTTGGAACTTCCTTTCCTTTTTCCTGATTAGCAGCTAGTGAAGAACTTCCTAAACTACCAATATGTTATCTTGAATCTATCTGCCAGTCACGAATGCACTTTGTTAAGTGACAATAAGATCAGGGAGCTATAATTTTAGGCGATTGGCCTTCACTTTAGAAATAATTTTATAAATGAAATTGCATAAGCTAATCAGCCTAAACTGGTTGATGCACTCTAGATTTGCCACCTTCAGAATAAAAACAATGTGTGTATAGTTCAAGGAGGGTTAAAGATGCTTGAAGTAAAGAAACTATCCACCAGCCTATAGACATCAGTCTAAATATTCTCCCAGTGATGTTGGTAAAATTATCCATTAAGCCCATACAGACCGAGAGCCCTTGTAGCTCCCATATTAAAGAACTCTTTTTTCACCTCTTCCATGGTCACTCCTCTCATTAAGGTCTCATTCATATCTTCCTTATCAAGATGTGGACATTGGTCAATCACTGGATGGAAGTTCCTAAATCCCGTGGACACGTATAAGGATTGATAAAAGGAGCCGATGTGTGACCTAAGCTTTGAGGGATCCCGGCTCCATCTATTATCCTCAATTTTCAACATAGAGATTCTATTTCTTTGTCTTCGTTGAATTGTAGTGGTGTGGAAGTATTTCGTAATTCTATCTCCCCACTTCAACTAGTTAATCTTGGATCTCATACTCCAACACATCTCCTCTTGACTCCATAGCCTCTCAATTTGTTCCTTTATTTGTTGGGAAACTCACTACTCCCATCCCCATATGGTCGATTGGTAAGATTTGTGAGTCTCTTCATTAGGTACTCAATTTGTTTATGAGCATTAGAGAACTTTCGTCTACTCCGCCTGGTCAATGCCCCAACCACTTTTTTGGATTTGCTCACAAAGTCTATTTGGGAATTTACAAGGTCATTCGAAGCCCTTTCCATGTTGTCTTTGCATTTGGGATCATCTAACCAATATGCCTCGAAACGAAACTCCTTCTTCCTTTTGGTTAAAGGCGGGATAAAGGATAATAAGATAGGGCTGCGGTGGGAACCAACCACTGGTAACGAAAATGCTTTTGCCTCAGGGAAAACCACTCTCCATTCCATATTACATACAATCCTATCCGGTCTTTTCCTCACCAGCTCTTCTCCATCTTTATTATTTGCTCATGTATAAGTGCACTCTTTGCTTTTGATGTCTATAAGTGCGCAGTCATTCAACAACTCCTAAAATGCAGCCATTCGACAATACTCTGCCTCTCTTTACCGACCTTCTCCCAATTACAGAATCTCATTGAAATCGCCTATACAAACCCATGGAAGCCTATTTCCATCTTTAATGATGCATAGCTTTTGCCAGAGAATGAGTCACTCTTGAAAATTGATAGATGCATGAAGGAAGGGTATTCACATTGTTGTGCCACTGATAGGGTCCTTACATATTGTATCAATGAATTCTGTTGTGCTGTCCTAAACTCCCGCCGACACCTCCTCATCCCACATAACAACTAAACCCCTAGCCACTTCCATCGGGTCAATCTTCATTGAATGCTGAAATTGAAGCCACTTCCTGACTCTATCCACCACTACTCTTTTATTTTTTATTTCCATTAAGAACACAATAACGGGTTTTTCTAGAGCCACTATGGCTCTAAGATGCTAGAAAGTCAAGGTAAAACCCAAACCTTGACAATTCCAGCTCAAAATCTTCATATATCCCTTGGTAGCCACCAAAGCCCATTCGTTTGAACCATTCTTGACTGCAATCAGAGTCTCATGAAGTTGGGTTTCATCGAGAAACTGTGGACCTCCCCTTGGGAAGTATAACGGTCGCACCTTCTTATCTTCTTAGGGCGCGCATGACAACCATTCTGGAACAAAATTTCTGTTTCAAAAATAGGTTTGGAACAGAAATCCGTTTGATAACGCAATTTCATTTTTCTATTTCTGGAACAAATTTCTCTTCCAGAAATAGAAATGGACCAGAAATCAGAAGTAAAAATTTTCTATTTCTCTATTTCTGGAACAAAAATAGATTTTTCTATTTCTATCCAGAAATTGATTTCTGAAACAGAATGATTGTCATGCGCGTCAGTGGCTGGAATTTTGTGATCTTTCCTGCCTTTTTTAGAACTCTCAGTCAGGTGCTTGGGGTCTAACTCCATCCAGGATGTGTCAAAAAGCAAAAGTTGGGTTCCTTGGTGTCTTTTTCCTCTAGCCACCCTGACCCCTTCCTCTTGGCCCTTACCCTTCTTTTTCGAACCCTCCTATGGTTGGAATTTCATAGGCCTCGGGCCATTCTGATCATCTACAGCAACATGTAGTACATCCTCCGGTACCCCTTCAGGTCTTCGATATAATCTCATCCTCATTCGACTCCAAGAAATTGTCCCCATTGAATAGTTTCTAGAAAGGACTAGCCTCACGTGCTTTCGCTTTTAACCAATACCCTAACTTTCCTACACTAATTTACTTCGCCTCAGCTTCATTATAGGGCACTTCCTCGCAATTAGTAGTAAAATGACCCATCCTCCCACAGGAATAACAGAAGTGAGGGAGACGTTCATACCTGAAATTGACCCATAGTTGGTCGTCTTTGAAGTTCACCACAATCCTTGACATGAGTGGCTTTGATAAGTCTAAGAGTACACGAGCTTTCCCCATCTTGTACAAGCTGCCTTCTTTCTCTACCAGCTTAATCTCCAGTACTTTCCTAATCTAGAGGCCACCTCCTGCATTGTAGTGTTAGTAATCCTTCCTAGAGGCAAGCCGTGCGCTTACACCCAAGAAGCTAAGTGGGTAAAAACATGGCAGTGAATGAGTACTTTGGGATTAAGTTGTTTAAGTATGAGTAAGTTGCTTGAGAATGACCATGGGGTATCTTCTAATACTCTCCTCTTTTCGCTCTGCAATCGAAAAGTAAACATAAATAGGCCTTGTTGTGATTGGTCACCCACCCCATCCTCCATCTTCCAAGCTTTCTTCATTATAGATAAAAATACCTGAAAGTTGACATTGGGTCTAGAGTGGAGTTTACCCAGCAAGGTCAAGTTACATTTCTGCCATTTGTCCTCAGGTATTTCCTCATACACGTTGGCTACGGAATCCTCCGACCACATTCTTCCCGTACATCTACACAGAGGAGCGAGTCTACGTTCTTTGTCTCTCTTGCTCTCCATTCTACTAACTGTTCCAATGCAACAAGGATAATATGGCTACAGAAGCCCAAAGATGAAGATCGACCAGAGGGACAGGGCCAACCCGACCTGTTAAGATGCACAGGCAATGTGATTGGTGGGGGTGCAGCTCCAAAACTTTGCTCGATTCTGCTGAGACTCAGATAATGGGCACTCCATAGTGAAGGGATGACAGTTGCTGAAGGGAAATTGTGGATGAAGGGAGCTCTAGAGCAATGCTGCATCAAAGATTTAGGGCTTAACAAAGAAATTTTTTGATCTGGTTTTTTAGGGCAGGGAGTGGAAACGAGAGGGTGGCTTGAGACTGATCGAGAGGCATTGGGAAAGTGGTGAAGGTGGTGACTGGCCATGGGTTCAGTGTAGGGTTTATTGGGATTGTCTTAGAAGATGAAAATGGCAGTCAGGATGTCCCTTTCAGGGGTGGAGATGGATTACATGACAGAACGAGTCTGTGAAGGATGAAGAGGTTTGTGGGTATGAAGGGCACTGGGAGAAGAAAAGCTATTAGGTCAAAACTATCACCATGAATAGAGGTCACTCTCACGAGGGAGAGGGAAAAATCTCACGCGAGGGAGAGAGGGTGGTGGCCTGTGGTTTTAAGAGTTTGTTGTCATTGAACTACATGATTAGAAGTAGATACAACTAGAGATAGACAGCCAAGCAATGAGAACGTGGCATAGGTAGTGAACAAAGCGCACTGAGCGATCCTGTTTTATTGGTGAACTTTTTAAAAGCACATTCAACTGAACTTCTTTGGAGGATCAAAATGGTTAACAATATCACGGTTATGGGTAACGTCTCCATCCTATAAGAGTACCACCATAAAAAATTGATCTCTTTTAACCATAAGACATGTGCCCTCAAGATGCTAAATAGGACAGCTCACAAGCCGGGCAAAGAAGGATGCACTTGTACTGCATCCATTAGAATAACAGCGCTGCGGTTCAGCGTCTTTTACTCATGAACTGGCAATTATTTAATGCGTTGCCATAACTCTGAGAACAGCTACAATGAACACTTCGAACTCGGAATGAACAGTAGATGCAATTACAACAGACTAGGGATCAGAATCTGTTACTATAGGGTGTTCCATAAACTATCAAGTAAGGAACAGTTCGGACCACAGTATCAACTGGAATTGCGAAGTTAACGCCGGAGGACATCCCTGTCCCTGCATCAAAGAGGAAAAAAGAAGTATTTTAAGAATTTTCAGACTGTTTGTCCCCTGTAAGATATGTTAGTTTATCTCAAAAAATTTCAGGCAATGGGAAAAGGCAAATCTCTGGGCAATAGAACTTCACCTTTGCGAGTAAAAGTTGCTGTGTTGACTCCTATCACATGGCCATACGAATCTATCAATGGCCCTCCTGAATTCCCTGCACAAACAGGACAGATTGGAGCTGATAAAATGGCCATCATAGTATGCACACAGGCTTTTGGGATTATCACTGATCGATTTTTGCGGGCTAAAGAAGACCACAAGAAAAACATGAACATACACATGACTCTATGCCACATGGCTTTTGTTTTTTTTTTCTTGACCAAGGCAATTGATAAACCAGGATTAAAACTTCACCAGAATTAATAGCTGCATCAGTCTGTATAGCTCCTCGAATAGCCCTTCCATTTGGTGAGGGGATCTCCCTCCCCAATCCACTAACCACCTGCATCAATTAAAAGTATTAGGCAGATGCATTAACTTTAATATGATTTAATCATTATCTTGAGATTTGAACACAGATACAGGTGTTGAAGATCAAAAGGATTATCAGGAGAAGAGAATCATCAACCTGACTTGACAGCAGGCTAATGCTTCACATTCTGTCATGTTACACTTAATTTTCTAGTAAGAATTACCCCAGTTGTGAGCGTGTTTTCATATCCATATGGATTCCCAATTGCAAAGCAGCTCTGACCTACACGAAGATCATGGGAAGTCCCCAGAGCAACAGGCTTTACTTGATGTCCATCAATGTCGACCTGCATAAATGCGAAGGATCAAGCAGATTTCGACAATCTTTTTGCCATAAATTAAAATATGGCTAACAGTCTCAGCTTAGAGAGTTAATTATAATTGATTCCCAGCTAATTCAAGAAATCACAGGAGATTTTTCCAGCACACAGCTTTTAGGTTTTGTGATTGAAACCTGAACTTCCACCCAATCCTTGCGGAAGCCAAAACAATATTAGAGAAAGCAAAAACATAAAACAACTCCTAAGAAGTTAATCTAACAAAACATTGTTCCTGATGAAGAAGTAATTATAAGTTGTGGATGAAATAAAGAGAGCCAATCAAAGCTTTGGTTTTTCTTTTTCTAGTTTCTTTATTTTCTCTTGTCCAATAAAGTTATCTTCGAGCTTACTTGACAGATAGAGATCCTCCAGACTGGTATAATGTTTAGAACTGGCAAACAGTTCCCTCTATGTCAAATGTCAATCACCATATTATCTATGAAATGAATAACTGGACTCCACAGAGCAGATAGCTTTTCTACTTTTGATAAGGGTAAGGACATAATGTACAGCCCAAGATGCATTTTTTTTTTTCCTTCAACTCACCTTCAAGACAGCCAGATCATTTGCGGGATCAAAGCCAACAATTTTGCCTTCTTGGACAAAGCTATTGCCTGTTGCATCTACTAGGAACACCTACACTAGGAAAGCATCCGGAGGTTATCTATTTAAAGAAAATTCTAACTTAACAGCACAGGAAGATTACTCAAAGACAAAAGTATGATGAAACCTTACAACGCTGTAACCCACTTTGATCTGTAGCCAACTTGGCGATGACATGGTAATTAGTGACCTGCCATGTATGAAACAATAGCTCACTACAGATGTTGACAGATTGAACTTTTATATGCATTTTGTAACAGTTACTGCCAGGAACTTCTCAAATTATATTGCCGTAGCTCGCCATGACATGAGGTCTTGGTTGTCAATTGTGCACAAATCATCTTATATGCTCTTTTAGGAGCCTTACAATCTACAAGGAGAATAATTTATCCCTCTACAAAGTCATTCCATCGTTAAGCATGTTAATCTGTTATTGCTCAATCAAAGTAATGAATTTCTGCTGTACAGTAAAAACTGTTCTGTTCAGATTTGTCAGTCCATAACTAGCACATGTGGGCACGCTCAAAAAGAGAATGCAATCAACTTTTTCAATGTCGAGAAGACTGCCTTCAATCATTTTCTTATTTCTCAGTCCCCATGTGTGGTATATGAACGCACTCGAGCTAACTTTCATGATTGTTACATGAATTGATCTACACTTCAAATGCTGCCTTGCCCAATCAATCTAGACAGTCCACTGACCAGGCTGTCGACAAATTCTGCTCTAACTCAACAAAAAAGAAAAATGCAATTCCAACATTTTGGCAACAGGGAGTACAAATTTCTGAGGGCTGTTTTTTCCAACAAAGCACAATTTCTGTTGGACAAGATATCAAGGGACTGAGCAGTAGAGAGATGCAAATTCTTATCACAATGTGTTCCCAAATGCCCGTTTTCATATCAACATGCGCATGGTATATCTTGGGTATGAGTAACATACATTGACATCAGCATTCTAGCTAGCCAAGATGATCATTCTGATTTATGTAGTTAAGATCTTAAACGAAATGAGACTCACAACAGTATATCAAGAGGAGCCAAACGGAGGAAGTCAAGAAAGATGAAAGAGTACCTACAATGTGACCAAACTTGTCCCAAATGAAGCCAGAACCTGTGCCCTCAAGTTTAGCATCTTTATCCTCAATAGGCATGGCTTCGCCCGAAGAGCCCTTGGAGCTTTTAGGTATCTCCAAGTCCTTAATGAAAACGACCGACCGCGAAGTCTCCTGCAAGACCAAACACACGGAAATCAGTCTCGGAAAGAGAGTTACTAAAGGCATTTGGAGATTCAAATACATGATGCTTTGGATCCGATATCACGCTCCCTTTACCCGACACCCAAAATTAGCTCTTCGTAAATCACAAGTCCCTAACAAGCAGGTGACCCTTAATTTTATAATCAATAATCAACTTATCAAGCTAGCTAAAATCACCAGGGAGTTAACAAAACTCTTTCCTTCCTATATCCCACTTCACAGTCAAGCTTAGAAAGAACAGAGAAGTGACGGTGAGAGACCCGAAAAGGCTGTATCTCTAACGGAGGCGATTTCAAAATGAATCAATTCATGAAATCGTAATTGAGAACAATGCAAATTCAGGAATCCGTAGTTGAAATCGACGCGCGAACACGTATCGGACGAGCCTAAACCTGAAAGATGTGGACGGCGAGATCCTCTTCTTGCTGAAGCTCGTCCTCCGGCTTCTGCTCGGCCAATGCCGGACGGCATGAGGAATATTGGAGATCGGAACTGCAGAGACCTAGCAAAGAGGACACTCCTGCTCCAACTAGAGGACAGAGAATGGTCGCTCTCCGTCTTGTCAGACATGGTATCGTAGTCGAAGAAGAAGAGGAGGAGGTGATAGCAGAAGTGTCCGGGAGAAATGGAACCGTCTGAGCCTGAGAGCCCAACACCATCCTCATTACCCTCTCGACCTAGACCTCGGCCTCGACCGAACATTTGCTTTTAACCGGCATGGATAAGGTAGTCCGTCGACGTGGCATCTTTTCTTCTCTTTTTCATTTTCCTCGTTTAGAAAAATAAATGATTTTAGAAACATTTTTTCTAAAAATATTTACTTGTATCTCTTAAAATAAATAATCAATAAAAAAATATTGCATTATCAACAATAATCTATATCTAAATATTTTTGTGAATAATGATTTTTTTTTGTTTGCTTACTTTAATAGATAATGTGAACGATTATTTTCATTAGACTGGCTCGATATTTGAGTGAGGAGTAGCTTTTGTCGTGATTAAACTGATTCATGCTGAAAATGTGCTAATCAATCAATTTTGACCATCTAAAATCACGTAACTAAAATTAGTCCAGTTAACAAAAAATGGCCAAGTCTAGTTTAATTTAAGAAAAGCTAGAGCATGCAACGTCTTTGTAAAAAATAATATCTACATTCATTGAGAGCGTCCAGTAGAAGTTCAATACCTTCACTTGGGGGATCACTAACAGAGAGCTTAAATTGAGCCCAACAACATATTCAGTTGAATCTACCTTCACTTAAAAGCTACACCACAACACTCACTATCTGAAAACTGCATTGATCTATTCACCATATATCGAAACAGATCAGGGGGCTACCAATCAACCATCAGCTCTTATACAATGCGCAGCGGAAGCTCGATACCCTTTGCTTGAGGAGATCGTTAAGAGGGAGTTCAATTCCGAGCCCATCAATATATCTAGCTGGATACACTTTTTATTAAAAAACTTAAATCATTGAGTTAGAGGCCAACTTAAATATATTAACTGCTCAACATCATATCAATTCTTCAATGTGGGATTTTTTTAACATAACTTACACGTGCATTCTCAACAACAAGCAACCTTATCCATCCTTAATTTTGTGATTTTATTAGTCCACTCTCTCACTGAACTTCATATTAACAGTGGAAAAAAGGGCTTGTAATTTTTTTTTTTATGCTGACAGTATATATATTATAATAGCTATTTATTGTAAACAGAGAAATACCACAACTCTACACAAGAATTTAAAAAAGAACCTGCGCTACATGGTCACTAATCACTACTATACTCGCTAATAACCACAATAAAGTGACAAAAAAATATGTAATGCAAAAAAGTTTGTGGCTAAGTCCCAATCTCCATATCGCTGCGTTCCATCCGAGGTATCCTACGGTCAAGGAAGTCTCTCTCTCGTCGTAATACAACATCTTCTGCGGTCGTGATCTCCCGGGCCTAATCAAGGGACACTTGATTGGTCCCCGATTCTGCGGTAGGGTGACACGTGGCGGCACAAACCGCTACCCTAAGCAGTTCAATTTTGTTCCCCTTGGTTCTTTTTCCCCTCTTCTTTAAACCTCTTGAAGCTGCATCTGCCTTCTGAGTTTCCGAATGAACTCCTCAACCCTCCTGTTCAACTCTTCGTCCGACATCCTCGAGAACTCGTCGTTCTCCTCAGTAATCGTCAGCTCTCTGGCGCTCTCAGCCTCGCTCTCTGCTTCTTCATACACCACGATCTCCTTCTCTGCTTCGCCATAAACTTCAACTTGCTTCTCAGCTTCATCATCTTGAGGACCATTCTTCGCCATTTCTTCTTCTTCCTCCTCCTCTTGGCTCTGGTTCGAGCCGGCCTCTCTTTCCAGCTCTACGTCGGCCGCTGCTTTCGTTTCCTCCAAGATGACGTGCTTCTCTTCTTCCGCCAAGACATTTTCCTCGACAGTTTCCGGGTCATGCTGAAGCACCGGAGCGAACCCGCTGGCACCATTGTTTTTCACCAGGCTGGTGCGCGCGAGGTACTCCTCGTAGAGAGTGTCGCGCCTCTCCTTGCTCGACGAGGAGAAAGCTCCGTAGTCTGCCGCGATGATGAGGATGAGGGTGTTGGAGATGAAGAACCAGAACTTGCTGTTCTTGATGTTCTGGGATGGGGACAGGTTGAAGATGTAGAAGATGGAGATGTAGAAGAAGACCGAGAAGACGAATGCCAAGAACGACATTCCCTTCGCCCTACGTTTATAGTCTTTGGATTTGTAGAACTCTTGTGGGTTTTGGATCAAATCTAGTGTGGGTTTTGCCATTTTTCAGGGGCTTCAACTTTCTTTGTTTTTCCTTTTTTTCCCCACCTGAAGAGAGAGATTGATATTGGGTTGAGGTGGGAGAACTTGTTAGGGAAGGAGTACATATAAATAGAGCGGCGGTTTCGAGATTGATTTTGGGTTCAGGTGGAAGAACTTGTTAGGGAAGGAGTTATATATATAGTGGGGTTAATCATTTGTGTAAGAAAGGTGGCAAATAATAATTGAGGCATTATGAATTTACGGTTTTGGTCTTGACAAGGTTTGGATTTTCTTGTGTGCCCTCACCACCTTTTGCTTCCGATATAAGGATGATAAGGATTTGATTGTGCAAGCATTACTTCGGCCGTTTGAAGAAATTATTACCTTCAATATCATAAATTGGACGGTTACTTGAATGCAAAGCACCCTAAAAGAAGTCCGATGCTAAAGAGGAGTTACACAAGAGCCTTTGAATTTGAAGCAATCAAAAAATTGTATATGCTCTAATTCATAATGGACTAACTTTTTCACCTTATTGACATCAAAGTAATATTAAAGATACATAAAATGCTCTTTCCTTTCTTTACAATAGAAAAGGACAATGACCAAAATATTAGAAGGATGATGATCAGCAAGCAAAGTTTCAGGGTCAACAGCAAAGCCTATCTGATAATTTCAATAAGTGCCAGAGTTTAACATACTTAGCACTCATCTAATTGAGAACGTGTGATAATCATAATTAGTTTTTACTTTCATTCATTTATGTCAAGAAATCACTTAATTTGCTCACTAAAGAGCACTTTGTTTCCAAAATTGTCACAACTTAAAAACTCAGTACCTAAACTTTTGGTACTATCAATACTAAATAACATCAATAGTATCTTAGGTTTGGTTTGTTTCGAGAAAAATGAATAATTAGGAAAACATTTTACTAAAAATTACCACTTGCATCGCTTAAAAAAATGAATGCATGAAAATATTTTTATCGTATTGTTGTTGGTAATGAAAACATTTTTCATTGATTTAATTAGTTGGAGCGATACAAACGATCATATTTAGAAAACTAATTTTCAAATTATTAATTTTTCATGAAACAAACGGAGCTTTAGACTCACTATTTGATTCGTTTTATTTGAACATTCTCATTTATGATTTATGTGGGTGTAATTACCTGCTCTCAAGTCAATAGAATCGAAAAGTACTGAAACAAATCCGGTACGGAAAGTGTGGCAATTGTTGTTGTGTTTTTTTTTTTTTTTCTTCTTTCCCTTATTTTCTTTAGATCAAGACAAGTGGCAATTTCAGGCGTGGTCAACTTTGCATGCCAACTTGCAAATTAAGTTGTTTGAAGCGATCTTCAGAGCCCTGATGACTCAACCCCAACCTTGACACGAAGGACGCGCATTCAATTCCCAAATGATTTTCGAGCCTACATGTTCAAGCAAATCCCCATGCAGCACAGCATTTACACCCCACTATAAGGAAGAACACTATGCATTGCGTAATGAGATACACGTCCACGTAATGTGGCCATGTAATGTAAATTCAGGATAGGTCGCTCGTACGTGACTAGGCATTTCCGCGACACGTCATGGGGCAATTCGAAAACGACGTGTTAGTTTTCTTATGAATGAATGATTAGTGACTCCAACGGGATAATTAATGAAGCTCTCCAGCTCATCTTTGTCTGGTGAACCGTGTCTCCTTCTCTTCTCTGCCGTGATAGTTATGGTTCTCGAAGCAATACGAAAACTAGCGGCTGAGAATTAGCTTAGCAGGTCTCGATATCATTAGCAAACTGGTGACGGATAATCATCGTCGAACCCTAATTTAATTAAATGGCTTGCACATTTTCTTTCATGCTTCGTGGTCTTACACTGGTAACAAATGGTGTCTCGACATTGGACCCACCAAACTCGGTCTCCCTCGACCAGCCGCCAAGCTTTGGGTCCAAGTCAACTGGGTATCCGCCACGCGTACGACAATCAGGGTGATTTACTGTTCATCTCATTGCATTAATAATGATTGCAGATATTGGATATTTTTGTCGACTATTATTAGATCGTGAATCATCATCCCATGATTTTGTACTATAGCTTGCTTGCGCTTGAGGTTGACGAGATTTTAGCTTGTGAGGGTTTTGAAAAAATTTTCACCCGCTCTCTAATTTTTTTAATCGGACTTAAGGAGCAAGAACTCTGGACCTTAGCAAATTTTTAAAAGGCTACATTTGAGTTTTCAATCGAATCTCGAGATCAATCTGGATGTAAAACAATTAAAGAGTATTGCAATAGATAGGGCAAGAAAAAATATATCATATCAATTAAAAGATCTAGGTATACAAGCACCGGCACATAAATATAAGGAAATCATCTGTGAAGCCCGCCTTATTGCAGGATAGGCCATGGAAGCCCCAAGAGGTAGCCCAAGTGGTAGCTTGCTACATTTTTTGTGATGAGATTACCTTCATAACCAACAATCAAGGATGCTGACTATAATTAGATTACGAATCATCATCCCACGATTTTTGTATCTGAGCTTGCAAGCTTGAGGTTGACAAGATTTTTGCTTGTGAGGGTTTTGGAAAATTTTCACCCGCTCTCTAATTTTTTTAATCGGAGTTAGGGAGCAAGAACTCGTGGGGTGGAGGATTGGAGAAAGAAGGTGTCTCTTCCTCATTGGTTTGCTCGTTGTCGCTTGCGTGATCGAATCGTTTGCAAGATTATTCAGCAATAAATCATGTTGGTTCTTACTTCTTAATAGTAGTTTGTAGTAACGAGAGGAACACTCCAAAGACAGCTGAGTAAAGTGATGGATTTCGTGTCGTGGGACTTAATGTTTTTTTAATTGGAGAATGAATCCCATGAATCATGGGTTTGTTCACATCGTTTTGTGACCGTACGTGAGGATCTTATTGAAATTTGATGCTTGAATGATCTCATCGCGTTTGACGAATTGCCTTCACAACCAATTGATTTTCAAGCAATGTTCCATGTATCTAGAATTTTCATAGATTCTTTGGGATTGTTTCCAGTTTCTCACTGATCAAAAGACAAATCTTACTAAATTTATTTTAATAAATGATGTGGTAATTTCATAGAGAATTGATATCTTAATCGAAAACCTCTTCTTCCACAACTCTTCTTATTCTATATATTTATTATAATAATTCGCCTTAACAACTCATTCAAAATCGCTAGGACGACTCTCAAATGTAATAATACCATCTAGAAAATTGAGTAGATAATTAAATAAAGCTGAACTTACTTTTTTCTTTCTTCCATCGCAAAAAACGTTTCTCCACTTTCCTTTTCATTCTAAGTGTCTGTTTTTCTTTACAGAATGATGTCTTCTTTTGTGGTATTTAACACTCGTTTCCACCATAAACGTTTAGCTTATTTTTAATCTCTAAACATTTACCTCTTATTGAGCCTAAAATTGGAAATTCAGATAAAAAAAATGTATCATATTGAATATCCTTAAATAATATAGCTTATTTCGAAAACAATTTATGACAATAAAAGTAAGGGTATCTGTTAATCTATAATTAATTAAAATATAAAGTAAAGGACAATAAAATATCTAATCTATGAGTAGATTATTTGTTGATTAAAATATAAATTACTTCTAATTTTTCCTTAATATACCTACTTCATGATATGGATATGTTTCATAGGGAAATTATTTAAAGAGTCCCAAGCTTATTATACGGCGGCTAAATTAGTTCTAAACCTTTCAATTATACCAATTTAGTCCTAAAACTTTTTAGATCTTGTCAATTTAGTCATAAACCTTTCAATAGCGCTAGTTTAGTCCTAAACTTTTTTATGATTTGCCAATTTTGTCATACCTCAAATCCACAATAATAGGGGGATGACACGACCGTCCTTTCTCATGAAGGACGCAGCCTCATAACACAATCAAAGAACTTATTATCAAAATATATATCTCAAACTAATAACAACAAAAAATAAACCAACATGTTGATTAGAACATCAAAGCGTCTATAATCCAACAAAAGAATATGTACAATCTAGAACTCATCCAACCCGACAAACTAACAACAACAAAAAATACAACTCCTTTAGGCCATACCCAAAAATACAACTCAAAAATCCATGTCGAGCACTCTCGTACTAAAGGCCACTAACCGAGGAACCTGAAGACATGTAAGATGAATGGAATGAGCAACCACAGCTCAGTGAGTAGTACATTTCTTCTAAGCAGGTCGAGCACCCACTATACATATTTACAAAACCATAACAAAACTCAATAATCTTAAAACCACTTGATAATATATGTACCATTTCAAATGTAAGTGATTTTTATTTCAGTAGACAATATTAATTTCATAATAATGTCAAAACAAATATCGACGGTCCAGCTCATTGATCAATCTCATAAAAACACATGCCAATGGTCTACTCTGTTAGCCAATCTCATACTCAAATGTCTAACCATGATTACATATAACCTCCCGTGACAATGCGACTAAGCTCCTCCCTTGACTAGGTTTACCTATATTGTTGGTAGCTAGCCAACAAGGATACCCTAAACTAATTTGCATATCCACAAGCCCCGCAATGGGTTCATAGCGACATTGAGCATCAACACCAACCCACAACAACATTCTCCACAATCCACAAAGCCAATCTAGAATAAATATCACAAATCAATTTCATAAATCAAACATATAATCTTTCCACTACACGACTCGTTTGCCTAAATTACGTTTTGGAAAGCATTTCTCAAATCAGATCTGCAATCGTTTCATAAACTAGTTCACAAGGCAATACATTCTTTTACAATACATTTCCCACAACAATTCTCATATACAAAAAGGTAGAAAATGCTCGATCCAATTTTATGCAGCAAAAACACTATTCTTAGTTTAATACACACGCGCACATATCGAAATTCTATTATTTCAACACATTGATTTCATAAAACCAAAGAAGAAATAATACCACTCACTTGGAATGCTCAAAATCAAACAATGCGTAGCTAAACGACCCAACGATATCGTAATCCTAACAATTAAACGAGAATCGATGTCAAAACCAAGTAAAATACTATAGCAACTACGAATCGGCTAAACGATGCTTAAACGCTAACAAGATAACTCATACACGCCAACAAAGTGATTACTCAAGTCATTCGTAATGCGAGCCTCGAACGCAAAACCCAAAAGTTCTCACTTCCGCCAAACCATTGCTTGAAATTGACTCCCATCAAACCTCATGGCTCCACAACAACACAAACCACCATTTTCATGAAAATCCATAACTCAACAACACAAAAATCAAATTCCACAACTCAAATTTCACAAAACTTCAACTTTTAAACCCTAATCCGAAAAATACTCTGATCGAATGAACAAGGGGTGCAAGCGCTTACCGAGCGTTGCGATACATAGTAAAACCGGCTCGGTGAGGCGTTCATGGCGTGTGTGTGAAACCCCTTTCCCTTTCTTCTTCTTCTTCCTCTTTCCCCCTCTCTCTTTTCTCCCTTTTTCCCTTGTGTTTCTCAAGTATCTTGGGCTCTTTAAAGAGCTGAAGCATTCCCATGTTCTACTTTTGCTTTTCTCTTTTGTTGACTTTGTCAAAAATTTTAAAGGTGGGTCCCACCATCTTTTGACAAAGTCAAAGAAATTTCATCCTCAAAATATTTAGATTTACCTCAACTTTCAAACAAATGAGGGTATTTGCATCTCGCCTCCTTCTCGAGCTCCCAAATGGCCTCTCTCTCAGTGTGGTTCTACCATTTGATCTTTACGTAAGGAATGGTCCTCCGCAGCAACATCTGGTCTTTCTTATCGACGATTCGAATAGCTTGCTTCTCATAAGTTAAGTTCTCCCTTAACCTCACTGGTGCAATATCTAGCACATGTTCTGGATTTGACACCTATTTCCGCAACAAAGAGACATTGAACTCATTATGCATGCTGGATGGTGCTGGAGGCGAAGCCAGTTTGTAAGTGAAGAAGCCAATCTTCTCTAAGATCAAGAACGTTTCCACATACCTTGGACTTGCCACATGTGCCGAATCTCATAACACCATTCGTATCAAAAACCTTCAAGAATATGTGATCTCCAACGCTGAATTCTAACTTGCGCATTTTGAGGTCCACGTAACTTTTCTGACGACTTTGAGCCGTTTTAAGATGCTTTCGAACCAATCTGACTTTCTCTTCTGACTGTTGTATGAACTCGGGGCTAGTTAGTCTCTTCTCACCAACATCGTCCCAACAAATAGGACTTTTACATTTTCAACGATACAAAGCTTCAAAATGTGCCATCTTAATACTAGAATGATAACTAGGTTATAAAAAAATTTATGCCAAATATAGATGTTCGTCCCACGAATCGCCAAAGTCAATATTGCATGATCTCAACATATCCTCTATGGTATGAATCATTCTCTCTGACTGCCTATTTGTCTGCGGATGAAAACCTGTACTGAAGTTGAGTTTAGTACCCAATGCTCATTGTAATCTCTTCTAAAAGTTTAGCAATGAATCTGGGATCCTTGTCAGAAGCAATGCTTACTGGAACTTCATGAAGCTTCACTATCTTATTAATATACCACTTTGCCATGTCTTCTTGTGAAAGGCCAAATCGATATGACAAAAAGTGCGCGAACTTAGTCAATCGATCAACAATCACCCATTTAGCATTCTTATAACTCGTCATCCTCAGTAAACCAACTACAAAATCCATACTGATATGCTCTCATTTCCATTTAGATATCTTTAGGGGCTGCAATTCTCCACCTGATTTCGGTGCTCAATTTTCACTTGTTGGCAAACTATACATTAATCGACAAAACTTACAACATCCTTCTTCATGTTGACTCACCAGAAGTTTTATCTCAAGTTTCTATACATTTTAGTGTTTCTCAAATGAATTGAGATTCTAGTGCTGTAAGCTTCTTGCAATAACTCTGTTTTCAATTCTAAAACGTCAAGAACACATAACCGACCACGAAACCTGAAAGACCCATCTCTATGTATACTGAAATCTACTTGTCCTCCAATTTCTACGCCTTCTCTGATTTTCTGCAAATGAGGATCTTCATTCCGTTTAGCCTTAATTCTGTCAATCAACGTTGGTTGTACTCGAAGATTAGCTAACCGAGCATTAAGCTAATGCACCAATACCTCCAAGTCTAACTTCTTCATATCCTCGAGAATAAGTTTCTAAGAAGTGAGCATAGTTGCCATATCCCTAGAGGACTTACGACTCAAGGCATCCCCTACCACATTAGCCTTACCCGGATGGTAATTAATAGACAGACCATAATCCTTCAAAAGTTCCAAACCATCTTCTTTGCCTCATGTTCAGTTCTTTCTAAGTAAACTTCAAACTCTTGTGATCGGTATAAACTTTGCACTTTTCACCATACAAGTAGTGTCGCAATATTTTTAAAGCAAAGACAACTATTGCTAACTCCAATCATGAGTAGGGTAATTCTTCTCATGTGTTTTCAACTGTCTAGAGGCATAAGTAACAACTCTATCACATTGCATGAGAACACAACTCAAACCTTCTTTAGACACATCGCAGTAAACTATGAAGCCACCAATTTTTTAAGGTAAAGTCAGAATAGGAGCTAACACTAACCACCTCTTCAATTCTTGGAAACCACATTCACACTGATCTGACCATATAAACTTAGCTCCGTTCTGAGTTAGGCAAGTAAGTGGACCTGCAATTTTAGAAAATCCTTTCACAAATCATCTATAATAACCAGCTAGTCTAAGAAAACTTGTTACTTCCATAATATTAGTAGGGTGATTCCACTGAACAACTGCTTCAACTTTCTTTGGGTCAACCAAAATGCTATCCTTCGAGATCACATGACCCAAGAATTCTGATCAAGCCAGAAATTACACTTACTGGATTTGGCATACAACTTCTTTCCACGCAAAGTGTGCAGGACAAATCTCAAGTTTGCTCATTTTCCTCCAAGCTCTTCAAATACACCAGAATATCATCGATGAACACTACAATGAATTTGTCTAAGTACTCCATGAACACGTTGTTCATAAAGTCCATGAAAGCAGCAGGCGTATTCGTTAGTCCAAAAGGCACAATAAGGAATTCGTAGTGTTTATACCTTGTTTAGAAAGTAGTTTTAGGTATATCATCTACTTTTATCTTCAACTGATGATACCTAGAACAAAGGTCGATCTTGGAAAATACATGAGTTCCCTGAAGTTAATCAAATAAATCATCAATCCAGGGCAAATGATATTTGTTCTTAATTGTCACCTTGTTAAGTTCTTGGTAGTTTATACAAAGCCTTATACTACCATTTTTCTTTTTCACAAATAGAACTGGAGCTCCCCAAGGCAAAACAATAGGTTTGATAAAACCCTTATCCAAAAGCTCTTCCAGTTATGTTTTTAACTCTTTCAGTTTAGTAGGTGTCATCCGATACGGTGCCTTAAATATCAGTGCCGTACCATCCATCATTTCAATACAAAACTCAATTTCTCTATCAAGAGGCAAACTTGGCAAATCCTTAAGAAACACATATGGGATTCTCTAATAACAAGAACATTTTCTAGCTTCATTATATCCTTACTTGTGTCTTTAACAAAAGCCAGATAATCAGAGCAACCCTTTCTTAAAAGTTTCCTCACTTGCAAAGCTGAGATCAACCTTGAAAAAATATCTTTACAACTTCCCGAAAAAGAGAATTCAAGTTGATTCAGAAGTTTAGAGATCACTTTCTTTGAAAAACAATCAAGAGTAGCATGATATGTGGACAACCAATCTATTACCCTAATAACATTGAAATCTCGAATACCTAACTCCATTAGATCCACAAACATTTTAACATTATCAATCTGAAGCGCACATCTCTTGAACACTCGATCAGCAACCAAGAAATCACCGGTAGGAGTATCAACACACAATTCATATTCAAGAGATTCTGGCAACAAATCAAATTTCTTTGCAAAATCAGTGGAAATAAAGGAATACATAGCATTAGGGTCAAACAACGCATAAGCACATTGTGAGGTAATAGAAATGTTACCTCCAACCATTACGTTAGATGTTGCAGCATCCCGTTCTGTCATAGCGAAAGTTTTCCCAGTATTCCTCTATCTTTTTCTAGTCTTCTTGAGGTCTACCAACTGAATGAGCATTCTTCCTCATGGAGCAATTGCATGCTAAGTGTTCCGGTTGTCCACACACAAACAATGATTTAGCATCCGCAGGGACATTCCTTTGTGTAGGGCAATCACGTGCAATATGTCTTATTTTTTCACAAAGGAAAAATCCACTTGTTTTGCGATAATAAGGACCGCCATGATGTCTCCCACATGAGTACAAGGGCCTTGGTTACCTTGATTTTCAAACTTTTCTGGCCGATTGAAATCTCTTTGCTTTCCGCTACCACTAATACGACTATCTTGGTACTTGGTGAGCTTAAACCTCTTATGTTGGGGTTTATCCTGTGTACCCCTTTCCAACATGTCTTGCTAAACTATAATCGCTCGATCCAAAACATCTTTGTACGTTGTCAGTGTAAGCGGTGTGAGCATAGAACGAATATTGGATTGAAGCCCTCACTGAAAGTGTTGAGCCATACGCTTTTCACTGGTTATGAAACATTCCTCAAACTTACTCAAATGATTAAAACGGCCTGCATACTCCATAACCGTCGAGCTACCTTGAGATATGTTTATAAAGTTGCTCGTCATCTTTGTTTGGAATGACTCCGGAAAGAATTGAACGTTGAAGGCCTTGGTGAAATCTTTCCACGAAATATCCGCATCCCTATCTCCAAGGTGTCTAGCCCCTTCCTTCCAACAAACAGCTTCGTCTTCCAAATATCGAGTGGCAAAGTTGACCTTTTGATCATTGTGCACATTTTCCGCTCTAAAAATCCCTTCGATGTTTCTAATCCAACCATAAGCCTTCAGAGGGTCCAACTTCCCATTGAACTTTAGTGGGCCCGCCCTTCTGAATTGTGCGAAGGTGCATGAATCCGTGATTCCACCTCTACATAATTCTTTTGCATGACGATACCAATGAATTGTCACTTGAGTGAAATTAGCTGGGGGATTAGGCTCTTGGAACTCATCACTAACTTCTTGCAAGTCGGGACTTCTATCATATTGATCCTCCAGTCTCTTCTTTGAAGCGGCGCCACGAGAAACTTGAGGCCTACCTCTAGTGCCAAGCGTAGTGACTCCCTTGCCTTTACTATTCTTATGAAGTGAGGCAAGTGTCTCTAAGTCATGACGCATGATTACCTGCTCCAAAACGAAACATAACCTCAGTATCTAAATGACTAATGCACTAAAACCACCACATAATCTTACAATGTCCCATAAAATCTATATCCAAACAAAACACAACCTAACCTCTGATATCAAATATGTCACACCCCAAATTCACAAGAATAAGAGGATGACATGGCCGTCCTTCCTCATGAATAACGTAGTCTCATAACACAAGCAAAGAACCTGTTATCAAAATATACATCTCCAACTATATATATATGATAAACCAACAAGCTGGTTACAACATCTGAGTGTCTATAATCCAACAAAAGAATATGTACAATCTAGAACTCATCCAACCCAATAAACTAACAACGACAAAAAATACAACTCCTTTAGGCCATACCCAAAAATACAACTCAAAAATCCCTATCGAGTGCTCTCAAACTACCGGCCACTAACCGAGGAACTTGAAAACATGTAAGATTAATGGAATGAGCAACCATAGCCTAGTGCTCAAATGTCCAACCATAATCATACATAATGTTCCATGACAAGGCGACCAAGCTCCTCCTTTGGCTAGGTCTACACCTATATTGCCGGTAGCTAGACCACAAGGATATCCTAAACTAGTATGTATACCCACAAGTCCCACAACGAGCTCACAGCGACATTGATTATCAACATCAACCCACAACAACATCCTCCACAATCTACAAAGCCAATCCATAATAAATATCACAAATCGGTTTCATAAATCAAACATATAATCTTTCCGCAACACGGCTCGTACGCCTAAATTACCTTTTGGAAAGCATTTCTCAAATCATATCCAAACTCATTTCATACACTAGTTTGCAAGGCAATGCATTATTTCACAATACATTTCCTAAAATCATTCTTAAATACAAAAAGGTAGAAAATGCTTGATCTTGTTTAATGCAACAAAAATGCTCTTTTTAGTTCAATACATACATACATACATACAAACATACATACATACATACATACAAACATACATACATACATATATATATATCGAAATTCTATTATTTCAACACATTGATTTCACAAAACCAAAGAAGAAATAGTACAATTCACTTGAAATGCCCAAAATTAAACAACGCGTAGCTAAATGAGCCGACGATATTGTAATCATAACAATTAAATGATAATCGACGTCAAAATCAAGTAAAATACTACAACAACAATGAATCGGCTAAACATTGCTTAAATGCTAACAAGACAACTCATACATGCCAACAAATGGCACACTTAAAGCGATTACTCAAGCCGTTCACAATGCGAGCCTCACCTGCAAAACCCAAAAATTCTCACTTCCGTCAAACCGTTTGAGATCAACTCCCATCAAACCCACTGCTCCACAACAATAGAATCCATCATTTTCATGAAAACTCATAGCTCAACAACACAAAAATCGGGCTTCACGGCTCAAATTTCACAAACTTTGATTTTTAAACCCTAATCCGAAAAATACTCCGATTGGATGAACAAGGGGTGCAAGCGCTTACTGAGCGTTACGATACATAGTAAAATCGGCTTGGTGAGGCGTTCGTGGCGTGTCCGCAAAACCCCTTTCCTTTTCTTCTTCTTCCTCTTTCCCCCTCTCTTTTTTCTCCCTTTTTCCCTTTTGTTTCTCGACCGTCTCGGGCTCTTTAAAGAGTTGAAGCATTCCACTGTTCTGCTTTTGCTTCTCTCTTTTATTAACTTTTTCAACTCTTTTTTTTTTTAAAAGTGGGTCCCACACATTTTGACAAAGTTAAAGAAAGCCAATATTACAAATTTAGTCATAAACTTTTTAACAATTTGCCAATTTATTTTGGCTAGAAATCACTGACGTGGAAATCTAGTCAATATCGATCATTCTAAGTGGCATAGCCGACGTTGACGTGGATAATTTTTACAATTTTTCTATTTTTTCTTCTATTTTTCTTTTTTCTTTTCTTTTTTCCCTTTGTTGACTATCGCTAGGCCTTGTCAATGGCCAACGGAGGTCGTTGGCCTCAAGCGAGGGTAGCCCTTGCCAACCTCAGGCAAGGGACACTCGCACTTGAGGTCGACAGAGTCACTGGCCATCAACAAGGCCCGACGATGGCTAGCGATGGGAAAAAGGGAATAAAGAAAATGAAAAGAAAAGGAAAGGAAAAAAAGAAAAACAATTTTAAAAATTGTTTAAATTTGTCCCCGTCAACAGCGACCCTCCTATGCCGGCCATGCCACATAGGATGGCTAGTGCTGACTATACTGCCACGTCAGCGATTTCCATCAAAATTGGCTGAAAAGACTAAATTTGCAAATTGTTAAAAGATTTAGGACTAATTTGGCAAATCATCAAAAGGTTTAGAACTAAATTAGCGTAATTGAAAGGTTTATGACAAAATTGGCAAGTTGTGAAAAGGTTTAGGACTAAGTTGGCATAGTTGAAAGGTTTATGACTGAATTGGCTGCCATACACTAAGTTGGCATAGTTGAAAGGTTTACGACTGAATTGGCTGCCGTACATTTGGTTTAAGACATTTTGGACAATTTTCCCTATGTTTCACTTAATATAAGTAGATTTCACTTACGTTTAATTACAATTATAAAATTAATAATTGAATAAATAAATTATATGTATCTTAGTAAATCAAAACAGGGAATCCAACAACTTAAAGCATATCTTATTAGTATTCTAAAGTATAACTTATTTACTAAGTGAATAAATTGTGATAATCACATTCTTAATGGAAATATTAAGTAAAAAATAAAAACTAAAACTAGTAAACTGACATATCTTATTAAATTGAAAGGAAGAAATAAGAAAAAAAGGCTAAAACTATGTATGTATATTACATTAAAGTAGTCATATCTTAGTTAATTAATGAATAAGTTGCCATTGATAGATACATTCACTTAATTTTGAAAAACAAGAAGTTTGGTAAAAACAACATTGTAACATACGACGTGTCGGAATTCTCTATTTTTTTAGAAATGACATGTCGGCGTGTAGTGTTGTGTCGTGTGTCGTGTTAGTGCTATGTAGATTATCCAGAGGAGTCTGGGCAGGAAAGTTAAATAGTAAGGAGATGTGAAGGTAGGATCTCGCCCACCATTTCAGTAAACTAACATGGTGACCCCACTGAGCATTCGAATATGTTCCTCGCAAAAACCATAAAGCAGAGAGAAATCTTCAGGGGGCAACGAAAGAAAAAAGAAAGGAAGATTAAAGACACGCTCACAGGGTTCGATTGGAGGAGAACAGAGAAACTCATTTGCAGAGAAGAAACACTTCAATCATCGTCTCTCTGGACATGAAAACGAAAACCCAACAACAAGATTGAATTTTTCTGGAAAGAAAATCGAAACCCATCCAAAAGATATAGCTGTACCGGGAAAGTTGTTGCTCACCTACTGTTTCCTTTGAATATATCGCCTCTCGACAGAAACAAAGGCAAAGTGGGGGGCGGTTGTGTTGGGTTAAAATGACCCAAAAAGAAAATCAGAACTAGAAGATTAATGATGGTGGACGAGGAAAGGGAGGCAAGGCTGCGACTGTGAGGGAGGGCCGAAGGCGGGGACACGACTGTGATGTCACGATAGAGGACCGGAGGTGAGATCAATGTGACCGAGAGAGGCGAGGGACTCGGAGAGGGAGGCAAGGCCATGACTATGAGGGATGGTCGGAGCCGAGGCCATGATTGTGATGCCGCTATAGAGGGCCGGAGGTGAGAGATTGAGGCAATCGAGAGCGGGATGAAGTTGAGAGGAAGGAGGCGACCGAGAACGAGATCTGATGAGGCAAGAGAAGAGAATTAGGAAAGGAATTAGGGTTTTGTGAAAAATGAAAATAAAAACCATATATTATGTACCGGTCCGGTTTTGGTGGGGGGTGGGTGGTTATGCATATAGATATGGGAACCGTACCGGTCCCCATGGAAACCGCTGGTTCTGGGCTGGTTTGGTCCAGTTCTGGACGGTCCGGGCGGTTCTCGATTCTTTTGTACACCTCTAGCTACCGCCCCCCTCACTGGGAAGGTCGGCGAGGGTGGGGAATGGCTAGCGACTCTCGCCGACTGTAGGTGAGGGCCGCCATTGGCAGGGGTCAGCCGCCAGTGGCGGCCCTCGACTAGGCCTGGGTGAGGACTAGGGCCTAATGACCCTTGCTGACCATTCCTCACCATCACAAGCCTTCTCGATGAGGGTGGGGTGGCGGCAAGGGATGCATTCCTCCTCGCCCTTTTTTAGCTTATTTTTTAAGTTGAATT
>BCNH02000005.1:9624200-9634238 GCA_001662345.2 Metrosideros polymorpha var. glaberrima
TGTTTTTATTTCTAGACAAGTTTCTGAGAAAAACAAATGCGTTGGATAACGACTCAAAATTTATGTTCTCAGAACAAACATTCGTTTGATAACAATATAAAATTTATGTTTCTCTGATGGCGGTGGACAGCGGCAAGCAATGAGCTGACGGCGGCGATAGTGGACGTCGGCTATTCGCGGGCGACGAGCGAATGGCGGTGGACGTTGGACCGGCGATCGGTGGCGGCCAGCGGTGGGGGCGGTTGACGGATGGCAGTGGATGTCGGACTGGTGACCGGCGGCGGACGGATGGCGACATACGTCAGTTGTTCGCAGGCAACGGACAGTGGTGGTGGACATCGGACTAGCGATCAGCAGACGATGTTGGGTGAACGGTGGCGAATGGTGGCGGCTGGTGGTGGGGGCAACGGACGGATGGTGGTGGACGTAGGAGTGACTAGCGGTGGATGTCGAATCGGCGAAGGGCGATCGACGGTGCCCTTCGCCGGTGGTGAGGGCGTCAGGGAGTAGATGGCAGTGGATATCGAACCTACGGTGGCGGCGGCAGTGGAGGACGGAGGGCAATAGTAGCCAGTGGCAGGCGTCAAACGGCGGTGTACATCAATCGGCAGGCAATAGGCTTCAGTTGGTGCCGAGCGACGGTGGGAGAAGGAGAGGGAGAAGGTGGGGAGCTGGGAGAGAGAAGAACGAAATTTTTTTTCGCTTTCTGTTCCAAAAATAGAAAAGTAAAATTTTTTTACTTCTGATTATGGAATAGAAATTTGTTTCAAAAATAGAAAAATAAGATTACATTACCAAATGGATTTCTGTTCCAAATTTATTTCTGAAATAAAAATTATGTTCCAAAATGGTTGTCATGCGCGGCCTTAGTTTCTACACATGATAGACGACAATTTAAATTTCTAATCGATCTAGCAAATAGATGGATGTTGAATCCTAGAATGGATTTTTTGTGAATCATAAATTATTTGGTAGATTGTGCGAACCCCAGAATACTAGAAATTCGAGGTGCTAGACTGGCTATTTAGGATGCGTTTGGTAACACTTCTATTCCAGAAATCAACTTTTGATTAGAAGTTAATTTTTCTACTTCTGCTCTAGAAGTAGATTTCTAGAGCAAAAATGCATTTGGCAACCAGCACGAAGTTTCTGCATTTGGAAGAGAAGTGCGTTTGTTTAGCACGTTCATTCTACTTCTGCTTCTGGTAGAGAAATGCATATCACGACATTCTACCTCTCTTAGGAATATCATCAAACATGTCACAGGCGTTTGACCAAGGAACCAAATGACACAATAATAGAGAAAGATTCACAGCCAATGTAAAATATAATCGACACAGAACATTCAAGGTTCTCATGTTAGCTTCAAACAAGATCAATTTTCACAGTGACGAAATTCAATTGGTGATGGTGTGTGTGTCGTAAGCTTGGATCGATTCCCTTCGCTTAGCTTGCTATGTACCCGTGCGTGACCCTCATTGTCGCTCGATGAGGCCAAGCCTAGCCCTAGCCGAGCAACAGTCAAGGTCGAGCCTCGGCGTCACTCAACAAGGCTCAGGCCTCACAAGCGACACCGAGCGATGGCGAGGCCGAGACTTGGCCTCGCAGGTGATCAAGAGAGAGGGAGAGGGCAGATCGGCGTTTCCTTGTCCAAAGAACAGCAAATCGTGAAAACAGATCAAAGAGTCACAAGCACGATATGAGGGATTTGTCGTTAGGATTCGACGGCGGCATTGGAACCTTAGCAGTAGCAGTAGCAACCAATTCTCGCTCTTGAAAATGGGTGAGGGAAAAAAAGTGAGAAAGTGAGGGTGAACGCTTATGAAAAGTGAAAAGTGAAGGAGAAGTGAGGGTGAAAATTGAGAAAGTGAAAAGGAAGGGGAAGTGAGAAATGCTTCAATAGAAGGGCAACGTGAAGAAGAAGTAAAAAAAATTTACTTCTCATTTTAGCCCAAAAATCACTTATGGAGTAGAAAATTGCTTCTAAAGTAGAAATTTCTATTTTTTTTGCTAAACGCATTTTTGTTCTAGAAGTAGAAAAATGCTTCAAAAGTAGAAAACGCATTTCTACTCCAAAAATGATTCTGGAGCAAAAATGAAATTTCTGACAAGTTACCATATGCCCCCTATCACGCCCTGTCCCTCAAGCACGCGACAACCCTCATGTCGCTTAGGTCATTTTGATGCGACGTTTCAGGATGCATCGTTGACCCATTCTTTTTATCTTTTAATTAAACGCAAACAGAAGTAAATCATAATCACCCATTCAAATACAACAATAGGGATAGTAAAAAAATAGAAGGATAATCATTATTAAAAGCGCTACTTTATTTATTTACTAGTCAACCCTAGAAAGTTTACATGTACAGACCCTTCTATGACGGGCTACATCCTACCAAGACTAACAAAAAGATACTAAGGTCAGGGTTGACTTAACTTCTCTATAAGAAGGCTACCCAAAAAAATTTGCGCTCTATGCCCTTAACAGAGGTAATAAGCAGGAGGAGTCTCAGGGTCGGTCTCGCCATTCGGATCTGTCTCCGGATCCTCAACTGCACCGTCGGGGGTGTCGAAATCCATCGGGTCCCAAATCTCTTCGCCTGGACTCCTGCCAGGCGGCCCATCAAAACCCCTCAGCGAACCAAAAATGGCATCCCTATGTCGGACAAACCACGCCTTAAAGCGATGGGGCACTAGATATGCTAACCTTTCGTCTACTCAAACCGCAGTCACGTAACACTTGAACACATAATCTAAATCAGGAATTGGGTGCGATGTTATCTCGAGGTCTTGCTCCATAGGGACCTCGAACCGCACATATCTACCTTCCATTATATGGTCCTAAAAAGTGGTTAACAACAACGAGTGAGATAAATCTCAGTAAGTTAACAGCCTAAGCCTTGTTTAGGATACCGATTCGCCTCGGGTGCGACTTAAACATGCAGTTTATTATCGATGGCAGATCAATAGCGAGCAACTCTCGCTTTGTTTTAATTATAACATCATCAAAATACTCGACTCAACATCGATCAACAAACTATAGCATAAACCACGGACATCCTTATCTCGCCTTGGCACAAGCCCTGCATAACATCAATTATCGCATGCATCGAGCATAGTAAATAATCAGAACACATAATACAATTTCTCATGTGCAATGCATTCAAACGTGTTACAATTATTACGATCTCTCTCGGCCACGACACAACCTCGAAGGTTGGCGATCTTCCGGCATGACCGGGTATCGTCTCACCCCATTGGGCGTGGTAATATCCGGAACCCCGCCCAGATGGCATTCCATAAGGAGAATTGGTCTAGCCTCTACCACGACTCGTCATCCGAACCCCCGCCAAGCATCCGATAAAATCGGGCATCGTCCCCAAAACCTTTGAGGGTCCGTTCCCTTCTTGTGATCATACAAGCACACCAATCATGCATGTCAATTTTATTTCTTCTCATTTAGCCAATGCAGACATGATCCGTGCTCATATGTAAAACTTTCTGCAATTTTCACATGTAATAATGCAATAAAATAATCACACGTGATCACTCGGATATGCTTATCCCATCAAACTTTGCGTACTCCATTTATTAAGCATTCTTGCTTATTTTAACATATAAAATATGGCACCCAAACCCGATACCTCATGAATTACCAATTATATGTTAATAAAAGGCCTTCCTTTAACATAGAAATCAATAGTTTAAATAGGGCAATCATTTTTCCATGGCAATATATGCTTCAAGTAACACAAACATGTATAGAATTGTCACATATCTCAACTATAAATCACACTAAATTACAACTTCTCACCTTCCCTAAGATAACTTATCACCCTACTAACGATAGCTTATCGATAATTCTTTGATAGCCTATTGCCTATTTGGCGATAGTTTATCATCTATTTTCCAATAACTTATCACCAAATTACTGATAGCTTATCACATATTTGGTGATTGTCATGACCTAAATTTCAGAAAAAACGAGATTAATGGATTACTAAGTTAATTAATAAATTAACTAACCTAGTTCGAGTCCTCTCAAACTCTACCAAATCGTGACTTAGGTTTAAATGATTAACATGCAAATATTTTGATTTGGAGTCGCCACTAATCATTTACGGTAGGTTGATTAGAACTCAAATAAAGTAACGGAAGAATTACTTTATTTTTACGAACCAGAGATTATGAGTTTGGGGACTTGATTACACTAGATATTTATCTAACACCATTTCGGTACCATCTTCATTTCATGAAAAGTATATGGCATGCGACTTGGATTATTTTTAGACTAAAGTCTTAACATGTGAAAATGATCATGCGGGTAAGCAAACAATTAAAAATAAACACTCAATAAATCAAAGCAATAAATAAATTGCAAAGTGAAGGTGAGAATGTACATAGACGCTGCAACCTAATCCTTAATATTTATCTCCCAAGCGTAAGACTTAGACTAATGCAATTATCTTTTTTTAGGTTTTAACTTATTTAATGAAAATGCAATACAACTATATTAAGATGTAATTATGCATGAAGGATGACAATTATTCTAATGTGGCATGAAAAACATTTATTTGAATGACTAAACTATATGACATATAAAAATGACATGCATTAAAGTTCTATTCTATATGACATGCATTAATGACCCTAAACTTTCCTTTCTAAATGACGGGGAAAAGTGTTATGCAACTAAATTATATGACAGATATTTAATTAATTAATCCTAGATGACTAAGATTAATTAATAAATGAGCCTAGACATGACACTAGAATGAACCTAGACATGATACTAATGCATGAACCTAGACGGGATTTTAAATGAACTTAGGCATTATTCTAAAATGAACCTAGACTAATGACATGGCAAAGATGACACGCACATGATGAATATATTTGGTATTTTTGATTAAATTCGGAATTAAAAATAAATGGAATTGATACTATCCTAAATGACGATTATCCTAAATATCTAGGAATTAATTGAAATTAAATCCCAAAATATTTTAGAGAATTTTACCCGAATTCTAAATGTTTTAAGAATGGAATATAATCTAAATGGATGCAATCTTATTCTATATGCAATATTATTTAACTGAAACTATCCTATGAGATAAACGTTTTTAAGAAACGTTATCTTTCTAAAATGGAAGGTGACCTATGAGATAGGATTTCTAGAATGATTCTCAAGATGGAATTTCTAATAAATCACACCTACTATTTATTTTCTTTGAATTAAAATTAATTTCGAATTTTGATTAAGGAAAACATATCCGCAATTCAATTAATTTAAAGGAATGACTTAAAGTTGGCGGACCGAATCTATGAGATTATAGATGGAACCGTCTAACTTTCTATGCATATCAGGGTGCTATCTTGAGATTAAGATAGGTCATCGATATTGACATGTTGTCAGTAAATAAGGAAAAATCCTTATTTATTTAAGTTAATTGTCATTTTAGAAAATTTTCCAATATAATTAAAAATCAATGAATATTCTAGAAATCATCTAAAATAGGCAATATCAGCTCAAATCATTCAAATTAGGTAATCTTATCTAAAAAATATCAAAGAATAGGAAATTACCTAATTCGAAAATCGCGGAGGATTCGATTTCCTCTTTGGACTCGCGGATCGGGGTTCATGGACGGCAGTGGTCCGCGGATGAACACGATGGCTTACAGCAAGGCTGATCCTCGGTGGCTCGCGCGGTCTTTGCAAGAAGCTGGTCACGACTCGCTTTCTCGATAAGGGACAGCTCAAGCCGGCAACGTCGCGGAGCCACAATGAGGGAGGCGCCAATCGATGCGGCTGTGCTTCGAGAACTCGCTGGAACCGCCACTGGACGTTCCAAGACTCACTGGGAAATCTTCACCAAGTTACTGGACTTTTCCTTTTGGCGTTTCTATGGATTTCCCCCTTTTTGTCTTCACTTGAATTTTTTATCACAGCCATCACTTCCCTTCTTGTCCTCGTGGATGTCTTCTTTCTTCTTCTTCTCTGGACGTTTCTTTCCCAGGTCACGAGGTTTTCTAATCTGGACGTGTTTTGTGATATCCCCTAATTTTGGATCAATGTACTAAGATTGAATTCGATGGATTTTAATTATGAATTCTAATCCGATGAAGAGTATTGGACATTACATTATTTAAATCTCAAAATTTATAGGTAAATCCTAAATTTTCGGATAAGTAACGGTAAGCCGAAAATTGAGAACCCAAGGAGAGACCACAGGTTTGGCAAGGCCCAATGGGCCTCATTTCTTCAAAATTCGGCCACCAAAAGGCCCAATAAAAGGAAATTGCAGTTTTGCCATCAAAAGCCCATTTTTGGCCCAAATAAGGAGCCCATTGGTTATCAAGCCTACTAAGCTCATTGAATTTCAAGCCCATGTGAATAGTGCTAAGAGTGAAAATTATCAAAATACCCCTTCTTGAAAACCTTGAATTTAGGGGACACATTTATGGATAAGAGACAATTTTGATAAATGCAAAGTGAAGACTTGGTGAATAAGTGAGAGGACATCTTAGAGTAGAAAACTTTCACTTACTCTCACTCTCTCTCTCTTTTTCTTCTTTCTTTCTCTTCAATTATTTGCTTTAAGTTTGTCTTGGATTTTATGAGCTAAATTGAATAAGATTTGGAGTTGCACTTATGGGGTATCAATAATGCAAACTTGGTGAAGAAGAAGGCCTTGGAAGATATTGGCCATTACCCCCTCTCTCTCTCTCTTCCTCCTCTCATTTTCTCTCTTTCACCACCGCCCCTCACCTTGCCACCGTCGTGCCGCGCCCTTGCCGCTGTTCGGATTGTCATTGTCGCTATCCAAGCCATGCCGCGTCGAGCCCAAGCCAATCGCCGCACCAAGCCTGCTCGCTGTGCCGTATCATCGAACCATGCCGTTGCCGTGCCAAGCCAAGCCACACGGTGTTGCCATTCGTCGCCGTCGCCGTTAAACTAGTAAGTTAACTCCCTAATTTTTGCTTATGTTGTTAATTATGTTTAGTTTAGATTAAGTAAGGTTTAGAACTAATTGTGGTGGATTAGTTAATAGGCTGTCTTGATAAGTGGAGTAGAAAAGGGTGATAAATTATCATGAAATAATAAGTGATGGTAATAGGTTATCAAGGAAAGTGATAAGTGGAAGTGATAACCTATCAAAGGAAAAGTGATAAGCTATCGGTAATTAGATGATAAACTATCATCAAAGGGATGATAAGCTATTGGTAATTAGATGATGATAAGCTATCGTCAAATAGGCGATAAGTTATTGAGAAATTATCAATAAGCTATCAAAGTTTGGATGATAAGTTGTTAATTAATGTATTTTGTACTTGAGTTATATGGTATTTCTATACATGATTTTATGTTGTTAGGATTGCCTTGGAAAGATGATTGTCTCTTGAACTATAGTTTCCTAGTTGAAAAGAATGTAATTTTTACATATAAATGGTGATTTGTGTGGTGTCGTGTTTGGATACCAAGTTTTAGGTATTGGAATAATCTAGGATGCTTGAAAAATGAAGTATGTAAAGTTTGAAGGGATAAGCATGTCCGTATGATCACGTACGATTTTATTATTACATTTTTACGTGTGAAAGATTGTCGTATATTTGACGTATAGGCACGAATCATGACATGAGCACGTATCATGGTTGCATTGGCTAAAAGAAAGAATAAATGAGATTGGTAGACATGATTAGTGTATTCGTGCGATCACAAAAAATACGGACCCCCAATGATTTTTGGAGACGATGCCCGATTTTATCGAATGCCCGATGAGGGTTTAGATGCTAGATTGTGGTAGAGGCCGGACTGATGCTCCTTAGGGAATGCCATCTATCTGCAGGGGAGGTCGAGGTGTGGCCGCGCCCGAACTTCGAGGGGGTTGAGATGTTGTCGTGCTCGATAGGGCGAGACGATGCCCGGTCATGCCAGAAGACTGCCAATCTTCGGGTTGTGCCATGGTTGAGAACGGTCGTAATCACTAGGCAATAAAAATGGAATACGCTTGGATGCATTGCACATGAGAAATGGTGTTACGTGTTCTGATTTTGTGCCTCGTCTGATGTATTGCTTATAGAATGCTATAACTGATATCATACAGGGCATGTGCCAAGGCGAGGTAAGAATGCTTGTGGTTTATCTGTTGAATAAGTTGAGTTGCTCAAACCCGTTATAGATTAAGTAGAGCGAGAATTGCTTGCTATTAATTTGTCATCGACAATAAGCTGCATGTTTAGGGTATGCTCTAGGTAAATCAACATCCTATATGAGACTTAGGTTGTTAACTTATTGAGATTTATTCACTCATTGTTGTTAATCGCTTTTTAAACCTGTAGCATGAATATGCGACCCGTGCGGTTCGAGGTTCCCTCGGACCAGAGCCTCGTTATAACACCGTACCTGGTCCCTAGTGCAGACTACAGTTTTGAGCTTCACATTACGACAGTCTGGGTTGATGAGGGATTAAGGCACCTGATACCTCACCAATTCAAGGTGTGCTTTGTTCGCCACAGTGATGCCCTTTTTGGCCCCTTAAGAGGTTTCGATGGGCTTGGCGGAGGTGGAGCTCCAAGTGAGGAAGTGTGGGATCCGATGAATGTAGAGATTCCCTACGGTGCTGTGAAAGATCCAGAATCTGACTCAGATAAGGAGAACGATCCTGTGCCTTCTCCCGACTACTACATCCTCTAGATTGGGCTTGTAGTACGAACTTTTTGGTGTAACCGTGACTTAGTGGAGATAAGTTAACCCGACCCCTGGTTTCTTTTTGAGTGGTCTTGATAGGAAGTAGCCGCAGTAAGGGCTTGTGCATATAAACTTCATAGGGTTAACAAGTATATAAATAAAGTATACTTTGCTAATGATTGTTGTTCTGCTGTTTTTCATACTATCCTTGTTGTTGTAATTGTTCGGGTGTTTATTAATCATTTTTGCTTGCGTTAATCAAAAGATAAAACGAACGGATCAATGATGCATCTTGAGACGTCGCATTCAAAATGACCTAAGTGAAGTATCGAGATCGTCACACGCTTGAGGGCCAGGGCATGGCATGTTTGATGCATTGAGATTTTCTCGACGTCTTTTTTGTGTGCTTCTCAAACTAGACGATAACTTCGTTGGAGAAGATCGAATGAGGAGCAGCGACGGTAGCAAGGCACGATCGTCAGTAGTTAGGCACGGCTGGACCGATTGAGGCCGCCAAGAAAGTCGCTGGACAACTCCTCTCTCTCTCTCTCTCTCACGTGTCTCTCTATTGCGTATTCTAAATTATGAGTTGTCGACCATGAATAATGAGGCATAAGCATGCTTAAATAGGCAAACCTAGGATTATGCAACTTTTGCATATTTATGGATTAGTCCCCCAACTTTTGGATATTTGCAAGTTGACCCCGAGAGACAAAACTTCTTTCAATTTGATCCTTAATGATTCAACCAGCCCATTCCCTAGCTTTGGCTGAATTTCTCAATCAACTTTGGCTTGGTCCGTGAGTCTTTTTCAGTCTAATTTTGCCTCCCGATCCAATTTCAAATGCAAAATGCATGATTTTGTATGATGAAAATTAAATTAAAACTAAATGTAAATTATATGAGAAATGATTTAGATATTTTTGGTAGGGGCCAGAGTCGGTCCCTATTTTTTATGCAAATTAATTACTAAAATGAATTCTAGATTTATTTTAAATTGGATCAAAATTTAGGTGTCAATAGTGATCGCTTATCACTAAATTACCGATAGCTTATAACCCCTTTGTTGATAGCTTATCATTCAATTACCGATAGCTTATAACCCATTTGGTGATAGCTTATCATCCTTTCCTTGATTAGTTATCACTTCCACTGATCATTTTTTTTGATAACTTATCACCATCACTTTTCACATTTTACGATAGTCGATCATTTTTACTTCCACTATCACGATAGCTTATCCACTAATCTACCATTAATTAGCTCTAATTATAACCAATCTTAATTTAATATAATCCTAAACACAATTGACAACATAATCAAATATTAGAAAGTTAACTCACTAGC
>BCNH02000005.1:9634616-9645176 GCA_001662345.2 Metrosideros polymorpha var. glaberrima
ATTAAACCTATGGACTCCAAATTTTATCTACTAAAGCAAATGAAGGGGAAAAGAAAGAAGGATGAAAGAGAGAGATGGGGCAAACTTTTTCACCAAGCTTGTTTTCTCCACATTAATGGCACAAAAAAACTCTAATCTTATTTTATCTTCTTCCTAACAAATATCTCTCTTAAAAATAGGGTTTTTAGAATGAGTAATTTGGTAATTTCACTCTTGACACTATTCATATGGGCTTGGATTTGGGCTTGATTAGCTAAGTTATGAAAATGGGCCTAAGATGGGCCTATGAGGGCAAAATCGTAATTCCCTCCTATTGGGTCATTGTGGCCAAAATTTAAGGAAAGCGAGGCCCATTGGGCCTTACCAAACCCATGAGCTCTCTTTGGCTATCAATTTCCGGCTGACCTTCACTTATCCGAAGATTTAGGGTTTACAGATAAATTTTGGAATTCGATGAAGTAATGTCTAATAGTTGTCTCTCAATTCTCTAAAGTCCAATACTCTTATTTGGATTAAAATTCGTGATTAAAATTCATCAAATTCAATTTTAGTACATTGGTCGAAAATTAGAGATATCTCACCCCCTTAGGATTTGCAAAATTTGAAGTGCTAAATGTTATAAAAAAAAATCTTAATTATGTGTATGAACGAGTGGAAGTAGGGGTGTTTATTGAAGAGAGTGCAAACAAGAGAGCAAAGAAAAATGTAAGGAAAGGGTAAGGATTAAAAACTGTGCTGCCAAAATGTTGAGGAAGCGGAGGATGAATGTAAAAGCCTTAGACGCCTTAAATAGATTTACGTATTAAGAAAATGAGTCTAATTTTGGGAAAATTACCCAATCATTTATAAATCTATTGTATAGATGCCAAGTTAGTCCTAAACTTTTCAAGTTTGTCAATTTAGTGCTTAACCTTTGCGCGAAATTCCTTGTAGTCCTTTTGATCAATTCCGTCAGAAATCGCTTATGTGACAGTCCAGTTATCATCGGTGGTCCTATGTGGCACACCGCCACACCTATGATTTCTGGTGAAAATTGGCTGGAAGGGCTATATTGTAATCTTTTGCATAGATTTAGGATTAAATTGGCAAAATTGAAAAGTTTGAGACTAAATTGGTATCCATACGATATGCTTTGGATTGATTGAAAATTTTCTCCTTCAATGTCAAATACATCTTTAATTGAAAACTGAAAGTTATAAAACCGATGTAGATAGGAATAACGTGGAATTAAACTAGTCAATTAAGATTGGAGGACAGAGGGGGAAGAATTTTTTTTTTCCTTGGGAAATGTGCAACCAAAATCAACTATGAAATGAGAGTGATCTAATAAGTGAGTACAGAATTGGAGTGCGCAAAATTTTGAGTTTAGGGGCAGCACTTGACGACATGATGCGGTTAATTTGTGTTTAAAGGCCGGTTTCTTCGAGAGATCCATATATCTTTCGGTAGTTCGATAATAACATTCTCTAGAAAGCTTCGTATGGCTTGAAAAGCCCGATTCTTTAGAAACTAGACATATAGAGCGTTCTGAAAAACATATTGTGTCCAAAATGGAGCATGAGGGCCCCCAATCGAAGTGTAGACGTAAACAACCCAACGTGAATTGGGACCGAGCTGGACTGGGCTGATTTGAAAGATGTTTCCGTTCTTGGGACACTTTTGTGACTTGATCATGAAACATGGGTGTCTATAAATGATATAGGGATCATGAACATGGCGCTTGGCCCATTAGTCCTCTGAGATGCTCTGAGAAGGTTTTATAGGGGAAAAAACTATAGAAAACCCCAAACTATGTTCACTGTAATACATTTATCCTAATTTTTTCTTTTGTGACATCAAAAGCTCCAAACTATACCCATTATAACATATAAAAAACCTCAAATTTATACCTATGTGACACATTACCCTCCATCAAGATTCTATTAGATAATTTTTCATTCAAAACAACATCGTTTATGTTTCACTTAAATCACGTGGCGTCAACGTTGTTTGATTCTAACGTCCATGTAAGTAGATTTTAAACGATTCTCATTAACAGAATTTTGATGGAGGATAAACGAGTCACATAGGTACAAGTTTGAGATTTTTGGTGTCAAGGAAAAAAATTTAGGATAAATGTGTTACAATGAACATAGTTTAGAATTTTTGTTGGTTTATACCCTAAAAAGAACCCCACACGCCTTATGTTTGTAAGCCAGATGATTGTTGCAAAAGCCGTCATTACCAATTTACCATACATTGCTTTCTTTGATCTAACCCTCTCCGGTGGATGAGGAGTGGGAACGAGAATAAACAAACCTAGATCATACTAGATTCGCAAAACTGAAGTGCACTCGCATCATTTGCAGGAAAAGAGGCCAAGCTCAATTGGTGATAATTCAATAAAAAAATAAAATATCTTTGAATCTTATAACCCTAGAGAAATCGTAACTTCATATCAGGAAACCTAATATAAGAGATAAAGACAAAAATATGCTAAGTGAAACTAAAATTAGACAGCTAATAAAAGTAAATGCACTCATCTAAGATGTCATGATGGCGGAGAATATTCAATCCAGAATGAGAGAGAGAGAGAGAGAGACAGATCTTAGGCCTATCGTGATTGTTTGGATGGAATATTCAATCCAGCCTCTTATTTTTTTTGTTGAAATTGCTTCTGTTGGCCGCAGAAAAGTCCTCCATTGACTAACAAGAGATCAAGTCATATTTTGATTTTAACTCGCACATGCGTCTGTCCAGCCAACAAAGATTGAATTTGTTTGTTAAATTGAGAAAATTCACAAGATATTATTGAAGAGACCTTGGAAAATGTGTCCATGTCTTGAAAATCAGATAACATGAGTTGTCGCTTCTCTCAAATGTCCTGGACGTCGTAATGTCTATATACAAATCATAGAATGTAGCATACGTTGTCATGCTTGATTGTCCTTCTTTTTTTGTCAAAATTTTTTATTGTTTGAATAGTCCAAATACGCAAGCCGTCAAATTGTCCAAATGAAAACTCGAAAGCATAGAAAAGGCCTTTATGCTGCATGTTTGAATAGTCTGAAATAGTAAAAATTACTTAGTCAGTCCTAAATCTATTGTACATATGCCAATTCAATATCAAACTTTCTAATTTCTTCAATTTGGTTCTCAACTTTTGTGTGAAAATTCAATGTAATCCTTCCGATCTATTTTTGTCGGAAATCGCCAATGTGATGGTCTAGTCATCGCTGACCGTCCTATATTGTACATCGCCACATCAATAATTATAAAGTGAAAATTGACCGAAAAGATTATATTGAAATTCCGCGCAAAGGTTAGAACTAAATTAGCAAAATTGAAAAGTTTAAGATTGAATTGACATCCGTACAATTGGTCAAGGATTAATTGGACAATTTCTCCATTGAAAACACACATTCTTAGGCTATTGCAATGCCAATAGATCTCGAGTTATATGATACATCGTTGTGCTACCAAAATATCACAACAGACCTATTAGTAGGCTGTCATAATGACTATTTAGGTTTGAAATTAGACCATTATGATGCTGGCTTTGAGAGAATTGCAATAGAATGCCTTCTTGTTGTTGCTGATATATAGGGCACCGCTATTTGCACCCCTTATATAACTAAATCCACCTAAATTTTACAAAATTGCCATCAATCATTTTGTTGCAATTTAAAGTGATTTCCCCAAATTTATTTACTTTCCTTTTTTTTTAGTTTTTATGTTTCTATGTAAGATTTAGTTACCAAAAAGAAAAAATTCCCATGTACAGTAAAAGGCAATTTATTTTTTAAATTCTTAGATTTCACTTCCATAAAAATTAGTTTTATCGAGAAGAGAAATTTCCAAGAAACCTAATTCTTTTCTCTATTGTCGATCACTTTATGGATAAATTGTCAATTAGAATCTAGATATAATTTAACATAGACAAATTTTTAGCACAATCATTTGTTTATAAACTTTCACTTTTGTTGTGCATATTATCATCAAATCCCGTCTTGTCGTTCTTCTTATATATACTTAATGGGATGATCAAATGAAGCAAAAAAAAAATTTGTGAAGATTTTCAAAATAAAAACGCAATTACATTTTACAATGTAAAACTTTAAAGATGAAATTTAATTAAATCAAAATATTGTATAAAATAAGAGTTTTTTCTTTATAAGAAAGAATTACTTCTACCAAAGAGGGATCCATAACTTCTATTCAAGCAGTTTATGAAACTGGGGACGATTTAATTGATCCTGCTCCTGCCACAACATTTGCATATTTAGATGCTACGACCATACGATCAAGAGGATTAGCTGCTAAAGGTATCTATCTAGCAATAGATCCTTTAGATTCAACGTCAACTATGCTCCAACCTCGAATCGTTGGTGAGGAACATTATGAAACTGCGCAAAGAGTTAAGCAAACTTTACAACGTTACAAAGAACTTTAGAACATTATAGCTATCCTTGGGTTGGATGAATTATCCGAAGAGAATCGCTTAACATAGCAAGAGCATGAAAAATTGAGCATTTCTTATCCCAACCCTTTTTCATAGCAGAAGTATTTACTGGTTCCTCGAGGAAATATGTTGGTCTAGCAGAAACAATTAGAGGGCTTGAATTGATCCTTTTCAGAGAATTAAATGGTCTTCCTAAGCAAGCCTTTTATTTGGTAGGTAACATCGATAATCAAAGTTTATGAAAAGATATCAAGATGTCTTATCATGCATGGTATTTTTAGTGTATTCCTAGATTTGCCTTCTGTAAAAATATATTGCCAATAGTAAGGAAAAAAGATAAATTCTTTAATATAGTTAGTAAAGAGACTTGACATATATTTTAGATTAATGAAATTAAAAATAAAAAAATTCACCAAGAAAGTGAGTTTTTGAGATAAAAGAGACATAAAATAGATAAGTTATTATAAGAGCAATGATGAAAAAGAGACTTTTGAGTTTTTTACTATATCAAAGAGTTTGTCTTTTTTCCTTACTATTATTGAGATACGTTTACATGGTATACAAATATCGAGGAATACACTAAAAAAACTCTTTAATACACTAAACAATGAAAATATGTGAAATGCTTAATTATGGCAACTAGATCCTAAATAGAAATAGAAAAAATAAAAAATAAAGAAAAGGAATGGGGCCATCACTTTGCAATTGAATGATTGAGGGGCTATTTTTTCTTTTTTGTGTAAATGGAGTGGATTTAGTCATACAAGGAGTAGAATCCATTAGAACAACTCTTTATCCGAGAGCCAACATATAGGTCATGTACCGAAGGAATTGTGTTCAAATGTAGAATATGTTGTGACAATGTGGTTGGAATTCAAACGTCAATAACCATAATAATTCGAACCCAAACTAAGGCCTCTTGCATGCGATTATTCATTTCATTTGGATTCGAATAAATGATTTGAAAAATCAAATGATGATGTACTTTAACCTGACTGAGAATAAAAGGGTATGTTTCTACATAAACGTCACCATATCCGAGTAAAGCCACAAATTGAATATATGACTCCTAATGTAGCATAGTCTATGCATCACGTCATTGTAATGTCTTATGTCGATTTATCATGCCATATTGCATGTGGTTAATGCTATGTCATATTCTGCCATGTCTCAGATCTGATTGCCATGTCATATTGCTTGTGATTATTGTTGTTGATACATAAATTTTGCCTGCAGATCACTATTGCATTTTTCAAAAATTAGGAATTGAATTTGCCAATGACGGTAGAATTCGACCCCTAACCAAAAACATCAATTTTGCACCATATTGCATTCCCAATTCTTACTACATTTCTATGCATTTAGAAACTTGGGATATTGTAGTTTTAGGATCTCGGACCCTAGGTCAAAGCTAAGTGATCATGCATTTATTAACAATTAGAGATCGAATTTGCCGATAGCCACAGAATTCGACTCCTAACCAAAAACATCAATCTTGCACAATCATGCACTCACATTCCCAGCATCATTTCATCGCTCTTAGCAACTAAGGGCATCCTAGTTTTGGCACCTTCAGCTTGGCATCGAAGATCCAAATCGACAGGGATGACCGAACTCCTGAATCCGTCAAATCCCAAAGTAATACTCATCGTCGCTCTCGTTGGTTCATGCCCTCAATTAACCACATCTCCTTGTACCATTAAGCCCCATTTGAACCTACCATTTTGTCCCCTAATTGGGCATTAAATTGGGCTAAACAATGGTCAAAATTGAGTACTAAATTGAAGAGGTGAGGGCTGGATTTGAAATAAAAAACAGGGGAAGGGGTCCAGGTGCAATTAAACAACATTTGAGGGGCCAAATTGTAAAATTTGATCAAGCCACTCAAGCGCCATAGAATATAATATGTGTAGTCCATTGGAGTCAAATTGCGACTTAAATGAGACAAGATAAGGCACACATTAAAAAAAAAAGATAGTGCAGAAAAGTAGATGATAAAAACAGAGCAGGGTGCATGGCTGAAAAGAAAGGACCAAAACCCAATCAAAAGAAGACCCTCCAAGGAAGTAAACCCAGCTCTGCAAGCTTTCCCTTAGCTCTTAGAAACCGCGGCAAGTGAAAAAGTGGAGCCAGTCGTGCGAAAACCAGAGAGCCAAACAGTGAACTTTCCCAGAAAAAAAAAAAAAGGGAATCCAAGAGTGATATGTTGAGGGAAATTGGGAAAATCGTAAGTCTACAGATAGAATTAGCCAAAACCATGAACCAGAGATAGAAACTAGAGTCAAAATACTTTAAGATGGTGTTGACACCCAAATAAATTCGCATATGGTTAATCACGTGCTTGCCACGAGAAGAGGGATGTTGATGAACCAATGATGAATAATCTCGACATGATGGGTTAGTTGTGATACGCATTGGTCATCTTAAAAAATCTTGTGGAGCTATAGTATCAACTAAAATTTCCTGAGAAATGTTATTGGGTTCAATCATGATACGTTTCATGACGAATTATGGATAGAAGGAAGCAACTAAAGAAGAAAATAGGAATTGGAAAGGTCATTGATGTATCGAAGGGCGCCCATTAACAATGTGAGCGGAAAAATAGCCTAATATGTCAAAAGGTGGTTATGGGTAATGTAAGTGGAAAGGATGACCCGATACATTGAAGATAGTTATTAGCAAGAGTGCAGCTTAATAAAACGATCATTAGCGACGTGGACGAAAGAACAGTCCAATGGATTGGAGACAATTATCAATGATTGAGTGGATTACGGGGAAGACCAAGTCAAAAGCTTCAAAGGTGGTTTATCGAGACTAGGGGCCAAAACGGTTGTCACAATCCTCTATAAATACCACAGGACCCCAATACAGGAGGACACACACACACACACACACACAATATTGTCTTTCATTTACGCATTTCAATTTTGGTAATTAGTCTTACACGTAGCTTGGAATCTTTCCATTGAGTCAAACTCTGGACTGTTCCACTTTAAAGGTGATATTACGTCGTCGAGCCTAACTCCATCGTCATATCGACATGTTGTTCAGTTTCGTCATCGAGTCAAACTCTGTCGAGGTTTAATAACGTAGGTCGTTTGCTACTGTTATGCAAGTCGAGTCTTTTTGTCGAGTCTTAATAACGTGGGTCATTTGCAACTGTTACGCAAGTCGAGTTGTTCTGTCGAGTCAGATTTTGAGTAAATTTGGTTTGCATGATCTCCTAGCACCAATTGGGGGATTTTGTGTTTCATTATTGTATCAACTATGTAGTTTAATTTTAAATCAATCAATTACAATTCAAACCTAATTCCTACACTTATCTTGATTACTTATGTCCGGACCCCTTTTATCTATTTAAAAGCCGAAGAACTAATTTCGGTGAAAGATATTTCGTCGCAAGAATATTTCCGGCGAAACATATGGTATGGATCTCATTTTGGGAGAGTAGTATGAGAGAGGCCTACATTCCTATAACAAATAGGCCCCTGAAGTAACCCGAAAATGTTAGGGCGAGGGAAAATGGAAAAATCGTGAGCTTAGAAATAGAATTAGCCAAAAATACGACCTAGAGATAGAACCTTAACTCAAAATGCTTTTAAATGGTGGTGGTCGCTTATTCGAGCGAGGTTAGGAAGTTGGTGAAAACGAGGCCTATATATTATCGTCACAAACAAGGGGAAACAGGGCATTGGGCTAATCGCGTAGGGCGAAGGGGAGAGAATTCAAGAAAAATGCGAGAGAGTTGAGCCAAACCGTGAGTTGTAGGTTAAAATTGAACTCTCATAACTCAAGGAGAGGTAGAATTTGTTTGCTAGATAGCCTTGGTATTAGGTGAGAGAGTGGTGACAAAAACCTCGAGAGTCAGCGGGAGGCTCTTCAAACCAGTGAGTACCTGGGTAAAAACCGTGTCTTTTGAGCCTAAATTTTGAGTGAACCAAGCCTCATTTAAGCTCCTCATCCATATCTAATCTTCATTCTTTTGAAGACCTAAAGGGTAGGCCGCTCAACTCTCTTACATTTTTTGTTCGATTTCGGCTCAATTATCACAAACAATGCATCGGATCGTGGTTGAAAGTCGGCTTTGCTAGCTTGCCTCCCCTCATGGGTGTTGTAGACATATTGCCGCGATCCATTGGTTCAGTTAACTCGGTGAGGATACTCGGCCTTCAGATTATGTGTAAGCGTTTTGATATTTTCATCAAAAATCAATTCCACCTTTTGAATCCAGCTTGTATCTCTTAACTTTAAGCTTCAAGTATGTTCTGTTTGATGCTTATTCTTGCTCTATTTTATGTCTACTTTGGATGTTATTGATCATACATTAAGGTAGATACGCGTTAGGGTCGGATCACGTCGATTTCTCGTCATTTCTCGCCGTTCCGTTGCATTTTGTGTGATATGCTCGTTCCGCTCCAGCTCTTGGATGATGGAGATATGGCCTTTGATTTTCAACCAAACTCGTTTTTGTAAACATCCATGTATGCTATTTGCCCTTGCCTCACGTGTTCTGGTCAAGGGGCATTTCGTTATCTCATTATTTTCTTGCATCTTCGGCGGGTCTCATCAGGTCGGTCCTTGTGGGATTTAGTGACGCGAGACGTGTCGGTGCATTTTAAGGTCCATTCGGCGTCATTAGAATCTGATTTAACTTAAATTTTAGCTTAATGTTCATTGTGCGTTTCATAGCTCTAGTAATAGCCTTAAAATGAACTTAGATTATGAAAAAAGATTTAAAAAAAGGATCTCATATGGTTGTAAATCCCGTGTGTAGGGTTAGTCTTAAGTAATCTCATTTCATTTTGACATAACATATTATATGCATCATCTAGTTTAGTTTGCATTCCTTAACGTAGATTAATCGTATGATTAATTTTACCCATAGCTCACAGGGTTCTGTCCCGCGACGTAATAAAAAAGTCATGTTTAACTTTTGTTCGATGCGACTCGGGCTTTATGTACCACACTCTTTTTAGTATGATGATATTTTTTTCGTTTGGGTGTTGTTTTATCTAAATCCTTTCGTATGGATATCCCTGCATGATAACCTAGCTCGGAACGTTTAGGGAACAAAAGTGGGGAACATCGCATGATCATCTTTTTCATAAAAGAGAAAAAGCATCAAATTTGGCACAACTAAATCCTCGTGCTTTGAATCTCTAGTTCACAAAAAGTAAGCAAGTTCTTGAGTTTTGCTTAGGTCCTGATCGGTTCACAATAAATTAGTGGCGACTCCTAGAACTTAATGTCAAATTAATAATTAAATAAGTAAACCAAATTGTGGTTGATAAGACTTAGATGAGCACGTGCCAAGAGTAAGTGGCTGCCTCAAGAGTCAAGAGGAGGGACTATTAGACACGCGCTTGGCAATTCGTCAAACTCATCGCAAGAGGGAGGGGAATTTCACTTGCCCTTGATAAACCTTCGAGAGGGTTGCGATAGTTATCATGTCATGTAATCTCGGTGTCTTGTCTTACATCTGATTTGCCATGTCGTACGCCACGTCAACGCTGGCCGGCCAAAATAACTGAATTAGCACAAGTGTAAAATGTTTAGAACTCAATTGACAAATTTAAAAGGTTTAGGATTGAATTGGTAAAAGTGTAATATATTTATGACTTTTTCAACAAATTTTCCCAATTTCAAAGGTTATGATTGAATTTTCATTCCATCGACAATTGCATACACACTTCACACACAAAGTCACACCACTTTTTCATGGCCTCGTTAATCAATAAAGACGCCAAATAAGTGTGTCTTGACGACTATTCAAAATTTTAATTCTAACTCCTTTTTAGTATATCTAGAAGTATAAAAAGGAAAACAATTTTTTTCTTTTTTGATATGCTCTCTTTACAGTTTCGTTTACACATGCTAAGAGGCTGGATTGATTTTCACACAAAGATACATTTCAATTATGCTCCACTCTATATGTAAACATAGTCATCTTATATATACACACACAAAAGTGTGTATTTGAGTGATCGGTTCTAAGGTGGATAGGTTCTAGGTTACTGGTTTCCAGTTTTTGAAACCTGAAACCTACCATGTTTGCTTTAGAACCTGTTTTGGAACCTACTTTGTTTTGTTGGTCCGGTTCCAAGGACTACCCAATAACC
>BCNH02000005.1:9651536-9684826 GCA_001662345.2 Metrosideros polymorpha var. glaberrima
TTTTTTTTAAATTTGTTTCTTCTTCTTTTTTCTACTTTCCTTCTTGTTCTCGCTTGTGTTGAAGGCGCTTCTTCATCTTCTTCCCCCGAGATCTCCTTGCACACCAACAGCTAGGCGGTCTCGCGGAATCTCAAGAGCTTCCTCTCTACCTCGCCAGTGCCCCTCACGAAACCTTGGCACGTCTGGCAGAACACTTCTATGCAGGCACGAGCTTCCTCGAGATGGACAACTTGATCTCATCCATTAGCTTCTAGTCTGGCATGGTCCACAACATCTATTTCCGGAACTCCTCCTCGAACGCTGCGTTGAACTTTGGAGACACACCCTTGCCGCCTCCGGTTATTGTCCCTCAGTCGCCACCTCCAGCAACGACAAGAGGACCTTGCTCTACGTTGCGTACTAGCTCACCTTCTCCGCGTGCCTCGCTACCTGCTCATCCCTGAGCAAGTACTTGATGTTCGTCGATCTCACCTTTTCCACAATGTAGTTCAGATTATTAACGAGGATTATGTAGGGGAGTGAGACTGCCTTGTAGAGCTCGGCTTTGGTGTTGAGCCTCCAAAGCAGGGCGAGGATTAACCTCGCTAATCAGACTGAGACCGGATACATCGGGAGATCACTGGAGTTGGGGCTTTCGAAGTACAACTCCAGCAGTTTTAGATTTCCCGGTCGTCGATGATCCATCAAGATGTCAGAGAGAGTCGCTCTGTAGTTGGTGAGGGAAGTCTGAATTCCATTATCGGTCGAGTCAGCGCGTCGATTTCGCCGCCTTTAGTAAGAATTTTCGAAAAGTTCTTTTGAGAATTGTGGCTTCCTAGTTCGATAGGATCACTCTTGAACTTTACCGGTGCAGAGAGGGCTTGGAATTCTCTCTAGTGATCCTTTGATTCTCGCGATGATCGGAACAAAATGATCGAAATGCTCTAGCCCACGCGGAATGCGAACAAAGACCTGAAAGCAAAGAGGATGACCCTGATGCATTGCAACTAGCCATCCGAGTGGATATATCCTCCTGGAACCATCGTAGGAGACGGTGTCGTCCTTAGATCCACGAGTCCCTAATCAACAAAACCACCAACAAGAAGAAAAAGAAAAGTGGAAGAAAAAAAAGAAACAAATAAAAAAAAATCCCAAATGAGCCCCACTTTTGACTCTTTGCAGGTATAGCATGGAAAAGACCAGGGGTAATATGGTCACAATATTATAAAAGGGAGTGTAAGAGCCAAACGAGGAGTGCAAAAAACGTGACCTGTCAAAACCTTTCTTTGTGTTAAATGAGAAGAGTTCAATTCTGACAATCTACAAATTTTATATGGCATATTTAGAAACAAGAGAAGATTGTAGGAAGGGAGGTGTGATGTTAACAGATGCCGAATCAAATCTCCTGATTGAAAGATAATTCGATCACGTGATATAAATGGGTGCAGAAATAGCCCACTCAAATCTCAAAGTAAAAAAATTGCACTTTTGTATTCTTTTACAATAGCGCATGCCATCAAGATTAATTCATAGGCTTAAATCCCAGTGACATACAAAAACGAAAGAACAAAAAACATTTTCATCATTCAAAAAAATATTTATACATAAATTATTATCGATAATGTTCACTTTTTAATTGACTAATTATTTCAAGTAATAAAAACAATCATTTTTAAGAAAATATTTTTCATTTCTTTTCCAAAAATTATGAAGTTCCAGTAGATAATTAAAACATTTTAGTGGCCAAAAATACTACTTCATAATTTTTTTTTGTTAATATCACAAAAAATCTTAAACTATACCCACTGTAATATAAATATCTTGGATTTTTTTTTTGTGTCACTAAAAATCCTAAACTTTTTAATTATAACACATATACCCCAAAATTTTTTTATGTGATAAAATCAATGTGACAAATATACCCTAAGTGGAATTGCAATAGAAGATATATAACACATATATAAATTTGGGTTTTTTTCATGATACAAAAAAAATTTAAGGTATTTATGTCACAATGGGTAAGTTTAGAATTTATAGCGACACAAAGGTTTGGGTTATTAATGTCCTTTTTTTTGGGTTGAATGGGGCGTTATTTATGTTACAGTTGACATAATTTGAGAATTTTTGTAATATTTATTTTGTTTTTTTCAAAAAAATATTGCATAATTTGACCGGTACTTCTCGCGCAGATTCGGCATGCTTGAACCTTTTTGTCTCGTAGCCGATTTTTTAATCTCTCTCTCTCTCTCTCTCATTTGTTTCGACTACGTAGACAGAGTCGTGTCTGTCGCTCTCTCTCTCTCTCTCCATTATTCGGGAGCTCCTCTGAATTCTCGGTCCTTCCACTTTCACTTTGAGTTCAGAAACTCCAGGTCTGTTCAACATCCCACTCTCTTCTGATCTTTTGGCTCCGCTTTCTTTCTTTCTTTTTTATCTTCTCTTTCGGAGTTTGATTCTGCAAATCTTGCTCGATCTCGCCTACCATGGCGAAACTGGGCCGTTCCTGCCACCCTCCAAGCCCGAGAGCGCTCGCTCAAATTCGAGCTTCGGTTCTGCAATTTAGCCACGGCGTTCTCTCGTTTGCTAGTGTTTGCTGATACCCATAATCTGAAGAAGCGCTTGATGATGCTCGTCTTTTGTGTTCGTCTCTGTTTGCTAAGGCTCTTCACTTCATTTCGTTTTTTATCGCATCATTGCATGCGTCTCGATGGTCACCAAGTGGGTTTGCAATTTAGAGTTTTGAAATTGGTGGAACCGGGGAAAGGTACGCTCTGATCGATTGAATGTGCAAAAGCTGAGTGTCTTGGGAGAACTGTGGTTTTTATTTTTATTTTTTCAGTGAGTATAATTTGTAAACCGGGGACGGAACAGAGGTAAGCTGAGTGTCGTTCTTTTAATTGTATATGCAGATTACAGGTGTGGGCGGACACGAACCCAAATTCTGAATCTCTATGCTTTTTTTCTTAAAAGAATCGTTCTAGTATTTAAATGACAGTATTGTTCAACTAATGAATGCTAGTGTCGAAATTATATTGGACCGATGGACTAGTTCTGAACTACTTGCTTGAAATCCATGAGAACAGAACAAGTACTGCTGAGAAGATGGAGATCACTAATGTGATGGAGTACGAGGAAATCGCGAAGAAGAAGCTGCCCAAGATGGTGTATGACTACTACGCATCCGGAGCAGAAGACCAGTGGACTCTCAAGGAAAACCGAAATGCGTTTTCAAGGATTTTGTAAGCGGATCTCTCTCTATTGGGTTTATTTGAAATCACATCATTCCTGATTTCTTTCTTTCGCTGTCCATTTAAAATTGATGAACTGGTGTCTATGACTCTATGGTGATATTATTGGTTTTATGGGCTCTTGTGGTCTATGAGACCCCAAGATATATATTGACATGTTTTTTTACCTTGACTGGTGTTTAACTATATAGGTTTCGGCCTCGGATTCTTGTAGATGTAAGCCATATAGACGTGACAACAACAGTTTTGGGATTCAAGATCTTGATGCCTATCATGATTGCTCCCACAGCAATGCAAAAGATGGCTCATCCTGATGGTAAAGAGCCATGCTTGCATTAGCTCCTTTCTTCTCCCTGAGGAGATTGATGCTTGCCATGTCAATACATGTTTTTTTTTTTTGTGGGTTCTCTGCATCTGTACGTAAATGCGTCTGCCTCTGCTAGGGCTTGATAATGAAAGTTATGTTGGGTATGCACACACATTTATGCATTTGCACGATCTTACTGCACCGTGTCCATAGATCGCTCCTTCAATTGGAAGAGACTTGGTGAGTGTATCATACTAATGTTATATCTAAACAAATCTGCATATGCATGCCTGAATATGTGTATTAACCTATATATGTGCACGTGTAGATGATAGTATGCAGACGACTAACATTTACTACAGATGTGAGATTAACTATCCATTTGTTGTATTATATCTGAATGCTCTGAGCTCGTGTTTTACTGCCAAATGCTGCTTTACGCTTGTGTATCTGGATCATGCATAATTCCACAATTGCAGTTTGTAATTAAGATTTCACCTCTGACATGATTAACTGTTATTTGCAATTTGTATTTATTTTCACATGACTATTCCCCATTACCTACATAGAAAGGAACTCTTAGTATACCATTAACTATTTATGATTATTATTAGCAACTACTTCTGTAAAGTTTACTTGGAGTAAGTCAATTTCATCTTGTTGCCCATGGAAGTTGGATGGGATATTTTTGACGTGTTGAGAATTTCCCTTGATGGTTTCCATCGCGTCAGTTTTTTAATAGCGTGATTCTTTCACATTTTCTTGCTAATTACAAGGAAAATATGGTACACCCTTGATCACTGATCCCTTGAAAGGTAAAAAAGTTAGATGACTGTTTCCCACTGACCGGTAGAACTCATAATAGAAAGTAAGGACATACGGTTAAATTTTGCCCAGAATAACCATAAAAATGATAATTTTCTTATACTTTCCTTCAAGACAAGACCCTGACATGAATGTGAAGACTGTTGGTTCATTAGGAAATGAATTCTGAAATTTCTGCCTGAACATCTTCAACAACCTGGTGCATGTATGATGGTACATGACCAGAAAAGAAAAAAGAAGCAAAGAAACTACCTTGGGATTACCACTTAATCAACGAAATTTGAAGTTAAAGATTATTGAGTCAATTTTTTACTCTTGATGTATCTGACCTTTTTCATGACTAACAACAGCAATTTTTTAATAGGTGTTCTTCTTTTTTGCAGGAGAATATGCAACAGCTAGAGCGGCATCAGCAGCAGGGACAATTATGGTACTTTTGATTTGCTTATTCACCCTCTTTCATTGTAATTCAGTTGTTTGTGTTGATATCGATCAATACTACATAGGCAATGTGCCATCTGGACTCCCCTTAAGGAGTCATTCTTTCAACAATACGCCTCACTCCTTTCATCGATTGTCATTACAGACTCTATCCTCATGGGCTACATCAAGTGTGGAAGAGGTTGCTTCAACAGGACCTGGAATTCGCTTCTTCCAGCTTTACGTGAGTTTGACAGATGGAATCTCACACTTTATCTTACACTCTGTTTATCTGTTATTTTTTGCTGTTGGCCATTTATTATTTCTTTTGAATGCGTTAGTCATTTGTGATTTTATTATTGTAAATTGTAAATATAATTTATCTACTCCAGGCACAACCTATTCTAGAAGGTAAAATGTTGTTATTTATGCTGTGCCTGCACGTCATGTACTTGCAGAAACTTTTGTCTTTTTCCTTCTTGGTCATTATCTGCTCTGAACGTGCTTTCTTTGTTCAATATCTTGCCAGCTTTGTTATCATGTGTGAACTTTTCAGATTGAACCCAGAAAATCTGTTGAAATCTTGAGACAAACTTTTTCTCATGATATTTTTTAGAAACCCTGTTCATCAATTGAACGATAATGCACTGCCTAATGCATTTAGGTGTTAAAAGACAGAAATGTTGTTACACAACTTGTGAGGAGAGCTGAAAGAGCTGGTTTCAAAGCAATTGCCCTTACCGTGGACACACCGAGGCTTGGTCGCAGGGAAGCTGACATCAAGAATAGGTGAAAACTCATTGCATAATCCATCCTAAAAGAAAGTAGGACATACATGGATTGTAGGAATGATAAGTAGGATACTCTGGCTGCCTTTTGCAGTCATCATTTTCCTGTGTTTTTGGTGGAATAATGACTTAAATCCATTATGAGGTGATCATAAGATGAATTGCTGAAATTCTGGTGTGCCTTATTGAAACTTATCAGTCTTCCAGTTCTGATTCATTCTCTGCAGATTTGCTTTGCCTCCATATCTCACACTCAAGAATTTTGAGGGTTTGGATATTGGAAAGATAGATAGGGTAATCTCTCTCTCTCTCTCTCTCTCTCTCTCTCCAAGCGTGATTCTAACTGCTTCACCTCTTAATCCTGCAGACAAATGACTCGGGTCTGACCACTTATGCTGCTGAACAGGTGGACCAATCTCTAAGCTGGAAGGTGATATGATTGATCTAAATATTATCATCCAGAGAATTGTATAAATTGGATGATATTAAAACTGCTTCTTTTTGGCGCACAGGATGTCAAGTGGCTTCAAACAATCACTTCACTGCCAATTCTAGTGAAGGGTGTACTAACTACTGAAGATAGTGAGGATACCTAGCCCACTTGGAGAAAACCTTCATCCATTTTATAACCTCTATGTGTATCACCCCTGACCATGCCTTTCTGCTAAAATTGCAGCAAGGCTAGCTATTCAAGCTGGAGCTGCTGGAATCATAGTGTCCAACCATGGAGCTCGGCAACTTGATTATGTGCCCTCAACCATCATGGCTCTGGAAGAGGTTCATTTTCGTTCTTGATTTGAAAGTTATATTCTGATTAAGCTCCTACTAAAAACTTTTGAGCTCAAATATGTAACTAGAGGATTCTGTCCATGTCATTAAGTTTCTGATTCCTACAACATTGTAAGTACTGAACGGGTTGACTTGACTGATATTACTGGCTGTCATCATAGGCTACATTCTATCCGTCAACTGGATGCATTTCTTTCCGATCGCGGTTTCTGGTGCAATGAATTGGTTGATGTGATTTGCAGGTTGTAAAAGCTGCACAGGGAAAAATTCCAGTTTTCCTGGATGGTGGGGTTCGCCGCGGAACTGATGTCTTCAAGGCATTGGCTCTTGGGGCGTCTGGGGTATTTGTGAGTACTCAGACTTGATTGCATCAGTTCTTGCCCATAGATGAAGGCTATATGGCCCATACTTACTATCACAACAATCTGCATTCATGCAAAAGTGAGAGAGAACTCATGTTCCTATAGTATCTACTCATAAGATAAGCAGTGGAAAAAAAGAGTAGTAATAATCGTGTTGGACAGTAATTTTTCTTCCTTTTACATGGGTCCTTGACACCCCACTTCGATTCTATTCAATACTAATAAACACTAGTTGGTATTGCCATATTGGTTTTTGGTCAATTTGAAATTCCAGTCCAAATATCTATAGGCTTTAATGGTCCTGGGGATTCGACACTTGATAGATATAGAATGAAGCCCACTTTATTGATCATTAGCCAAGGCTAACAGAGAAACTAAGGTGATTTCGCCTTGTCTAACAGATTGGAAGGCCTGTCCTGTTCTCATTAGCGGCCGAAGGCGAAGCTGGGGTGAAGAAAGTGCTTCAAATGCTCCGCGATGAGTTTGAGCTGACTATGGCATTGAGCGGATGCCGCTCATTGAAGGAGATTACTCGCGACCATATCATGACCGAGTGGGACCGTCCTCGGGTCGCACCTCGCTTGTGAATGTGGTGACTCTTCTTGCCTGTATCGTGGAATAACAGTGTGGAATGTTATTGTTCAGGAGCTTGTATTTTCAGAATAACAACGCAATGTCCCTGGTTTAGGATTATGTGAACTGGGGTCCCATTGTGACTTTCTCACGTGTATCAATCAATGGCAATGTCTGCTATTAGTTGTTCCTTCACTCCAGTTGTGCTATTTCATGGAGCATTGTCGCAACAATTGCCGTGAAGCTAAGAGTCTACTTAGAAAAATCCAATGACAATGGAGAATTAAACCTAAAAAAAAGCTTTTGCCCAATAATTAAAAGAGGAGCTAGATTTTCCCCAGGAGAGAGAGAGAGAGAGAGAGAGAGAGAGCTAAAACAGAAATCAACCGATATGGCCAAAGAAATGCAGAAAGCTAAGTTCTTGTAGAAAAAGAACAAAAATTAGAGCGAGGATTATCTATTCACTCTTTAATCGAATTTGAAGTTGGCCGCCAATTTATTCAGATAAATGTAGGAAGATTGGAATCTCTGACCTAAGTAGCACGAGAAATTTCCATTTAGGCTAAGCTACTAGTCTATTGGATAAACTAGCCGTCAAAGGTCCATGGGCTCGGTTATATGTGGGAAGGGTTAGCACCTGGCACACCCACAAGGCTCTTTTAATATCACAATCTTATCGATAAAGTCTTGATTTTCACTTGTTATTTTATTTTTCGAGTACGACGTAGGGGTGAGCATGGTGCAGGTTTGGCCAGTCTAGCACCTAATCCAGGGACCAACCCACACAACATTGTTCCTATTGAGCCTAGGACCGAGGATTGGACTGCCCCTATGGGTCTAGTCCAATTCTAGGGTTAACCCAGGACCAACCGATTCTTTTTTTGTTTCATTTTTTGCATTCCTTGAAAGGAAAAAAAATACTCTCTGAAATCCTAAAGCTGCTGAAATTAGAATTAAAATGTGCTCAGGCTTTACCTAACGATCAATAATATGTGGCATTTCTCAATCTTGAATGTGTCTTTAATTGTTTTTATAATTAGAGCTGCTGGGATTGCCAAATTCATCTATGTGAGTTGAATTAAGAACCCATAATGCCACACGATTAGATCCAAAATTTTATTTATCTTTGTTTTGAGCATGAGAATAGAGATTCTGATATTACAAATTTTGACAGGGACCCTAGGTACAAGCCCCATTTTGTTATTGTTTTTTCAAATGTTAAGATGTCTATTCAAGTTAATGGAATTCATGTTGAAGCATCAAACATTAACAAAAAGAAATTGTTACTATGATTGTCAAAGAAGATGCAAAATGAATGTGGCCATTCAAGTTAAAATTATTGGCCTTTATTTTTCTTAGAATCGAGTGTGGAGGTACTTACCTTAGAGATGCAGTGTTGACTGCAAACGATGATCAATCTAAATTGCTGAGATCCTAGAATCTTCATTGCTGATGATCAGCATCAGCGAAGAATAAAAGAGTAGGGAGAGAGAGGGAGAGAATTGTGAGTCGTTGCTAAAGAGAGAGAGAGAGAGAGAGTGAGACTCGGAGAGAGGGAAAGGAAAAGGGCGAAAGAAGATGAGGGGCTGGGCACTTTATGAGGACCTTAGTTCTAAAAGAAGGGGCATTGCCCCGCCTCTAGGGTTTGGAAAAAAAAAATTATAGGGTTAGCCCAGGTTAGATCAACCCAAAACTCTTAACACCAAGGACCATCCTACACAGTACAAATTCCAATGGCATTAGGACCAGGGACATGCCCAGTCCCCCTAGTAACTAGACCAAGACTAGCCAGGTTGGACCTAGCTGGTCTAGGGTTGGTGTAGGGTCAACCATGGACCGATGCTCACCCCTAGTATGACGCATGATTTTTTTGGGTTTTAAAATGAAATGTCGCAAGTTCAATATTTAGTATAGCCATTGATTATTAGCCCCATTTTTTTTTTTCACGAAACGATGTGACTCCATGAGTATATGCTTATGTCTATTTTTGAAAATAAATGCATAATGATGCATGAAATGTGGAACATTTTGTTGTCAAGAGAATGACAACAACGTATCATAACAATGACACGTAGTATTAAAATATGTGTCGAATTTGAGCTCGTGAATGAAACCCGACCTGAGATAAATTGTTAGTTGTGGACATCTGAATGTGTGTCATGAAATACATATATCCTGTTCTGTGTTGGATATTTCCTATATTGTCGAACAAGCAAAATATAGAAGGAAATACATTAACAGATTATATTCGCATCATTGAAGTCTTTGGACTATTATTGGAAAGCCCAACGTGAACTTGAAATGGACAATTATTCGGTCAACTTGAGTTTTCTTGACCAACATGGGTTGACCGAATATTGCACTTCTTCTTGGCATTGGCTCATAGAAAAGTTCTCAAGGACTTTGTGGGTTACGAAAAAAATATGTCTTGAAGCGCCGTTTTTTCATGAGTGCTTGGTAGTGGACATCTTCATGGAATCACACCAATGATTCAAGTGTCGAAATAAAAAAATCCTTGTGGTAAGAATTTGTTTATAATTTCTTTGTGAGAATGAGAGATTATTTCGTGGGAAATTGTTGAGCTAAACAATAAGTGAGTTATTGGGTGTAATTGTGTGTTAGGAAACATTGAGAGTGTTTAAGTGACTTGAGTGTAGTGATAATCTTCGTTGTATTGCTTGATTTATAGTGAAATTCGTTGCTACTCTCTTCATGGATGTATGTCACCCGACTAAACCACATAAATCATGTGTCCAATTTATTTTCTTGTTTTGTCTATTTTACTGTTTGATCACTTACTTCTACAATAATTGGTATCAAAGCTAGGCTTGGCTAAGTTAAAGCGAATCGATGACGATAGAAGAAGGAAAAGTGAAAATCGACAAATTTGATGGAAAGGATTTTGATTTTTGGAAGATGCAGATTAAGGATTATCAATATCATATGAAACTGCACTTACCTTTGTCTAGAGAGAAGCCAAAGACGATGAAGCAAGCTGATTGGGAATTGCTGGATAAAGGAGCTTTAGGAGTTATTTGGTTGACTTCGGCTTGTAACGTCGCGTTTAACATCGTGAAAGAGATATGACCACTACGGGTTTAATGAAAGCTCTGTCGGATATGTACGAGAAGCCCTTTGCGATCAACAAGGTCTACTTGATGCGACGTTTGTTTAACTTGAATATAGCAAAGGTGCGTCAGTTATTGATCATATTAATAATTCAATGTGATTGTTAGTCAATTGAGTTTGGTTAAGATTGACTTTGAAGATAAGGTACATGCCTTGATTCTACTATCCTTATTGCTTGATAGTTGGAATACTACTGTTACTGCCGTTAATAATTACTCTAAGTCAACTAGTTTGACGTTTGATGGGATTCGAAATTTGATTTTGAGTGAGCATATTCGTAGAAGAGAATCTAATGAATCTGTGTCAACTGCTTTAATGGGTGAAAATAGAGAAAGAACTGGTACTCGTATTAGCAGAAATTAGTATAAACGTGAACAGACATAGTTAGTCTAGGACTGGGGCTATTTGTTGAAGTTGTGGTAAGAAGGGGCATCTTAGAAGGGATTGCTTTAAGCTGAAGAATGATAAGGGTAACAGAATTAGAGTTAAGTTTGCAAATGATGTTGCAGCTTTAGCTTACTGTAATTCGGATAATGTTGATTATGCCTTGTCTATCACTGACGATTTGTCTTTTGACATATGGATTATGGATTCTGGTTGTTCGTTTCATTCTACGCCCAATGGGAACTGGTTTATTAGTTATCAATGCATGATTAGTACTACAGTTAGGAACAATACTGAGTGCGATGTTGTAGGTGTTGGTGATATTAGAATCAGAATGCATGATGGTATTGTAAGGACATTGACTGGAGTGATGCATGTTCCAGAGTTGAAGAAGAATCTAATTTCCTTAAGCGCCCTGGACTCAACTGGGTGTGTGTTTTCTTTAGAATGTGAAATTTTAAAGGTTGTTCGAGATGCCTTGGTGATAATGAGAGGAATCAAGCATAGTGGCATATATGAGCTTCAAGGTGAGACGGTGACGGAATTCGCCGCGGAGCGTTGGATGCATCTCTTCAAGAGTGTAAATTGTGGGATATACATTTGAGGCACCTTAGCGAGAGAAGCATTCAGGTTCTAAGTGAAAGAAATTTGTTGTGTGGTTACATTGCTGACGAATTGAATGTATGTGTGACGCTCCAAAAATGTTACGTGCAACACGTGTACTTTAATGTTATTAATTAATTTCTTTCATTAGCATGCGGAAGTAACATCATATATTCTCTAGAAATTAAATCGCAGAAGATTATGATAATATACTTATGCATCTTTACTTATATTAAAGGACGATTTATACAACTTTCACCATAACATCTGAGACAAGAACATCATACAAAAGCCTTGGTTAGGTAGGGTACTTAACTTTCACACTATCCACATACTATAAAACTAGCCCGCACAATCAACAAACTCGTACTACGGGTTGATAACCCCACCATCATCACCATCGAAGCCCCTTAATGGGCCGACCAGCTCGCCATCAAGACCCATATACTAGGCTATCTACCAATGGGGAATCCATTCCTCAAACCCCACATCAACCCATACGGTTGAACTACATTTAGTGTAAATTATCCCAAACTCAAGCAAAACTATCGTCTCATATAAGGCCTCAAAATGCATGGGTACTCCAAAGCGTACGGGTGGTGGAGGGTCCATACCTACACGTCTAAAAATCAAAAGTGAGCCTAAGCTCAGAAAGTGAAATTTCTAGTTTTAAGCTAGCAAAATCAACTTATCACTAAACCAGGTATAAGGACATCGTAATTGTATCATAGATATGCATGTAAACTGGATGATTAGGTGACGTTTTTACCTTTCCTATCAGAATATAGCATAATCAATCATACTATAACATTTCATCATAATATTTCACACAATACATGCGTTGGTAGTTATACTTTATCTCTCGAGCTCTCTCGGGCTTTCCACTCTCATGGGGCATCTCACTCCAAGGCATCCTACACCATCCAACCATGGGGAATCCCTCTCTCATGGGATATCTCCACTCCGAGGCATCCCAAAACTCTCTTCGAGGCATCCCTATTCACGGGGCATCTCAAATCATGGGGCATCGTCACCAATCTCAGTGACGTAATTATACTGTTCTCATGCATAACATCTCTTATCATCTTAGTCACTATATATTTCTTAATTCAATAAACTTTAATAGTTAAACCATCGAGTAATAAAACAATATGTGTTCAACTCAGTACATCAGAGTTTGAAAGTTAATTTCGGCTCAAAACATATATCAAACTTCTTAAAACAGTTCAGAGGCAAAAGTTCTAAAAATGGTGATATAAAAAAGTTCCGACACATAATTAGAAAACAAGTTCTGACGCAAGGTTCTGAAAAAGGTCTCTGTGACAAGTTCTGAAAGCAACTTGTGAGATAAGTTTTGAAAACAATTTCTGAGATAAGTACTGAAAATGACTTTTGAGATAAGTTCTGAATACAGTTTCCGAGACAAGTCTAGAAGACAACTTTTGAGATAAGTTCCAAATACAGTTTTGAAGACAACTTTTGAAGATAACTTTTGAAATAAGTTTATGAGATAAGTACCGAAAACAGCTTTTGAGATAAGTTCCAAAAATAGTTTCTGAGATAGGTTCTAAAGACAACTTTTGAGATAAGTTCTGAAAACAGTTCTATAGCTAAGTTATGAAAATAGTTTTTGAAGCGAAGTTCTGAAGTTAAAATTTGAAGACGGTTTCAAAGGCAAGATACAGTCCATTTCAAAGACAGAAAACGAAATCTATTAGAGGCAAAAAACAAAACATGTCAGAGGCAGTTTCAGAGGCGAAAAATGAAATATATCAGAGGCAGAATCCTTGCATACAACATGTTGTTATCACATCCCATAGAATAATTTAGACACTTAACGAACACATAAATTCTCATCAAACAAATTGATTCCTCACCCTTAGCATCCAACTTACTACCACTAGAATCACACCCCAATCAACCAAGTTCGAAGTACTAAGGAGATTATACTAACTTAATACCTAGAATTTCACTTACCTCATGTGCGACTTAGATAACCAAAACTTTAATCACCTTTAAGCAAAACAACAAATACGAAATTAAAATCTTTCAACCTCTAACAACATTTGTTGACAAAAGAAATTGATCCATTACATTACCTTGAGAACTTGGCAAACGAAATTAGAGCTTGGGAATGGGGAAGTTTTGTTTCAAGAGTGAAAATAGCATGATGGAACAAAGGTGGAAATGCTTCTGGATTATCAAAGGTGTAAGTGAAATTTTGAAGTAAAAATCCAAGTGTAAGTGTGCATGCAGGGAAGTGCTACGTGGGTTAATTTTCATGAAATTTTACAACTTACTTGCCAATTGTTAAGAGGATAGAAATTAAGAGTGTGTTAGCAAATATTTGAGGCAATGATTACCTAGTCTAGGTAAATATGGCTTATCCTTAAATAGACACATGGCCATTCATGCAAATATAGGTGGTGAAAATGTGGTTTTATCTTAAGAAGACACATGGCCATCTCATGCACAACAATTGAAAGATTATGGGCTTATGAGGAAACTTCATAAAATGAGAAGAGTCTTCTCTCTTTGGCCATGTAAAAGAGGGAGCTTCTTAAAAAAAAAAAATTTAACCAAAGCTAAGACAAAACATGACTTATAATACCATTATAAATTAGATCCCCTGAAACATAAGTGAAGATGTTTAATAGGAAAATTATAAAGAAAATTTAACACATCATCATGAAACCTAATGCCCATTCTAAATAATTTTAATAAATCCAAAAATTTTGAATCTACTAAAATTATTTATGCCATTACCGGGCATTATAAAAATTTCAATTTGGTACACTCAAGGCTGGAAAATCATTAAACAAATGATTCAAAGAACGTCTGATGCCAACATTAACAAAATCATGGTAGTCAATTAACGTCATTCCAACTACCAACATATACGTCAACAATTATTGTTATAATTACAACACATTCAGACTCCGAACAATTACGATCGCGGAAAAATCATCCACCATGTTATCTAGTGCTCCGCTAACATAACGATCCACTAAGATTCTCACGCGTCAACTCAAATTATAAACTAAATAATACTTAGTTTTGTAACCTAAGTATTATTACCAGGTACGAAAAATCGGAATGTCACTGTATGCAAGTGTTGTGACTTAGATCAACGACGGAAAGTGCAGTTCAATACGGCTGTCAAATAAACCACGAAGATTGCAGAGTTAGTCCACTTGGATGTTCGTAGGTTGTCACGGTTTCCTTCAAGGAAGAGTTCTAGATTTATGCTAAAATTTATAGATGACCACTCGAAGAACACCTGGGTGTTTGTGCTTAGACACAAGTTTGATGCTGTTGTCAGGATTAGGTAATTGAGAACTTTGATAAAAAAAAAAAGAAAAAAGGAGATTGGTAAGATGATCAAGTATGTGCGGACTAATAGTAGCATGAAGTTCTACTTGGAGTTGTTAAACGATTCTGCATGAAGAAAGGCGTAGCAATACACCGCATTAGTACTAGCGAACCACAACAAGTTGTAGAGTTGATGAGTAGAACGTTACTATAGACGACCGATAGAATGCTCTCTATTGTTGGTAAGGCTAGGAGATTCCTAGCTGATGCGCTTAGTACGACGAGCTACATGATGAATAGATCCCTATCGACGGCGATTGGATTCGGACTCCGAAAAAGGGTGGTCAAGTAATGTTGCTGATTATTTTGTTCTTATAATATTTGGTTGCTCCTGTTACATTCAAGTTAGTGATGTTAAGCTCGATGCAAAGGTAAGAAAGTGCATGTTCTTAGGCTATGCACAAGGTAAGCATGGCTATCAGTTGTGGTACACAATTAAATTCACATGTTATTAGCAGAGAAGTTTTATTTGATGAGTCTCTAATACTTCAAGCCAGGAGTGTTATTAGCAGTGCTTATATAGATCTGAACGGTGTTCAGCTTGTGGTGGAGTTGCAACCAGAAATTCCTAAGGTAATAGGTACTAGCGAAGTAATCAACACAGATGGTGTTTGTAGCGAGGTGAAGCTTATAGAGCCAATAGTTACTACAACTGCCAATATTGACAAGGTGAGTATTTGATCTCCTGATAAATATGGATGCAATGGTGGTTTTTTTCTTATCTATGGTAGAGGAGGTTGTGTAGGAAAATCCTTATGGAATAGTTGAATGTGCAGGTGGAGTTGGTTTTCTAATGAGATCCTCGGTTATGGCGAAGTTCAAGCAAGGCTTGGACTTGGAAGATGTTTGTGGCGCTTGAGTCCATTAGAGTTGTGGGATAATAGTGACAAAGTTCGAATTTTTAGCAAATCGATTGTAACTTGGCTCAAACATCAAGTTAAGGTGGAGATTGTTAAAATATGTCTCGAATTTGAGCCTGTGAATGAAACCCAACCCAAGATAAATTGTTATTTGTGGACATCCGAATGTGTCATGAAAATACATATTACCTGTTCGATGTTGGATATTTCCTATTTTTGTCCTGATATAAAATTGGGAGCGGCCAAGCAAAATAGAGAAGGACATACATTGGTAGATTATATTCGCATCGTTGAAGTCTTTGGACTAATATTGGAAAGTCCAACATGGACTTGAATTGGACTATTATTCAGTCAACTTGAGTTATGCTGAGCAGTATGGGCTGATCGAATATTGCACTTCTTCCTAGCGTTGGCTCATATATAAGTTCTCAAGGACTCTGTGGGTTATGAAAAAAATAGGTTTTGAAGCGCCATTTTTTCATGAGTGCTTGACAGTGGACAATTTTGTGGAATTACACCAACGAATCGAGTGTTGAAGTCAATTAGAATTAGATTTTTCTGGTAAGAATTTGTGTATAATTCGTATGTGAGAATGCGAGATTATTTCATGAGGAATTATGAGCTTAAATACTCAGTGAGTTATTGGGTGTGATTATGGGTTGGGAAACACTAATAGTGTTTAAGTGACTCAAGTGTGGTTGTAATCTCCATTGTATCGCTTGATTTATAGCGAAATTCGTTGCTGCTCTCCCCGTGGACATAGGTCACCCAACCGAACCACATAAATTTAGTATTCAATTTATTTTCTTATTCAATTTATTTTACTATTCGATCACTTATTTTTGGAACATATAGATATAATGATACGTGTGTGGGTGAGTGATTTCGGGTAGTGGGGAAATAGGTTAGAGTGTATGGAAATTGAATAGAGATTTTTTGAAATAAGTGTATCGATGGGTGTTTAGGGATAAGGAATGAATTGTATCGGATGAATGATATGAAGGAAATAGATATAAGATAGTATACGATCTAAATCGAGGCATAAAAAACACGCCACCTACCGAGGATCACGGTCGGGAATTGGATAGGAAGCTCACCACCGAAGGTTTAAAGGATAACCATCAACTTTACGCTAAAGGGCTTTTGGTTCACCACCAAAGAAGAATCCATTTTCCATGGCTAAAGAAACCGAAAGTTTACAATTCAACTCAATAAGAGGAATTCTCGGTCATTCACATAATCTAAATTACAATGGAGGAAACTCCTCTATTTATAGGAGAACTAGGACATAGGAAATAGATAAACATTAAATAACATGAGAATTACATTAAAGACATATGGACCATAATACTCTTAAAAGGACTTAGGAACTAGAAAATGCATTAAAGACACTTAGGATCTATGAAATGCAATAAATGACTTGGAAATTTGCATTCTTGACTCTTCATCCTTTTGAGTTATCTCCCAATTTTCGAGTTCCAACCTTGACTAGCAATTATCTACCTTATAATATCATCAAATGTCATAGGACATTGCTCGGAATTGCCTCCCATCAATATGATGTTGATCCATAATGAAGTCAACAACTAATATGGTGAAGTGGAATGAATCGATGGCTTGATAATCTGATCGACACATTGACATCTTCATTGTGCGACCCACCAAAGCAAATTGTAACCAAAATCAGTGGTTTGTGCTTGAATAATTATCAAGTGGCTCATCGATGGAGTTGTATCAGAACTAGATGGTTGTTCCAATGAATCGGGTGTATTAGAATCGATAGAGCTCGATGCTCCCCTAAATATGAGTCATAACGATGACATATAGCATTTTGACGATACAAAATGTAACATCCTGAGCCTATGATGTCCCAGGGTGTCACCAACTAGTTTGGCTTCATTGAGTTATATGTATCTCATTACGCAAGTGGAAGTTATATGATACAACATAGCAATCTAGGACCAATATATAATAAAGGATGACTTTCTTTTATTTACATTCATATTTCCATTCATTTACAAGGAGGCCTCGATATTAACACCAAGTTTTACAAACATAACAAAATGGCGCTATCTGGGAAGTCAAAAGGTTACACCTATTCCCTTTCTAAACTTTGTAGGCATGCATATGGCATGGATTAGTTCCACACCACCTTCTGTCATCAACAAAAGATCCTCCATAACACTAGAAAATCATCCATCTCTGCCAGGCCTCACACCATTGCCCAAAAAGTGACTATCCCACTACCACTACTAGTCATGTATCACCCCGTCACCGTCACTACCCCCGTCAGCTCCTCCTTCACCACCATAAGGAAAAGGAATGGGACCTTGGAGTTGCCCATCCACCTTAACATACATAGCCAATAAACAAAAAGGGACCAATCCTGACTCCAGACAACAATTAACCCATACAATATATTCTAACTTAACAAAGGTAAAATCGAGGATCTCAAGGTCGGTATGCTCAGACCACAACATCTCGAACTCAAAAGGAGGACCATAGGTGGCCATGGGCATAGCAGGGATGGCAGACATAACTACTTATCTGAAAAGAGGAAGATCAACGAGATTAAGTATAAACTTAGCAAGTGAAAACGTCAATCCAAACTACTCAATCCAATTATGACCCGCATTAGGAACCTATGCAATACTAATGCTATCATCTCAATCTTACACAACTTATAGCTCATAATTCAATCATAAACCACATAAATGAAATGTTTGCACATTATGAAATGCATATGACATGTTCATGTCCTCTCGCGTGTTCACCCTCATTGATATCATTTCCGATTGCTGTCCGGACTTCCATTGGTCACTAGCCACGGGCATCTCGCTCCTATTCCGAGGTCATCGCGACTTACTATGCACGGCAGCCATCATGTCTTATCTTAGGTGACCCTGAGGGTTTCCAACCTCAGGCTTCTTGAATTCCCATCTGGCTCCTACGGGGCATCATCGAGACACAGGCCGATGGTCTTCATCGTGCAACATTCTCACCAATGAACATGTATGCCATGTACAAGAATGCAATTTATCATCTGAATAATTATGAAGTATAATGAACATACAATTTACAATTCTAATCCGCAAGTACATGTTGGTTCCACACAAACTTACAACTCTTGTAATATATATATCTAAGCCCCTTATAATTTATGCCCTTGCAATTTCATATATACAAATTGAACCCCAAACGTTGAGATGTCAAGAATTTAGGCATCTAAATACATAATCACACATTAATTTCAATGTTTATCTAAGTTCAACATGAGAATTTTGTTCTATTCATCGACCCAATTGGTTCTCCACAGCCTCGCCATCCCGTTACTCTATGTAGTCTCCAAAACCGCAACCATGTTGCGTTGCATCACAATTTCCATGATCAAGGCACATTCACCTAATCATCTATGTATTTAATTCATCGCACTAACGTTGCTCGAGTATGAAACCACAAGAACAAAACATACAAATGTATTAAACGACCACAACGTGTCCAACCTCTTCTTGGTCTAACATCAATCGCGCCCCCGCACTCATTGACAAGACAATTCGTTCATATTCGTACTCCATTACCACCACGACACAACCAGATCTTTGAGACAAACCATGGAAAAATTCTACGAAACTATTCCTACTCGTAATATCATGAAGACAAGAGACCAAAGATTAATTCTCTACAACCGAAAGTACATGAACATGGTAAGTATTCACCATTTCAACTTAGACTGGCACATGCAAGCCATAACCATTACATGCAAATCAAAAATCTCCACATGCAAAGCATATCCCCCTCTCGGCACTATCCATTAATCTAACAAACGACTCCAAAAGTTCCACTACATCTCCCAATTCGAGACACAAACAGAAAGAGGAGGAAAAGATTGAAGCTTCCACTCGCCTTGACAGTCACTCGAACAACAGCGAGTCTTGTTCCTCCTTGGTACACTGGCGAGCTCGGCGCATAAGAGAACGAAAGGGAGCAGGTGAGCAAAAGAGAGTGGCAAGATAAAAATGAGAGAGAGAGAGAGAAGTTTAGGAAGTCTCAGTCGAAGGAGTTAAAAAATGAGAGAGAGAAAAACTTATCTCTCTTCTTGTATGCGATCAATGATGAGGAGGCAAGAATGGATGTGCCAAGTGGTGTCCAAGCAGCCTAAAGGAGTGGTTTGCAAGTTAAAGTGCTGCCCAAGGTTAATAATTACTTCTAAGAGTCCAATCATGTAGAATGTTTGGTCCCTAAGCTGATCAAGGTGTGAGGAGAAGAGATTTTTGTATGCAATACCATTGGTTCAGGTGGGCGGTATGCAATGATGGTCTCCATGCAAGTCGTGCACAATATTGAAGAAGAAAAGGAAGTGTCGCCGAACTGAAGGGGAACAAGAAGTCGGTGGCATGTGGTAAAAGAAAAGGACAAGTAGGAGATCTCATACTCAATGGCTCATAGGAAATGGTAGAAGGAAGAAAGGGTGCACCATGTGGCACCACAAACATGATTGGCGAGATAAATGAATTCACTTATCGATAATTAGGGTGATAAGTAGACCCACTTATCAAGATAGGTAAGCTGACTTATCAATGATTGACAAGATAAGTGAACTAACTTATCGCGGGTTACCCCCGTAATGACCCTTTGGTCTACTTCTTTCGCACAATAATTCGGGATGTTGAATTACTAAAAGTCTAAATAACTTATCAAAATAGGTCGATCTTAGCACTAAGGCAGAGATCCAAAGCACTCTATAAATTCCAATACCATAGGGCTTAGGCGCCCAAGACTATCTAAGAATTAAGTAAATCCGACAGCTAATGTCAAATGTTATTCTCTATCCATTTAAAGGTAAGTAGTAATTCAGGATCTCATAGAAAATCATATGGATGTCATAACAATGACAAGATGAGGCACATGGTATAATGATGACATGACAAAAGCATAGACGATAATGTGGAAAAAGACATACGGATATCAAGACGATGACATGGTAATACATTCAAAACATGTGTCAATGATGACATGGCAAAACACACTACCAAACGATGACGTGGCAAAAGCATTCGAGATGTCATGACAATGACATGAGAGAAAATATTAGGTGATCCGGGGACACTAAGTCAGCGTGGTCCCCAACCAATTAAAAAGCACCATGTGTGCCGCTGTCAGGGAGTGGGCCAAGGCTCGGTCAAGGCTGATTGTTGACCATTTATTTTTAAAAAAATAGACTAATAGAGCGAGAATAGTCTGTACATAGACTTGCCTTCTCTCTTTATTAATTGCGCCTTCTCTCTCCTCTCTCTTCTTATGTCTTCTCCCGCCCTCTCTCTCTTTCTATTTTGAAAAAACCTCGCGTGACCTAGAAAAACTCTCCCTATCTCTCTCTCTCTCTCTCTCTCTTTGTAGCTAAAGCTCACTTCTTCTTCCTCTTCTCCATTCCAGTGCCTGGCTAGGGTTTCTAGTGTTCCCTTTTTCTGTCCCCAACCATTTTACCGTCCCAATTCGCAGACTCCTCCACCTTAAAATCGAAAGTCCCTTCAATTTCATCGGGCATTTCCTCCGATGTGTTTCATCGCCGAAAGTCCCTTCAATTTCTACAAAATTCGCAGCTTCTGGCGCCAAGCTTGAGTTTTTTTTTTTTAAGCTTAGCTTGTTCATGGCCAAGACAAAACCCGAAAGGAAGGACCTCGACTCCTACACCATTAGAGCCGAAGGCACCAATAAAGTCATTCGACGTGTACTTTTCGGCATCCATGTCGGATTTTCCGGTGTCCACGTGTGCTTTTCTGATGTCCCCATCGGATTTTCAGCAATATGGCACTCAAGTGAGCATTTTTAAAAAGTTATGGTACTTCAGTGATTTCCATACAAAACGTATGGCACTCCTAGTGTCCTTCTCATGAGTAATGGGATAGAGATAAATCAGACATTTCGTAGCTCTTTAAAAAACAAGTGATAGTAATGTTAACCGAAGCTTTTCAGGCGAATTGGTGAGACTCCATGAGTCAGAGCAATGCAGCACCAGTGATCAAGGGCACAGACTAATCGAGGACCACCCTTCTTGCTCGATCAAAATAGGATCTAAAAACACTAGAGTCAAAAAAACCTCTCCTATGCGAATTGCAAACCACATGAAGAACACACTAGAGTCAAACAACAATGCATAAATGAATAAACATCCCAGCATGAAACAATTTATTAGATGGGTATGAAAAATTGAAATTAGCCTTAGTATTCCTTGTTAAAGAATCTAATCCAAAAACTTAAAATGCTAACTGAAAGCACAAGAAACTATTTATAGTGTCACTAAAAAAAAAAGAGTACTAAGGTGTTGCTTGCCATAAAATAAGGTACATCCCAGAACATACCTAATCGTTTGTTTATGGAGGTGAATGTTGGACCAACGGTACTTAATGGTCTTCCAAACTTCTTCCATTTTAAAAATAAGGAAAATCCTCCAATCAGAACCAATAGAAGCACAAAGGCCGACTGAGATATTATAGCAATGGTTATAAACTTTTAATGTTCATCCTCTTGTTCTTGTTGGGAAAATTTGCAGTAATAGGGAATTCTCCAAAAGCTCTAGTGAGTCCCTTGCCGATGAAATCCCTATATGGAGGTGATGAAGGTATGTCTGACAAGAACTCTTTTAGTGACAAACACAAGCAGCGGTAATTACCAAGAACTCTTTCATTGAAAGTATCCCTTGTAAGGAGAGTTAGACTACTACCTATATAAGTAATGTATATCACTTGGTAATTACCAAAGAGCGAAGTACTTAGAGGCACTTTTTTATCCCAAAACTTGTCGTATATCAGTATTGCAGTGGTATTATTAAACTTATCTACTAGTGGAACCAAGTTTATATTGACTATGGTCCTCCCTTCTTCGTTACCATTCCACAATCCAGCTTCCCAAGCAGCACTAAAGACAAAAAAATTCTAGTAAGCATTAAAAAAATGACCGTGCTGCTATCTTCCACCTCCCGACAAATTACGGTGCGACCATGCATTGTCTATACCTTTGGAATCATTTAATTCATTCATCCCAGGATGTTGAAAAGAATTTGATGACCCATGTACAAAGGAATAAATAATATATTGAGAAAAACATAGTTTGCTAAACAATGTGTCTGCATAGATATTATCTCAAACACTCTCGCGTCAAAAAAAGTGAGGCAAGTTGTACCTAGCTCAAAATCTTTCCATGGGATCTATTATGGTAATCCAACATCTATCGACAAGAAACCATTACTGAGAATTAGAATAGTTTACTAAAACTAAAACAACACTGGGATCTCAAATTATTTTCGTAAGAGACACCTGACTAGTGAATGGGTCAAATCCATTTTGTGGCGTCCCAGGCACGCCACAGTGCTAAGCGCGACACAATTTCAATCTTTATTACGTCTTTAAATTGATGCAAGTGGAAGACAGAGAATTAAACTCAAGATAAACAAACCAAATGCGAATGCAAAAGACATAGAAACATCGTACCATCTCCATTGCTTACATAGCAAGTTCAGTCACTTACATATATCATACCAACATTAGCTTCATTTGCCAAAAGACCATACTTTAAACACATAAGTCAGCTTTGTCTACACCTGAGAGGGGGTCCAAAAAGTTGCCTACCCTTCTACGTGCCAGCGTACTAAAATCAAAAGCATGTCTTACTATATATAGACACTATATATATATGTACGCATAAGGTACAATACCTCCCTACATGTCGGATCCACTAAGCTCATCGGGATTAGAGTACTCCTCGGGGCTACTACTACCATCATCACTGTCAGCACGGCTTGAACTTAAATCATCAATGCTAACAATCTGGAAAAACAAGGGTGAGCAAAGCCCATCAAGAGAAATATCCAAACTTTGCTCTACAAGATCCTAATGATCCTCAATAAAGAGTTCATTCAAGACAATAAGCTAGGCAAGATCATAGTACAATTATTAGACATCCATCAAGATACACAAGTAAGATGATCATATATATATTTGAATCAAGCATTATAGAACAATAGACATTACATGACACATGAGACATGTTGTGCATTCACATATCCACACATAACTTTAAGCCTTGTTTCTTTAATCTTTTCCACATCCGTCATCGCGGTATACGCCGTTGTACTGACCGGCCGCATGTAGTATACACTGTATCACTAGCCGGCCCGTATGGATCACTTTTAGTTCATTAACTGGACTTCCAAGATTTACTCACTTGGGCATCTCAACTCCTCAAGCATCTCATGACCACACAGCAGGGGCATCCCAAACACCTAGGGCATCATTAGGTTGCTAGCCGATGGGTAACTTTTCACATCTCTTAATTCCACACTCTTGCATGCATGTCCTTATATGATATGCCATGTAGTCATTCCACACATCTTTCATTCAAGACTATTTCAACTCAGCATGTTCTTATGCAATGTGTCATGCAATCATTTCACATTTCCTTCACATGAGGTTACCACAACTCATCATGCACAGAGACTAAAATCAAATGGATGCATACAATCACATTTCCAACTTTCAATTAGTGTACAATCACAAGACAGATTCGGACTCAACCTTTTGGCTCTTGGTACAATTACCAAACAAACTTGTGAAATCATGAGAATCTCCATATATACATTTTATAATGTGCTAAACAACTTCCATGAAGGAAACTATTCTAAACAATAAGCGGAAAGGAAGGTTTTCCTCCAAATTCAAGACTTACTCATGCAGGGACAGTTTTGAGTACCGATTGAAATTACCGCCATAACTCAAGTAAATCACGTTGTAAAATCACAAAATTTTAGTATGTCATATACAAGATCATAATAAACAAATTTCATGAAGGGTACCAAGTGTGACTCAACTTGTATAAGTTGCAGTAGTTCAACCAAACGGAATGAAGATTCGGTCTCCAATGACTAAGGTAAAACCTTCAGAGATAAAATCATTTCAAAGACCTAAAGGTCCTCAAATATTTCAAAACTTGTATATGTTATATTTCTGGTCGTTCTTTAAACTTTCATGAAGGAAGTTTGTTTCAATTATTTTCGAGAAAAATCATGGAAAATCAAGAGTATGTAAGGGTCGCTGTTGATTCCAGAAAATCCTGATAGAAATCGTGAGAGTTCCAGGCCGTTAACGGTATCATTTGAATTCCAAAAATTATGAAATTAAATTATGTTATATATCAAGATTTTTGTACAACTCTTATGAGGAAGTTTTTCCAAATTCATCTCAAAGAAGACTACAAAAAATTAACAAACATTGAGGGTCGGGTAGTCCCGAACCCCCAGAAGACAATGCAACCATTAGCATGCATGTCTATTTCCAGGTCTTCTTCGCCAAGATCAATCACATGCAGCACCCTAAGCTCACCAACACTCCCATTTCCAACATGCATTAGAATCATTTAAGTTACATATCCTAAACAAAACTCCAAATCAAGCAACACGAAGATCAAGTAAAATAATGTGTAGAAGTTTCCCTTGCCTTTGAGCCTCAACTGAAATTTTCTTGACAAACCACCTTAAGCAACTTCTTCAGAGAGCTTCTTGAGAGAAAGTGAGAGCCAAAGTGAGTGAGAGTGATGAGGGAGTGGTTTCAGCCGAGAGAAATGAGAGAATAAAGAGATTTTTGGCTTGCTTTGGAAGACTTGTGCATGAAATATGATTGGCTAGTGGGGCGGCTTGGACAAATAGTGTGGCTATGGTGACAAATGGCATGGCAACAAGAACAAGTGGCATGCAAGGTGTCCATGGCTGAGGTGGCCGGCCCAATGTAGTGTATTTTGCTCTAATTGGACCCATTATCATGTAATTTTGACTCTAAAGGTCAAAATTAGAACCACAAGTTATCCAATGGGGCTCTTATAAATTTCAACTAACACATATGGTAAAGAGCCATTGATCCTAAATTCAATAAATAATCATTTAGAAATGTGTCATTTAAATAAATTAAATCACCATCACCAAATTCAATTTTCTTATCTTACTAATCGGATATGCGAATTTCAGGATGTCACAACTCTCCCCACCTTAGGAAATTTCGTCCTCGAAATTAGAATCTTACCTATTCATTCAAAAAGATGAGGATACTTGCACCTCATATCTTCCTCACTTTCCTACGTTGTTTCTTCAATGTCATGATGTTGCCATAGGACTTTGACCAAAGGAATAACCTTGTTTCTTAGAACTTTCTCTCTTCGATCCAAAATTTGTACGGGTTCCTCCACGTACTTCACTCTCTCATCCACTTCAATTGTTTCAAAGTCCAACACATGCGTGGGATCCGGCTTGTATTTCCTCAACATAGACACGTGAAAGACGTCGTGGATATTGGACAACTTTGGTGGCAAGGCTAACTGGTATGCCAATTCTCCTATTTTCTCAAGGATTTCGAATGGTCCTATAAACCTTAGACTTAATTTCCCTTTCTTTCTGAATCTTGATACGCCTTTCATTGGCGATACTTTTAAGAACACGTGATCTCCCACATTGAATTCCAATGGTCTTCGACTTTGAGCAGTCTTGAGTTGATCTCGAATTATCTTTATGGCTTCCGTCATAGCTTGTACTAACTCTGGTCCTGTTATACTTTGTTCACCCACTTCATCCCGACATATAGGAGTTCTACAAATCCTTCCATATAATGCTTCATATGGTGCCATTCCAATACTTTGTTGGTAGCTATTGTTGTAGGCGAATTCCACTAAGTGCAACTTTTCGTCCCAATTGCCTTTGAAGTCGATGATGCACGCTTGTAGCATATCTTCTAATATTTGGATGACCCTTTCTGATTGTCCATCCATCTACGGGTGAAAGGTAGTGCTGTAGTGCAACTTAGTTCCTAAGGCGATTTGAAGACTTCGCCAAAAGTTCGTAGTAAATCTTGAGTCTCAATCAGATATGATAGTCACATGCACTTCATGCAAAGGAACTATTTCCTTGACATATAAATTTGTATATCTTTCTAGTGAGTAGTCTACTCGTACCGTTGGGAAATGGGCAGACTTGGTCAAACGATCCACTATCACCCAAATAGAATCATGACCCCTCGACGTTCTTGGCAAGCCTTGCACAAAATCCATGGTTTTATGTTCCCATTTCCATTCAGGAATCTCTAACGATCTTAACAATCCTGCAGGCTTACGATGCTCCGCCTTCACTTGTTGACATGCCAAACATCTTGAGACGTGTCGGGCGATATCGACCTTCATTCCATTCCACCAATAGTGTTGTCGCAAGTTTTGATACATCTTCGTGTTTCCAGGGTGGATACTATAGTTGCTTCAATGAGCTTCTGATAAGTTTTCTTTCTTTAACTCATCGTCATTGGGCACACAAAGTCGCCCATGAAACTTTACAATTCCATCTCCATATACTTGGAAATTCAATTTCTTCCCTTCTAAAGTTTCGCTTCAAATTTTCATTATCTCAAGATCTGATTGCTGCAGGGCCTTGATCCTTTGTATTACCTCATATTCAATTTTGAGAGTAGCTAATACTTACATCGAGTCTAACTTCCGAGTTTGAAATCTCTTTAAATAATTTCCATTCCTTAACCATCATGTTAGCTACTGTTAATGCGAACTTCCGAATGAAAGCATCCACCACCTTATTCGCCTTTCTCGGATGATACAAAATCTCACAGTCGTAGTCCTTCAATAACTCCATCTATCATCTTTGCCTCATGTTAAACTCTTTTTTAGAGAACAAATACTTCAAGCTCTTATGATATGTATAGATTTCGAATCTCTCTCCATACAGATAATGCCTCTATATTTTCAATGCAAAGACGATTGCAACGAGTTCTAAGTCATGCGTTGGGTAGTTTAACTCATATGGCCTCAACTATCTTGATGCATAAGAAATAACTTTCCCGTGTTGCATCAGGACACAACCAATACCTTAATGAGAGGCATAACTGTAGATTAGAAAACCTTTGGATCCTGATGGTATTGTCAAGATTGATGCAGTAGTCAATCTCTTTTTCAACTCTTGAAAACTCTGTTCACACCCCCTAGACCATACAAACTTCGCATTCTTTCTTGTCAACTGAGTTAACAGACTAGCAAGATGGGAGAATCCTTTCACCAATCTCTAATAATACCCTGTCGATTGATTGTTCCACGCCTTTCCCGAGCCTCTAGCCTGGTATCGCTTGTTGGAAACGAAGCGTCATCTTCCCATTTGATTAGGTCTTTTGTCTCGATGGAAGTTATTCTGTGCGACTTGGTGGCTTGGTCGTGCTTAATATACCATCTCAATTCCTTTCTTTATCAACTCTTGTTGTACAAGTTGAGCACGTTCATAGAGTTCATTGTAATCCTTCAAGTTTAGAGGTACCAGATGTCCTCTAATATCAGCCCTTAGACCATTTAAAAATCTCTTAGCTTTATCTTCCCTGTCCTCAACCAGCCTAGGGGCAAATCTTGAGAGTTTCGAAAATTTTGCCTCATACCGATTCATTGTCAGGTTGTTCTGAGTCAGTTACATGAACTCGGTCATCTTCTTATCCCGGGCACAATGCAAGAAATGATTTCCATAAAAAGCCTTGGCAAAGCTTTCCCAAGTTACAGCTGCACCAGTTGGAAATACCGTTTCCTTTGATGCCCTCCACCAATGCTAAGTGTTTCCTTCAAGTTGGTACTTGGCCAGCGTTATCTTATCAGTATCATTACAGTTCAATAAGTTGAAAATCTTCTCCATGCTATCAATCCATTGTTCTGCTTCTTCTAGATTTCCCATTCTAGCAAACTTGGATGGTTTCAGTTTCAAAAACTGCTCTATTAATCCTTGTACATGGCGCTCACCCCCTACTTGTTGTTGGGTTTGCCTTTCCATTAATGCTCCCACATTAGCTAATGCCTCGAGAATGCCATCCACTCAAGGATCTGTCCTAGAAGTTCCACCTAATCTCCTCATCTTATCTTATAGAACTTCTACAGTGACCGATGTGCAGACTAATAAGCAACATACGTTACTTGAATCATATAAGTAACATAAGTGACTGGTCTTTCATGTAACAATAACAATCACAAACACATGTGTTAGTATCTTAATCTTGCGCGTTCGTCCTATACATTCCAGTCTCTAACGCACATTATCACTCCATGGTAAACCTATGCTTTGATACCAAAACAGAGTTGTGGCATCCCAGGCATGCCACAGTGCTAAACGTGACACAATTTCAATCTTTATTATGTCTTTAAATTGGCGCAAGCGGAAGACAGAGAATTAAACTTAAGATAAACAAACCAAATGCCAGTGCAAAAGACATATAAACATCATACCATCTCCATTGCTTACATAACAGGTTCAGTCACTTACATATATCATACCTACATTAGCTTCACTTGCCAAAAGACCACATGACATGCCACAAAAGACCATACTTTAAACACACAAGTTAGCTTCATCTACGCCTGAGAGGGGGTCCAAAAAAGTTGCCTACCCTTCAACGTGTCAACATACTAAAATCAAAAGCGTGTCTTACTATATAGAGACACTATACATATATGTACGCATAAGGTACAGCACCTCCCTACACATCCAATCCACTAAGCTCATCAGGATTAGAGTACTCATCGGGGCTGCCACTACCATCACTCTCAGCACGGCTCGAACTCAGATCATCCATGCTAATGATATGGAAAAACAAGGATGAGCAAAGCCCAGCAAGAGAAATATCCAAACTTTACTCTACATGATCCTAATGATCCTCGATACAAAGTTTGTTCAAAACAAGCAACTCTAATAAGCTATGCAAGATCATAGAACAATTATTAGACATCCATCAAGATACACAAGTAAGATGATCATATATATTTGAATCAAGCATTATAGAACAACAGGCATTACATGACACATGAGACATGATATGCATTCACACGTCCACACATAGCTCTAAGCCTTGTTTCTTTAATCTTTTCCACATCCGTCATTGTGGTATACGCCGTCGTATTGACTGACCCGCACGCAGTATACATCGTCCCACTAACTAGCCCGCACAGATCACTTCTAGTTCACTAACTGTACTTCCAAGATTTACACACTTGGGCATCTTAACTCCTAAGGCATCCCATGACCACATAGCAGGGGCATCCCATGATCACATAGCAGAGGCATCCCAAACACCTGGGGCATTATCGGGTCACTGGCCGATGGGTAACTTTTCACATCTCTTAATTGCATACTCTTGCATGCATGTCCTTATATGATATGCCATGTAGTCATTTCACACATCTTTCATACAAGGCTATTTCAACTTAGCATGTTCTTATGCAATGTGTCATGCAATCATTTCACATTTCATTCACATAAGGTTACTACAACTCATCATGCACAGAAACTAAAGTCAAATGGATGCGTACAATCACATTTCCAACTCTGAATTAGTATACAATCACAAGACAGATTCGGACTCAACCTTTTGACTCTTTGTACAATTACCAAACAAACTTGTGAAATCATGAGAATCTCCAGATATACATTATATAATGTGCTAAACAACTTCCATGAAGGAAACTTTTCTAAACAATAAGCGGAAAGGAAGGTTTTCCTCCAAATTCAAGACTTACTCATGCAGGGATAGTTTTGAGTACCGATTGAAATTACCGCCATAACTCAAGTAAATCACGTTGTAAAATCATGAAATTTTAGTATGTTATATACAAGATCATAATAAAAAAATTTCATGAAGGGTACTAAGTGTGAATCAACTTGCATAAGTTGCAGTAATTTAACCAAACAGAATGAAGATTCGGTCTCCAGTGACTAAGGTAAAACCTTCAGAGATAAAATCGTTTCAAAGACCTAAAAGTCCCCAAATATTTCAAAAATTTTATATGTTATATTTATTGTCGTTCTTTAAAAATTTCATGAAGGAAGTTTTTTCAATTATTTTCGAGAAAAATCATGGAAAATCAAGAACATGTAAGGGTCGCTGTTGATTCCAGAAAATCCTGATAGAAATCGTGAGAGTTCCAGGCCGTTAAGGGTATCATTTGAATTCCAAAAATTATGAAATTAAATTATGTTATAGATCAAGATGTTTTGTACAACTCTTATGAAGGAATGTTTCCCAAATTCATCTTACAAAAGACTACACAAAATCAACAAATATTGAGGGTCGGGTAGTCCCGAACCCCCATAAAACAGTGCAACCATTAGCATGCATGTCTATTTCCAGGTCTTCTTCGCCAAGATCAATCACTTGCAGCACCCTAAGCTCACCAACACTCCCATTTCCAGCATGCATCAGAATCATTTAAGTTACATATCCTAAACAAAACTCCAAATCAAGCAACTTGAAGATCAAGTAGAATAATGTGTAGAAGTTTGCCTTGCCTTTGAGCCTCAACTGAAATTTTCTTGACAAACCACCTTACCACCACCTTAAGCAACTTCTTCAGAGAGCTTCTTGAGAGAAAGTGAGAGCAAAAGTGAGTGAGAGTGATGAGGGAGTGGTTTCAGCCGAGAGAAATGAGAGAATAGAGAGATTTTTGGCTTGCTTTGGAAGACTTGTGCATGAAATCTGATTGGCTAGTGGGGCGGCTTGGACAAATAGAGTGGCTTTGGTGACAAATGGCATGGCGGCAAGAACAAGTGGCATGCAAGGTGTCCATGGCTAAGGTGGCCGGCTCAATGTAGTGTATTTTGCTCTAATTGGACTCATTATAATGTAATTTGGACTCTAAAGATCAAAATTAGAACCACAAGTTATCCAATGGGGCTCTTATAAATTTCAACTAACACATATGGTAAAGGGCCATTGATCCTAAATTCAATAAACGACCATTTAAAAATGTGTCATTTAAAAAAATTGAATCACCATCACCAAATTGAATTTTCTTATCTTATTAATCGGATATGCGAATTTCAGGATGTCCCACATTCATAATCCCCGGCGGCATTATATATGGTGGTTGCATCTATATAAAAGATCTCATTAGTAGAGTATGACAAATGTGCTTCCATAGGATCTATTTTGCTATTCCAACATCTATAAACAAGTAATAATTAACAATAAATAAAAACTCCAGCCAAACATTAGAATAGTAACCCAAACTTCCAGATACCTGACTAGTGAATGGAGAAAAACCATTCATAATCCCTAGCGGCATGATGTATAGTGGTTGCATCTATACAAAAATAAATTGACCCAATTAGTAGAATGCAAACACAAATTCTGAACTCAGAGGGACATACCTGATTATGGAAATTTAGATTTACTATAGAGCCACCAATGTTGCTAGGACAAAAGGCATTTCGAATCTAATTTGAATTTCTTCAATAGTCTGGTAAATGAGTCTCATCATGCCTTGCTTGGACAACCAGTTCTACATTACAAAATAAGAAATATATTAGATGGCATCATGTAGCATAAGTATAAAAATGAACTAAACATATTAACTAGAACTCTATGTCAGTCAGCTCACCTCGACTTTCTATTAGCATCTGGAGTGTTTCTTTCTTAGATATTTTCTTCTTTTTCTCACTCGAACTTTTAAGCCTTCCATAACTTGTTCCATTTCCTTTCCTTCGAAGGAGGATCCAATACCGAAATCTCACACAAAGAAGCCTCATTATTACCATCATCACTAGCATCATTTGTCACAACCACACTTGAGTTGTATGATGAAATTTCAGCCACCACTGCATCCAAGTGCTTCTTCGCTATTCTCGTAGTATTTTCATCTTGGGCTCCCAAACTCATCACTTCAAATGCATTTTGCATGAACATGGAAAATTGATTAAAGGTAGATGGACCTTGTGACATTTCATGAGATTTATTATTCACATACCCTTGCTTTGCACCCTTAGTCCATCTTTTCAAGATATAAGAAAATGGAATGACTGAAACCAATATGTTCACATTCAACACATGCAAGGCATGTTGACACAACCACCCATTTGATTCAAATAATTTGCATTCGCAAGAAACTGAAAAGTCAATAGCATTAAATCTGACAACATGTTGACTTTGAATTCCCTTGCACTTGAGAGTGTGTTCATTAACTAACCCATGGAAAGCAGTACTTGAAATCCATTGGGAGACACTTTATAAAAATTATTCATTAAACCTGTTGAAAATGACACGAGTATACACCGAAGCGGCATGCGTCAATATTTCGTTATTGAAAATCCGCAATTTGGGCTTCCCACAAGAATTATAATCATCTTGAACTTGAATATCTCTCATATATTTCAATTGTTCTTAATCGACATTTGTTAGAAGACATTGTTAGTGCTCTCACTCCTTTGACTTGATTTTATACCACAAGGAAAAATATCACGACCAAAAGCCGAACTCCATTTATGTCTCATATTGTATAACCTCTAAAGCCAACTGTTATTCTCAATGCCACACTCATCTTCCATTTTCCTCCGAGTAGATTCAAATTCATCTTTTGATTTGCATCTATACATAAGTTTTGAGAAATATTTTTCCTTAAACCCTGGCTTGTGGTAAAGATGTGGAATGTTTTAATTGATAATCTTTCCAATGTGCCAAGTGCATAAACGGTGTTGAGTATTCAAGAAGACTATTCAAATGACTTTTGCCATTGTTTGGTCTTGATCAGTGAAAATAGTTTTTGGAGCCTTATTTCCCATAGACTGCAAAAATACCTCAAATAACCAAGTAAATGAA
>BCNH02000005.1:9685593-9705351 GCA_001662345.2 Metrosideros polymorpha var. glaberrima
CACCCAAAATCTTGATTGGGTCCGGTCACATAGGACAAAAAAATGAGAAAAGAAAATGCTTGGCCAAAAAAGAATTGAAAGAAGAGATAAAGCCTTTACGTCAGCAACAAAATCAATCAACACTATTTTTTTTTCTCAAAATCAAGCCTTTCACCGAAGAAAATAAGGGAAGAGACAAAGCCTTTACATCGCACTTAAATAGATTAAAACTACTAGCGATCACATTGCTCAATGGGCAAGACACATCACACATACATTGTGACAACCATTAGGCAAAAGATGACGAACAAAATTGTGATTGATGGAATGTTAGACTAAGAGATATACATTCAGCATTGCAAGTTGTTAGCTACCATCCAAAGCATTCAAACTCAACCTACACAAAATCTGAAAACACCCTGAAGGAAACATTCTTAGCACGTCAATGCAATTTGTAGTATGCGAAGCAACAACAATCGTCATATTAATCAACATAATTGAGGCCTTAGACATAAATTCAACAGGGAACCTTTCACAAAGATGTAACATCTACCCATTGCCTTGACGCACAAATAGCATTATCACCACCGAAATTTACAAAATAAATTCTCTTATTTTCTGACCAAAAAAAGAAAAATCTCTTATTCATAATCCAATCAATTAAAGTCACTTCTATTAATTCAGTTAATGGGCGAGACGCTCGACGATACGCTCATGGAAAAAGAAAATGGCGAGCGAACCTTTGTTAGCTAGAGACAGCAAGCGCTGGAGGAGCAACAAGCATGCAGCAAAATTTGAGAGCAAGACCACAAAGTGACTATTTCATCTTTTTTCCACAAGTGTAGCTACTATTATTCACTTCACCTATGTGGGGATATTCATGATTAACCTAGTTTTTTTTTATGAAGGAAACAAAAGTGACTCCAGTATAATTCGGTTTAACCAGAAATGTCACGTACCTCCTGCCTCTCAATGAAACTTGGCTGCCTTAGATCATACTGTAGAAAAGAAACTGCTTCATACATTAAAGGGATAAGCCAAATAATACAAGACAACCACAAGAAAAATGACAAATGAAGGTACAAAAATGATAAACAACCTTGTTAATCAGACCATCATCGATCACAACACCACTACTTTTTTTAAAGCTCGTATGGTGCTTCAATTTCACTCCCACTGACTGCATTCAGGAAAATGAAGAAGTGATAATCTACACATAACTAGAGGAATAAGTAACTTTATGAAAAGAAATAATCGAATAACATAATAGGATGATCATCATGTATGATAAAAATCTAAACACTACATTGTGCATAGAACAGTAAGTTTAGAGATAGAGCCTTGGTCAGTCAAGTTGATTGCTACAAACAGAAGGGCACAATTTCACCATAAAAATAGGAAAGTTGTGCTATGGAATGCCATCTAAACCTCAAGGGTCTCCATACAAACCATAAATACAAATTGAGGACTCCTCACACAATAATTCGTTCTTTTAGAATCCATTCAAGATACATGACCCATCCTCATTATAACATAATCAGTACACAAAACTTTCAATACTATAATGCCATTTTTCAGTAACTCGAACATGGATTTACACTATAAGAATTACTCTGAATGTGAGGTCATGCCCTAGATCAACTGTAATGCCCACTCAAGAAAATTCTTATTTTGCTGATGAAACTTCGAGCAAGTTTATCCTCAATTACATTTACATCCGAAAGGTTTTAGGCACTACTACACTCTCGCAAAGCGAGGCAAGCCCCTCACTTGAAATACTACTGACCGACGAGGCGAACAAAAACATACTACCAATAAACTATTTCATGAACAAAGCACAACAGTTTAAATTCGTCTGACATGTGCATCTGATACAAAAAGCTCCAACTCACAATCTGGACGCATGGAGGCGAAATCCTCCCCCTCATAGAACTAAGAACATTGCGATTTCACCTTCCAATATCTATATAGTTGAAGAACAAAATCCAATGAAATGAACAGAGAAGTTGAGAGAGAGAGAGAGAGAGAGAGAGAGAACCGTGATGATGCCATGATCGCACCAGGGGATATGATTAGCGCCAGTGAGCGGGGCCTCTTGGGAGAGAGAGAGAGTGGGTGTGACATCCTGATTTTCACTTACCGTTTAGCGAGCGAAGGGAATAAACTTAGATAATAGTAGTTGGACCTAGTTAATCGACATTAGTCAGAGGCATGACATTTATTTGGAATGAGGGACAATGGCGCCTAACTCATGCTATGACAGAAAAATTATGTGAGCTCTTTGGACAATTTGTAGTCCTATTTTCGGTCCCTAGTTTTAATTTGCATAATGATGGACACAACTAGAGCTATTTATCATCACATGGCTGGCCACCTAGCATTCTTGGACACCTCATGTGCGCATGGGTGCCACTTGATGAAGACACTAAGCCAAGTGTCATGCCGCCCCTCTTGACCAATAAGAATTCATGCAAGAGTCTTCTCCTTCACTCTTCATCCCTCTCTTTTCCTTGCATTCAGCTAACTACCCCTCATCCCTCACCCATTCTCACTCTCATTTTCTCTCAAAAAGCTCTCTGAAGAAGTTGCTTAAGGTGGTGATAAGGTGGTTTGTCAAGAAAATTTCGATTGAGGCTCAAAGGCAAGAGAAACTTCTACACATTATTCTACTTGATCTCTGTGTTGCTTGATTTGGAGTTTTGTTTAGGATTTGTAACTTAGATGATTCTGATGCATGCTGGAAGTGGGAGTGTTGGTGAGCTTAGGGTGCTATATGTGATTGCTCTTGGCAAAGAAGCGTGGAAATAGACATGCATGCTAATGGTTGCTTTGTTTACTGGGTTCGGGACTACCTAGAGTTGTGCCAAACATCTTTATATATAACATACTTTAATTTTTTAATTTTATAAGTTCAAATGATATTTTTAACAGCCTTGAACTTTCATGAGTTCTGTACCGGTTTTGTGAGCTCGACTGTGACCTTTTCATGCTTTTTATTTTTTTATGATTTTTCTCAAAAGGAATTGGGAAAAACTTCCTTCATGAAAATTTTATGAGACATTCATGGCTACAACATATAAATTTTTCATAATATTTGGGATCTCTTAAGTCTGTGAAATGATTTTGTTCCTTTAACTATCCTGTTTTAGTTACTGGAGCCCGTTTTTTTCCTTGTTTGAGTGAATTACTTCAATTTGTACAAGAAGAATTAGACTTAGCTTGCTTCATGAAAATTTTTGAACATAATATTCTCTACAACATACTAAAATTTAGTGATTTTATAAATTGATTTACTTGGGTAAAGGCGATGAGTTCAATCGGTGCTCAAAACTGTTTCTACATGAGTAAGTTTCGAATTTCACAGAAAAATCCCATTTATGTGCATCATTTGAAATATCTCCTGAATGAAAGTTGTTTTTTAAACTTCAAACTATTGGCTGGTAGTTTTTCATGATTTTATATAGTAGTTTGACAATTTTAATTAATGCCGAAAGATTGAGGTTTGGAACTGCCTTATAGTTGATGTTGATCGATGTTTGGAATTTTAGTTGCATAAATTCATGAGAATTAACCTCTGCATGCGGAGTTGAGGTAGCTTCATACCAATGATGTGTGAGTGTCTACATGACATTTCATTTAAAAACATGCATGCAAGAGTATGGAATTAAGAGTTGTGAAATGTACCCATCAGCCAGCGTCCCAATGATGCCCTAAGTGTTTGGGATGCCCCTGCTGTGTGGTCACGGGATGCCTTAGGAGTTGAGATGTCCAAGCGTGCAAGTCTTGGAAGTCCAGGTAGTGAACTGGCGTATACTACGAGCGGGTTGGACAGCGAACCAGAAGTGATCTGTGCGGGCTTATTCAACGGCATATACCGCGTGCAGGCTGATTCAGCGGCATATACCACATTAACGGATGGAAAAGATAAATGAAATAAGGCCAAAAGCTAGGTGTGGACGTGTGATTGCATAGTATACCTCATGTGTCATGTGAATCATTTTACTTGTGTGTTTTTTTGTGAATGCCTAATGGTTTACTATGATTTTATCTAGTGCATTAGAGTTACTTATCCTGGACGAATTCTTTATCGAGGGGCATATGGATCGTGTAGTATAAAGTTTGGATGTTTCCCTTGCTAAGCTAATGCTTACTCCTATTGATATATATATATTTTATAGATCAATAGCATTATGGCCATGTTAGGTGATGGAGACGGGAGCTATTGGACGTACCTATAGTGATAACGTGGGAGTAATGAACCTTTTTGGCCTCCTAGACTTTGATCTTTTGACATAATAGAAGTACAAGAAAAGAAAAAATGTAATTGTGCTCTTATGTGATATGAATTGCCTAAAGTGTGTTCATGTTACTCGTGCATTATTCTTGTAATTGGGTGTCTGTTTACTATTCTGATTAACTTCTGCATGCGTAAATAAAAAAAAGGAAAAAAAGTAATAAAAAAAATTAAGAAGACAAGTTAGCAAGTGGCGTGCCTGGGACGTCACAATGGGCTTCTTGTGCGTGAAGCAACAAAGGGAATGAGCATCAAAGGAGAAAGTGAGTGAGCGCCAGATGAGAGAGTGGGCTTTGTGTGCGCCAGAGCAAAGAGCGAACGAGCAACGGACGATAGAGCGAGCGAGCGCCGATAGAGAGACGAGGCAGCCAAAATTTTGAAATCACAGTTGTCGTCGTTGTAGAGAGTGGGCTTCGTGTGGGCCAGAGTGGAGAGCGAACGCGCACCAAGACAAAGAGCGAACGAGTGTCGAAGAATAAAGCGAATGAGCGCTCAGAGGAGAGACGAGGCAGCCAAACTTTCTCATCACGGTGGTCGTCGAGACAAAGAGCAGAGAGTAGAGAGAGGTTGTGTGAGATTTTGTAGAAAGAGGAGAAAATATTAGGAGTCAAGGTGCTTTCTTTCGGGTTTTGTCTTGGCCACGAACGAGCTCAACTTAAAAAAAAAAAAAACTTATGCGAATTTCGCAAAAATTGAAGGGACTTTTGGGGACAAAACACGTAGGAGGAAATGCCCAATGAAATTGAAGGGACTTTCGGTTTTAGGGTGGAGGAGTCTACGGATTGGGACGGTAAAATGGTTGGGGACAAAAAAAGGGAACCCCAAAAACCCTAGCTAGGCACTGGAATGGAGAAGAGGAAGAAGAAAGTGAGCTTCAGCTGCAGAGAGAGAGAGAGAGAGAGAGAGAGAGAGGGAGAGTTTTTCTAGGTCGTGTGAGGTTTTTTCAAAATAGAAGGAGAGGGGGTGGGAGAAGACGTAAGAAGAAAAAGGAGAGAGAAGGCGCAATTAATGAAGAGAGAAGGCAAGTCTATGTGCAGACAATTATCGCTCTGTCAGCAGTCTATTTTTAAAATAAATGGCCAGAAATCAGCCTTGATCGAGCTTTGGCCCACTCCCTGACAGCAGCATGCATGGCGGTTTCTGATTGATCGGGGATCACGCTAACTTGGTGTCCACAGACCACCCAATATTTTCTCATAGAAAAAGGAAACCCCAAAAACCCTAGCTAGGCACTGGAATGGAGAAGAGGAAGAAGATAGTGAGCTTCAGCTGCAGAGAGAGAGAGAGAGAGAGAGAGATAGGGAGAGCTCTTATGGGTCGTGTGAGGTTTTTTCAAAATAGAAAGAGAGAGGGGGCGGGAGAAGACGTAAGAAGAGAGAGAGAAGAGAGAAGGCAAATCTATGTGCAAACTATTCTCGCTCTGTCATGGGTCTATTTTTTTTTTAATAAGTGGCCGAAAATCAGCCTTGACCAAGACTTGGCCCACTCCTTGATAGCAGCACACGTGGCGCTTTATGATTGGCCGGGGACCACGCTGATTTAGTGCCCCTAGACCACCCAATATTTTCTCATGACATGAGGGGATCTTCATTGGAAGATCAAGGCTTGATGCACACACCCTCGAGATAAAGCCACTGATCATCACGCATATGATTTTGACGATACAAAATCATATGTGATCAAGGCTCATTTCTTCTGCAACGTGCTAACCCTTTTTCTTTTGGGTTAATACCATGAAAAACCTCAAATTAATACACTTATGATAAATTTACCTCAAACTATTTTTTTTACCACGAAAAATTTCAAACTGACACACTTATGACAAATTTAGACCAAAACTATTTCTTTGACCACAAAAAACTCCCAAACCGATACATATATGACAAATTTACCCCAAACTTAATCTTTTTTTTAAAAGATAAAAATAATTTAGTTGACTTTTCTTCAATTAGCTTATTTTCTAGTAACATAGCTCGATTCATCTTCTTCGATAAACCTCAAAAATTTTGGATAAATTTATCACAAGTATACCAGTTTGAATTTTTTGTGGTAAAAAAATTAGTTTTGGATAAATTTATCATAAGTGTACCAGTTTAGGGTTTTTGTAGTAATAACCCTTTTCTTTTTCCTTTTCCTTCTTCTATTTTTTTTTTCAACTTTGCCTTCGACACGTGCCTTTACTTTTACATGCCATTTTTTTTACATGTCATGGCTCTTTCAATCTTTTTTTCTTGCGAACTTTTTGTATTTGTCAATCCTAAGTGATCAAGGTTCGTTTCTTCGGAATTTTTCTGCTGATTGCGCAATTTCAAACAACTCGGCACGTTGATCACACTCTCACGACAATATTTTCCTCTTGCCTTTATGCAAGGTATAAATGGTTTTATACAAGGTATTACAGTGTGTACGGGTAGTAGAATTCAATTGCTTTTCTTGAATTTAAGGATGTCACTTCTCATAAAAGGTTTTTATGTCTGGGATTCTCCGAATGACGTCACACTTAATGGCCTTCCCTGAGTTTTAGGGTGATCATCATGTTGGAGACTTCTTTCAATCATCGTATCATTTCTCATTGCGACTCCCTGCAAAATCTGGATTTCGTTTAGTTAGTTAGGGGATTTTATAAACAATGAGAAAATAGTTGGAACTACATTCTTCCCTTTTCTTGAATGCCCTTTTCATTCCCCCCAATGCCTTCTGGATATAATTCCTGCAAAATTTCATGTAGTGTTCCTTTCAAAGACATTTTGAAGGTGAGATACTCCCTTGAGGCGACACATTCCACCTCGAATGATTTTTTTTGTGCGGCCAATAGCATGCAACGACGCAAGCAGATTACTCTTTTCTTCTTCTTTTTTCATATTACACAGTTGAAAAACACGCGATGCAAGAAACATGCGAGGACAATACAACTGTTTCTTGCTGAAAGGTCTTGCTGATAGGTCATTCTCAAGGAATGCGAACGCAATGTGGCCAAGAATCCAGAATAAGGTCACAAAGATGGCTGTAAAAGAACCGTAGAGAGTGCGCTCGATGTTGCGAAAATCAGTGGATCATGCTATTTGAGTAAACCGTGAGCAATACATGCGACCCAAAGCGCTAATGGTATTAAACAACGTGTAGATGTCATGCAAGCAACCAGGGAATGGAAGAGATGAGACACTAAGGGTGCGTTTGGGAACAACATTCCCAAAGCCCATTAGCCATCCAAAGCCCCTTTAGCCAAATATGGGGTGTTTGGGAAAAATTTTGCACTCACCTTGGCCAAATGCCAAGGGTTTGGAATGCTAAATGCCCAAGGCAGGTTGGAGGCTGCCTTGGGCATTTGAGCATTTTTGGAATGCTCAGATGGGGTAAAGTGTATTTTTCTTCTTCCCAAAATAGCCTCACTTATTTTTTTCTTTTCCGATCTTGCCCTTGCTCGTTACTGTTCATTGTCTTCTCCATTAGGCATGAGAGCAGCTGCTGCGAGGGGCCACCGACGGGCCAGCGAGCCTTCGCCAGCGTCGCTGGTCGTCGCCGGACCTCACGCGAGGCGGCCTGAGGCCGCGCGACCTCAGGCGAGGCGGCCTGAGGCCGCGCGACCTCAGGCGAGGCTTGGGTCTTGCGACCCAGGCGGCCGTCGGCCTGGGTCATGCGACCCTAGGCCGCCTCGCCTGAGGTCGCGCGACCTTAGGCCGACCGTCGGCCTGGGTCGCGCGACCCCAGGCCGCCTCGCTTGTGGTCGCACGACCCTAGGCGACGTCGGCCTGAGGTCGCGCGATCTCAGGCCGAGGGTCGCGCGACCCCAAGCTGCCTCGCCTGAGGTCGCGTCGGCCTAGGGTCGCGTCGGCCTGAGGTCGCGCGACCCAGGCCGACTGTCGGCCTGAGGTCGTGCACCCCAGGCCGACGCCGCCTGGGGTCGCGCGGCCTCAGGCGAGGCTGGCAGCGGCTCGCCGGAGAACCACTTCGGCGATGATGAGTTTTGACTAAAAAAAAAAATTTCTTTTCAAATGAGCTTTGCAAAGTGTAATATTTCCAAACATCATTTACCCAAAGTTGTATTGAAAATGTAATTTTATCAAACGCTATTTGCATTTCGAAAAACCCCTTTAACCCAAAGATATTTGCATTTTCCCAAATGACTTTCCTCAAAATGCTTCCCAAACGCAGCCTAAATGGGGATCCAAATTGCCTGATGCTCTAAGGCCTACCGAATGAATTAGGAAAGGCCTAAGACGAGAATGGGGTTAGGCTAAGAAGCCAAGCTCGGGAGTTGATGCAGGTTTTTAAGATGACTGGGTTGAGCGAATGAACACATGGCTGAGCAAGAATGAAGTTTAGCCTCGAGAATAAGTTTGAAGATGACTTTCGAGACCTAATCGGCGTAAGGTCACAAATCTAGGTATGATCAAGGCCTGCGGGAAATGTAACCTGTTTTTCTAGTAACTCTCTGAGGTTAATGGCTTCTACTTGATTCCTGATGTGGTTGCCTCTTCTTCCCTCATCCCGTCGAGGTGCCCTAAACATGCCCAATGTCAGTTCCCTCATCTCTCGTTTCCCCTCTACAAACTTAAAAGGTTTTAGGAAAACCTCAGACGTTTCATGAAAGATTGATATGAGCCCTTGATTAGATCTAGGCAAACATTGTTGCAAAAGACTCTAGATGAGTTAGTTCAAGCGCTCTGGTTTCTCCTACAGCGTAGGTCCCCTTACTTCACGATCATTTATCCCATTCTCTACTGATCCTACTTTGCCTGTTTTTGCATTTCGCAGAAAAATTTGTTGGACGAGCAACAACACCATTTCTGGTAGTGCTAGTCGCGCCCCGTCTCCAGCTAAAATATCCCGAGTGATGCGTGCTCCAAGTATCCCTAGCGCTTCGTATCTTGAATCGAGATTCGAGCCGGGATTTTCCTTCCTTCCTTGTTCTCCCTGTGGCACTGATTTACTCATTCATTGCCCTTTCATCGGACAATTCAAGTCACTCTTTGGGTTTGGACAAATTAGAGTTGAACCTCCGCAACACATCCTTGCTAGATCCTAATTTGTTAAAACGATGCTCCATAAAAGATTAATATTTGTGCTATTACGGAGCATGTTAAATGAACTCTTTGGCTTTGCTTGACCAATTAATGCTCATAGTTTCTTACGGGAATCAAAACATTTGAAAGAATCGGTTTTTTTTGTAAAGGATGACCTGAAAAGAGAATATGTTCCCGCAGGTGTGCGACCAACACCCAGGGAACTTGATTTTGTGAGAAACCATCCTTTAAGAGACCTCACTGGAAATCTGAAATGCCCCTTATGACGATACATCAGACTCGTCCTCACTTCCGGTCTGCTTGGTAACCTTGGATTCGCAGTGGCTACATCCCCAATCCGGCTCCTTGGCGAAGTGTCTGATGATATCATGGACCTCAAGATAGTTCACCCCATTTATATTTCTCGCAAGAAGAAAATGTGGCGTCTTCAGCAAATAACCGCAATTTCTTTTCATCCGTGCGGAACCGATAAGCCATCTCCTGAGGAATAACTGATGACTTTCATCTTCTCTTTTGATGGACATTGCATCGCTGAGACATGGTGAAACTTTCCTTTGCCCTCATGATAATCCTTGATGAGTGAGCACTTGACATTCTCCCATCCATTGTATGACCTTCCCACGATGCCACTCTAAAGCCGCGCCGATCGAACTCTTCCAAACACAGAGACCATCAAGGAGTCATCCCTGTTGTATGCCATTGTCTGAATTGAATATTCGGCTGCTTGATCGGGCATCAATTTCCATCATACAGCCTATTGAACTGGACCTGCTCGTAAACATCAAGGACCCATTGGAAGTTGACATCCTCATATGGATAATCTTCTATTTCTACTACTCCTTCACCAGGTTCCAGCACTTCAATCATTACTTCATCCTCAGATTTTTCATGACTTATCAGCTGAGCTCATTAATCATGTTCTTCACCTGGCCAAATTCCTCATTGCTTCTTGCTAAGTCATTGATGGCATTCAAGATTCCTTGAGGTCAGCTTTAAGGGTTTGAGCGTCTTGTTCGAGCAGAGCAACACTCTTCGCAAGTTTAATTTCGTGCACCATTCTCAACAAGAGATTCTGTTTAAAGAAAGTAAAATTGATGGGTGTTTTGGAAGAAGCATACAATCAAGTTAGCTAGACCAACAGATTGTGGACGACTGCTCTACCACAATGTTTATCATAAAAACATAGGCATGCGAAAAGATAACGGATGCTAGGTTATATTATACTCCTACAGATGGTCGATAGGTTCCCGGCTCATCCTTCTCACCTAGTTAGAATCGTTGGACGAACGGAGTCGAGCAGATGAGTTTTTTGCGGACGCAGGTGGGTCTAGCCGCAGCGGTCGTGTGGCTAGTTCATCATCCTTTTCTAATCCTAAGGGCTCCTAGGAGCCACCCGGCATCTGGTTGTGTGCGCGTACGCAAGTGTTTGTGAAATGCACTTATGGCATGGGCGTCTATTAATAAAGGAACAAACATAATCAAAATAAATTGTGAAATAGCACATGCCGCCCCAGAGAACTAAATAACAAATGAAAGGCTCAATGGAAGGATTTTCAATGGGGGACTAATTCCTCTTATTAGCTATCATTAACTAGTCCACAGTGGAGTTGCCGGGGTTGTAGACACGTCTGCAAACTTAGGGGCTTTCGGCTCCAAGTGCTTAAGTTCCTAGGATCTTCCCAAATCTTAGGCCCAAGGTCTAAATTGATCATATTTACTCTTTCATAGAATTTGGAATTGCTCCCAATCTATTTGGATAAAATCCCAGACCACTTCGAATCCTATTACCTTAGCAACAAGGGGAAGTTTACCTGCGGACCGCTAAGCTGTCGGTCTATTGCATAGACTAGAGTTCAAAAGTTCAAGGGCTGGGTCACATGTGCCGAAGGTTAGAACCCTCACAATGCCCTTTTCAGTACCAAAATTCTATCAATTAAATCAGAATGTCCCCTCCTTGTTTGGTTTTCTGAGTAAAATGCAAGATCTGTGGGTTTTAAAAAGAAACGTCATCGAATTCGTTATTCTGGGCCAATATTGAGTAAAATGTAATGCCTTTGTGTCTATATTCGACAATAAATGCATAACACTACGGAACATTTTGTCTTAACGACTTTTGTCACCTCAAATTTGGCCCCCCAATTTGCAGAAAATCATTAATTTGACCATGGTTTGACCAAGAGTTAACTAAAATTTGACCAACGAGTTACAAGTCCCGAAGCACATTCAAATATAAGTTGAGTGGCGTCTCAAACATTTTTTTGTCAAAACGATATCTAATGGATTTGAAAACTTTCATTCAAAAGATCCAGAGAGACACGAAATACAAGATATAACCTTGATAAACACTAAATTTGTTTTCAACGAGAACAATAAAATGAAATTCTTTATGATCTATTAACTTTTATATGTTCACAAAAAGATATCAAGATATAATAATGTTTGATTGTTAAAAAAATTTGAAATAATTAAATACGTTATTATTCCCCATCTTGTCAAAATAGGCACGAGTTCATCACTAGTTTACAAGACAAACGCAAATAGCAACCATACCCACCATTTCAAAGCAAATTTACCGCTGCCAACTCCATTTTTAAAAGCCTAAACGGATCAACATCGATGATCTTGAAATGACATAACACAGTAAATTTTTTTATAAAAATTAAGCGTACCTATAACCATGAAATGATGCCAATTAATTTACCATGAAAGGACTCTTCCTATCTATTGCACAATCAGTTCGGATTCCCCTTCCTGTCATAAGCTATGCCGTGCCAGCTCGGATATCACATTGGACAACTGATCATAGTTGTGACTTTATGCTCAGCTATGACAGAGCCTGCATCAGTCACCTTATAAACAGCTTGGTGATCATAACTTGCTAATATGGGCTTTCACATCCGTCAACCTTCTGGCAGACAATCACAACCTGTCTAACATGTTGCCACACAAGTTAAAAGTTGTGCCCCATCAAAGAAGGTAAGGATTGACCGAACTGCACTGCAATTGTCAAGAAAAGAATTCTATACAACAAAGAATTATTCTATTCTATAAGTCTGACTGATTTCTGGCCAACTTACCAATCGGTGATCCGTTGGTTTTGTATCCTGACAATCTAACCAGTCTCAAGATAATTGGTACAGAGTTTAGCAAAGCAGGTCCACTTCAGCCAGTAATAATAAGCTTTGCCACTTCAAACAGATTGAATTCTGAGAGCTCCAGGTGGAGCTGAAGCCTGCTCGACTTCAATCGCACCAAGGACTTCACATCCAAATGGCAGTGCTTCTTGAAGATCACAATAATCATTGAGATTCATTACCATATACATCCTCTTGAGCAAAACATTCAAGATTATGCTGCCGGTCATCTTAGACTTCACAAAATAAAAAGGATTACGTCCACTCTCAGTCATCAATTTGATGACTCGTGAAAGCAAATATGCACTTGAAACGGCTGAGACTTAAGTCATTTAAAAATAAGAAGACTGGTCAGGAAGCACGTTTAAGTGAGCAAGTATTCTGGCAGCCAAAGATTTCATTCTGCTGCTTCCGCGCTGGGTCAAGTCAACTAAAGGCATTTGAGCCAATGGTCCATACCTCAGTTTAAGTTCTGGCAACCGGAAAATCCTTTCCAATGCCTCCAATGATTTCTCCTGCAAACTAGAGGAAGAGGAAACAAGAAACTTTATCATTGGGGGAATCACATTTGCTTCCACAAGAACCTTACTGCCACTTTGCAGTTTTTGGCCCTCGATTAATGTCAATAACGCATCTAAAGCAGCCTCACATGCTTCAAGATCCACCTCATCAAGGACCCCCACAAGAGGTTCCACAGCATTAGCCTCAATGAGGCAAAATGATGATTCCACTGAACAGATTCCCCCATGAATTGAGCAACCAGAGTCCATAGGAGCTGAGAAGCACAAGAATCCTCTACGTTTTGGTATTGTCCTGCTCAATTGAGATGAGCTGCACGAGAACTGAGCAAGACAAAAGGAGGCACGCCTTTTAGTCAAACTAGTTCCCACATTTAACAACTGCACCAGCAAAGGAATAAGACCCTCTTTAGCTGCTCTCTTTTGCATTTCCTGGTTAGTAGGTACAGTGAAACGACAGATAGCTCCAACAGCATTTTCCACTAGTTTACTCTTTTGAGAATTGTTCTGCCTAGGGATCTGCAGTAAGTTGAGAATAACGGGTAAAGCTCCTTTATCCCGAAGCCATTCCGTGAATTGAGGCTCCTCTGGTAGTTTGGCGATTATCCCAACTGCAGAAGCAACCTCCTCGTCATCATTGGAAGTTCTGATGATCTTAAGCAAGGTCTCGACGCACCTTTCTCCCACATGCTCTGTGATGATTGCCTCATCACTTTCATCAACCAAAAAATAGAGGAGCTTTACAGCATTTGCTCGCACATTTAGCTTATCAAGCTCACACAGCTGAACCAACGCTTGGATAACAGAGCACTGCATGCAGAGTAGATCACCAGCATTATAAGTAAATGTAGATAGAAATTCATGCAGCAAGAGTGAGACCGACATTAAATATCATGTAATTTTCACATAAGATAGAAAAACATGAGTATCACTCAGATAACAAAGTTTGCAAGTGACACGGTTGGATCAGCATAAAAAACCACGATTTGCTAGGTAAATATCCACTATGCAGTTCCATCAGAGATGGGAGTATTATCTAGACATTGAACTGTATCAGTTCTTCTCTTGTCACATGTTACTAGGAAGGCCATAGAATTTGCAAGTTGCAAGCATGTAAAAGGCTTTACAAAGGATTTTGACCTCTTTCTAATCAATGTAAAAGCTTTCATGAAATTTTGGAAAGATTGTCTTTGAACTGTTGATAATTGCATATCCAACATGATACACCTTACATATCCAAAACGAATGTCCTCAAGACATGTGAAACTCATACTGAAAGACCTCACTGCAAACAAGGCAGTTATGCTTATTATTACTCCAAAGGAACAGAAGAGCTAGAGGGAAAAGATCGCAGGATGTTACCTGCCTCAATTTCGTCCGGACAGTAGTACCACAAGGGGATTGACACAGGGCATGAAAAGTTCGAAGAATGCACTCTTGTACGTTAGGGCCAGAGAATATAGTCAATGTAAAGAGCTTATAAATGTCTTCCGATTCCAACAATAAACTCCGAGTCTGACCTGGCTCTTGAGACAAGGTTGACATAGCGAGTTGCATGATTGTGGCAGCTACTGTTTCACGCAAGCTCAAGGATGATGAGCTGTGATTAAAGAGAACATCAAGCAAGGGGCCGACTGCTCCATCTACTATCATCTGGAGCCCAATTTTCGGTAAAGTCGAGAGGGTGTAGAGAGCCTTGATACCCACTTCGTTCACCTGAACGTCAACATCTTCAATCAAGTGAAGGAGGGGATCCAACACTCTACCCTCATAAAGAGATGCCTTGTTGTGGTCGGTCAACTCCATTTCTGCCAGGGCTGTTGCAATGGTTATTTTGACATCCTCCGGTCCTGCATTCCCATTCTATCATAAGCCCTGTTACCAAATTAACCTTGCAGTACTGCTCAATCAAACCCGACTTGAGCATTTGATTCAGAAAAAATTTAAATGAACAGTGTTGACTTGCTTCCAGAGTGTTGATGCACATCAATAAAAACAATTAAATGTTCCCTAAGTTGTTTCCGATTAGCAATTACACGCTTTTTTCTTGTATTGCAAGCTTCCAATATAAATGACTTTCATAACCCACAATTAATTACACTCCCAAGATCACTGGAATAGATTACACTATAAAAATAAACCTCAAAAGACAACACTAGCAGTGATGCCAGGTTAACTGTTTAAATGGGATTTAACTACAACAAATTTGGCTTTGTTGCACTAAGAAGAGGGGTTGGATTTTTGAATGAGATAAAAGAACAAAATCTACAGAAAAAGGATTCCCACTTCAGAAGCTCAGAAGCTCCTATCAGCTAGGAAGCACGGCAACTCTCCGGGGGCCCCCTTGTCTGTGTCGGACGCGTGTCGGACTCCGGGGGACCCTGTGTCGATGTGTCCGACATGCGATCGACACGTGGTCAAGAGGTGTCGGACATCCGACACATGGTCAACGCTCTAGCCACGCCAGCGACACGTGAGTCCAGCATCCCGACACGCCATTCCAACATGCATGGGGTCAAATTTTTTTTTTTTTCGACTTATTGTTGAATGCTAAATTTAATGATGGAATGTGGATTGCTTGTTTTTTTTTTTTTTTCCCTCCAAGTTTGATGGATTATTGAAATGGAATGTAGTTGAATTTGTCAATTCGAAACAATGAATGATATTAACAAATGGTGGATTGATGTTTTTAGTGTAAATTCATTCTAGGCTTTTTTTAAAAATTATTTATTTATTTGTTGATCTGAATCAAATTAATTTGATTGAAATAATCATAAAAATGATGGTTTATCAAGTATATATAAAAATACACATTTAATATACAACGTGTACCAACGTGTCAGAATTTTGTATATTTTGAGAAATGATGTGTCGGCGTGTTATGTCGTGTTGTGTCATGTGTCCGTGTCGGTGCTATTTAGCCTAGCAGGCTCACTAAAATAAACGACCACTCAGATACGAGATCAGGAGTTTTTATCGACAAATAAGCTCATCCTAGTTTCGTACAACCAAGTTCAGATAATTGATGTTGTGTTTACCAAGAAAGCAAAAGAACAGCTAACTGCTTCTTTAGTGATCTTTTAGGCTTGTAGAGGGCCTAGAATCACTTATGCTAACATAAAGATCTTAATTAAGCAGTCAGAATTGAGAAAATCACCGGAAGTAAGACGCTGCAGAAAATACTTGAAGTAATTTGCCTTGGCCATCTGCACAACATTCTGATCTGAAAAGGACAGATTATCCAGTAGCTCTTCTGCATCTTTTGCAGCTTGAATATCATCACCCCTTGACATGGTCACCAGAAGAAGTATGCATCCTTGAACCTTCCCCAGGCGGTCTCTTATAGAACTATCTTTCGATAATTCCAGCAATAATCTTACAGCTAACTTCATCTCACGGCGTCCAAGAGAACCAACGATGACTTCAATTGCATTTTCAACACTCGCAATTCTTTCCTGTAACATAAACCATCATATGCGAATATGATTGATGTTAGCATTAGCTATAGCTAGAAATTAATCACGTAATACATATCCAGATCATGCAAACATAATTGGGTTAACTGATTCATTTAGATACATTAGATATGCTAGACTGCTAATTTTCTGCAACAGTTTCTGCAGGGGAGGTGCTCCCTTGCCATAACATATAAAGGAAAATTTGCAGAAGGTAATTAAACCACCATAAGATTACTGTCTCATGTTTGGTTTGGAGTTAACTGGTATAAATGAGGAGGGTGGAAAACTGTCATCTCTTGGGGGACACAAGAAACTGGCTAATATAGACCAAACTAAGGTACAAGTGGAGCTTTAAGTTCTATATATTATCATTTAGTTTCTCATTTGTAGGGAGCAAGTAGTTGGTTCATTGGCAACAAAGTCAAATTTCCAAAGAATTTCTCACTTTGATAGAATTAATTAAAATTGATGAAATTGAACAGCAAAGACAGTGACTTTCATATACAAACAGCATATCTGGCTTCATAAATGCGAGAAACCGAAGTGAAGCAGTATCGTGCCACTGAGAATCCAAGCTATGCCATTGCAACAGCCTGTAAGCACCCACGTGTTTTCTAGACTTTAAAGCATTAGAAAGAGGAACTCTTCTTCTCTCACTTCCATGCAATTAACCACATACAGAAAAACATAACTTATGTACCTTAGCGTGATCAGTATCCCTTGCCACTAAGCACAGGATAATGAGAACGCGACTTTTAATTTCTCGAATATCTCGACCTTTTGAACGCAGAATTTCAATCAATATGGGTATGTAGTCCTCCATTATTACCCACTCTCGATGCACATCTCTTTGTTCACAGAGATCCTGTAGCTGCTCCAGGCAACGAAACACTTCTAAATCATCGTCTGACTCAAGCTTCTTTTTTATGGAAGCAATTGTGATTATGTTGTTTCTGTCCTTCCATTCTTCAATAGATTGTCGCAGAGTCTTATTTGGCCGTAAAATTGATGTATCTATAGGAGTCATTGTCAGAGGACACGCGTTATTCCCTTCGGCAAACCATTTTTCTATTGCACTTCGCTCAAAAGTATGTCCAGATGATGTCTCCACAGGGTCCACCATGACATCTCGAGTGATTGGGCAGTAAAACGACTGGAGAGGTTCAAGTAGTTGAGTTCCCAAAGACTTCCGCTTGGTGAAGTATTTAATCTCCCTCTCCTTATGAGATGAAGCAGCATCTGCCCTTTCTAACAAAGCAATTATCTGTTCCATCTGTATAGCTTCTGCCTGATCCTTCTGCAGCTGGGCATTTTCAATCTCATTCTTGAACTCATCAAATTCTCTCCTCAGGGACTTCTTCTCAGTAGATACACCAACTGCCTCCGCAATACAAACCAGCAAATTATTTGCATAGGATCTGTCAACAGTCCTCTCCTGTATGCCTGATTCAATTTTCTCTAGAATCTCTTCCTCAGCTGAAGCAGCTCGAAGCTCCGCCTTCTCCATATTGTCACACAGAATCCTGATGTCCTCACTTATATTAGAAGAGAGATCCATGGATGCCAACGGGAGGAGGCTTAATCCTCTACTGATCTCTCTTATGCTGTTCTCCAAGCTTTTCACAATTTTGCGGCAATTCATTAAAAGATAAACTTTGCTCCTCTTGCTGCACTCCCTCGTAAGTCGCTTGGCGTTGTTGACTTCTCTATTAAGAATCTCAATAGCAACGTGCAAGCTTTGAGAATTACTGATTTCTCTCCGACTCAATTCTTTAATTACTGGGACAATCCTTTCCAAGTAAGTAGTAAGTACCTTAAAACTTTCCTTCTCAATGAGAACATCATTGGAAGCAACCACAACATCAACAATGTACTCCACCGTTTGAGAAAGGGCTTCCGATGCAGGAGCCAACGACACATTAGTGATCACGTCCAATGCCATTTTGTGGCAAGAAAATGGGAAAAAAGCAGTCAAATTTCAAACACAGAGATGAGACAACCATACACTAAGGATGTCGACCTCATTTTCCTCTAGAAGAGATTCCCTGCATCAAAAGAAAGAATCAAATCAGGAAGCTTTCCCCCAACTAAATGAAGATACCCACGACCTGACTCTGGAGTTATAGACTATGAGATGAGCAATATATCCAGTCCAACCCCTTTTTATTATTTGTAAGGAAGCTTTCTTCTCATAAGGTTCAATTCAAAAAGCATCCAATGTGTCCACAGTTTGTGAGTTCTAGCTGTTCTCATGGGCGTAACCGACAGTGGCACGTAATGGCCAAACGCAAAGCTCAACAAGCAGTTCGAAAGAAATAGAAGCCATGCACATTCCCATCCAAGAAAGTGCAAGATTACAATGAAAAACTTATTCGCAGGAAGAAATAAGCTATTCCAGGATCAAGGGAAAGACATTCATAAATAAATTTCGGAGAAAACACATACTGGGTACGTTCTTTATCATGCCTCGCTCCGTTCTTCATCATACTCAGTCGAAACTCTAATCTCGTTCTCAAGCAATTTGCGAATCGAAGTCATTACGATCGCAGGAGGCACTGATGGATTCTCTAGTACCCACATCACACACCTCAACGCGGGGCTCTAGCAAACGTAATCCGAGTCCCACAGCACCCATACCACAGCTCAAAGTCGACACGATCGGTCGAAACTGTTCATTTTCGAGATACGATCAAAGAGGTGCAAAACCAAAGCGAATTCGCAACCGCTCACCGGCCCCCCTGCGAAACCCGAGCTCCGTTCCACCGGTTGGAAGCTCCAAGGCCGACAAAGGAAGAAGATCGGACAACTGGGGTAAAGAGCAGATCGATTGAACTAAGGAATCAATGTAGAGAGACCACAGCTCTGGAGCAAGACTCCGGAAGTTGACTAAGAGGTCAACACCATCTCACCATCTCTTGCTTCCAAGACCCGACGAACGAGGTACCCGAAAGAGGAAGAGATCAATGCCGGCAAGCGAGAGAGAGAGAGAGGGACTCGGTCGGACAAGGGAGACCGAGACCGAGCGTGCGAGAAAGAAAATAGCAACGAAGACAAAAGAAAATATCCGATCGATGAACAAATTGACCCGTCTTGTCTATGGGTGTCCGTTCACCGTGTTGATACTCGTAACGACATCACCGTGAGTTTAATAATATGCTTAATATCATGAAAAATTTCAAACTAATATATATATGTGACAATTTTATCATAAGTTAATTTTTTTATCGCTAAAATTTCTAAACTGGCATATTTATGATAAATTTACCCCAAATTAATTTTTTAACCACAAAAAACTCCAAACCGGTACATCTGTGACAAATTTATTCTAAACTTAATTTTTTTTAAATAATA
>BCNH02000005.1:9706158-9725894 GCA_001662345.2 Metrosideros polymorpha var. glaberrima
GCGACCCCTACCGGCCCTGGTCGAGCCCCCGCCGGCCCTGGCTGAGCCGGCGACGGGGCCGGCAGCAGCAAGGGGCTCCTTTTTCCTCAAATTTTTGTTTTAATTTTTAATATTTTATTTAATTAATAAAGTGAAAATGCCCCTATTGTGAGACCCTTATTTGAAATTTTTTAGCCACTTCAGGCCCTTAATTGAAACAGGGTTCATTTCGGGCCCTTATTTGAAAAATCGAGACCACTTCAGGTCCTTAATCGAAATTTTCCTTCAAATTTTACCATGAAATTGCTGAACTAAATGACACATGACGATAACTCAATTGACATGGTAAGTCCACGCAAAAATCCATATCAGTTTGAGGTAAATTTATTATAGATGTATTAATTTGAGGTTTTTGATAACACAAAAATTAATTTGAGGTAAATTTGTCACATACATATCAATTTGGAGTTTTCGTAATATTAACCCTAAACTTTAAAGTAACGATATACATTTTATGAAAGGTGCAATTCTAATCCGCACACCTTTATTTTGTGAAAGTTTTGGTCCTCGTACTTTTTAAAAACTTCAATTTTGGTCCGCATTCTTTATTCAATAACAAGATTTATTCAATAACAAGATCAAATCCTTTGTTGTTCTTCAATCCATCCAATTTCTATCCAAACTCCAATGACGACATCATCAGAAAATAAAAGTGAGGGGATATTCAGTTAGCATCAACCATTGACTTGTGGTTGACTTGTGGAGTTTATGTGCATAAGCCTCTTAGGCTGCATATGACAACATTTCTGTTTCACAATTTCTATTCCAAAAATCATTCTAGAACAGGTTTGGAACAGAAATCCGTTTGATAATGTAATTTCGTTTTTCTATTTCTAGAACAAATTTTTATTCTAGAAATCATTCTAAAACAGAAATATAAGTTAAAATTTTCAATTTCTTAATTTCTAGGATAGAAATTAGAAATTTTCTCTCTCATCTCTCTCTTCACGACTTGCTCTCCTTTCTCTCCTGGCTCTCCATCACTGTTGCTTGCCGATCACCAATGCCGCCCGCCCGCCTGCCCATTGTATAGCCCGATTATAGGCAGGACTGCTTGTTTGAGTTTTCAAAGAGCAAAACGAAGTTTTTTTTTTCGCCGTTAGAGTTTACATTATTATCTGAAACAATTTCAAAATTTTATTTTAAAAAATTGTATCTGAAAAAAAAATTGGTCATAATTGTATGTGAATTTAGGTATCAAATTTTATAGATGGCGAAAGTTTTCAAGTGATTCAGGTTCAGAAAAGATCAACGTGCGTTCGCTGCAAATTTTTGAATTAAGGGCAAAGGAAAAAGGGGAAAGTTCATTCAGACACGTTTAAAAATTCAGCAATTAATAAATTAAGCCATTTTGATCACTCTAACTACCTACCATAGACTCCAAAGGTTTAGGAAGTCAAAAGTTTACCTCGGTGAGTAAAGACGGGTTGCTTTTTGTTCAATAGAACAAGTAATTGATGGTCATACCGAAAATAATATTGCCAATCTATTCTAATCTAATTTAATCTAAGATAGTAGAGTTATACCAAAAAAATATTATGGAATGTGCTTTTGACAAATTGCTTAAGAAGGGTTGCTTATCTGGATTTAATGCTCCTCAGTTGATTCACTTAGCTTTCTTCTAATTTCTTGTATAATTAGCACTATTCATGTTAATGCATTCTAAACTTTACTTGCTTATCCGGCTTAAAGGGTAGTCATAAGAACCATTGCTAATCAATATATTTCGGCCAGAAAATAAAAATCGATTTATACTTCACTCTTCAAACTTCTTGAGCGAGGGCGAGCGCCGTCGAAGGGCCCTCCTCTTGATTAAATGTCCCTTCATATCCCTTCTTGAAATCTTTTTAAAGAGAAAATTTGAAATACCCCCTTCACCTTTTGGACTTACATCAGATACCCTGCCCCAATTTTTTGAGAATTTCAATTTTCATCTTCAAATAAAGACGCAATTGGAAATAAACATACTGTTGTTAAAAATTGGCATCATATTCTTATAATTGAGGAAAAAAATTAAGTTCCCTTCTTGCTGAATAATAGCCATCCTGCATCTCCCTCATTGATAAAAACTTGCTCCCACGCGAACATTTCATGAAAGTAGACGACAAGTTTAAGCAACAAACCTCTCTTGGTCGTCTCTTCCATCAACTTGGTCGATCCTTCCATGGCTTTTGGTAATCCTGCAGCTAGATGCAAAGGGAAGAAAAAATTGAACCTTGATTGTGCGGAGAAATTGTTAAGCTGACAAAAGGCTTGCACGATGTACGCATACTTACGATCTCGACACTAGGTTGCAGGGTACCGTCAAGTGACGGTCGGAGTCTTCTTGTCGGCTTTTGAATAAACAACTCTTGCAAACCTACTAGAGAATGCACTCAAGACTTTGACTTGTTGGGTTGTCGGGTAACAATAGTTTCATATGTACCAATTTGATTGAAATCTGGACTTCTGCACCGATACCAAATTGGTGTAGAACGAATCTTACTTTGAAATCAAGTAAACTGGAGCAGATCCAGTTCTTGTACCAAATAATGCAGAATGAGAAGCGTAGTAAGAAAGGTCTAAAATCATAAAAAAGAATCGGATAGTAAGAAATGATGGAGACACTAGAGAGACAGATGAAAAAGACGGAAACGCCAATGCAGGCGGGGAAGAAGAAATGGCAAACTTGGCAAACTCAACCGATATTTGTAGGCAACCTAAACAAGAGCTCAAAGAATAAGACATCAAGATAAATTTCCTAATTTCTAAGTAATGTTAAATAAATAGTTTATGGAAGAAAATAAATTGGTAAGGTCGTCGGGAAAAGGCATGTCCTGCATCACTTACACATCCCACTTTACATCTTCAACCCAAATTTAATCAATAGATGGCGTACATACTACATTTATACACGTCAAGTCGAGATTAGGCTTCACAGAAAGATCAGGTTATCCACCATGATCAAATAGTTAACGTGTAACACAGAAGTCCACACGTTCAAAATAATATCGAGAAACTCCTGAATTCGCTTGGTTGGCAACACCTAATCCATCGAACAGAACTCCATTGAAGGCCCTATCAAGAAATGTCCGTGTTATAGATAGAACAACTACCGATCCATGTGATAGGGAGATGTAGCTCGGAAGCGAAGCTTTCTTTTCTGGAGGAATCGCTGGAGTGATCTCTTCATGGAAAGGCCGGTGCCAGTGGGGCTATAGAGCTCGGCTGGTGGTGGTCGTCTGCTTGGTGAATTAGGCCGCGATTCGGTCACTGTTGGTGTAGCTTTCATTCTCTCCTGCATTTCTCTGCTTGCAAACACTAGAATTGCTCTCGCCTGTGACATACAAGAAGAACAGAAAACGAGCGATTATGTACATAGTATAATTTCTATGAGAAATATTCATGAGTAAGGTTTCGGACAAAAATCACCGCCGTGTATATAGTTTAATGGTCACGGTGAGGGGCATGTCGACATACCAGAGAGTGTTAAAGTAACAAACATCACGAAATTTCCAACGACAAGCAAGGTTGGTTGTTGTATAGTTTGAGTAAACTAACATGTTACTTCTATTCATAATAAAGGGAAAAAATGCAGGACATTTGTTGGCACGCGCATAACGCTCTTGTGTCGCAATGGGCTATCCCGAAAATGTCCAACTCCTTGATCGTCAAAGCAGCTCTACGAATTAAACCATGTATTGGAAACGGATTGCTAAATCTCACACTTGAGAAAACGTGAAAAACTCTATTCGAACATAATCGAATAAACGTATAAATATGCCCAAAATCATAAACTTGATTCACCGATCGAAAGGTATATCGCACAACCAACATATTGTGATTGCTACAGATTAAATGCCTTTTGAAATCCTGAGAGAAAGATCGGAATAGCGTTCTCTTCGTCACGTACGTTCTTTTTTGGGAGAGAGAAGTGTATCGTCTGATGAACGTGATGAAAACGACGATCGTTTTCTATATATATCAAAATCAGAACAAAGACCCATCTTTTTCTTTCTTGTCGATAGCTTCTGATATCGACTGATTGCCAAATATCCGTAATTGCCTATATTGATCATTTTCAAAAAAGGCAACTTCGAATAGATTAATTCCCAATATGGACGGAAACCAATTAGGTCTATCACCATGTAAATCAACACATGACTGAAAACCATCAAACGACATCGGAATGCAATGCGCACTAGTTTTGGCCTAAAACTAGCGGTCCTAGGTACCTGTAGTTCAGTAACATCGCAAACACAAACGTCGCCGTTGTAGAATATGGTCAGCTGTTGCTGCTCTTCCAGCCTCCCGCTTGACGCTTCCATCCTACCACAACAACATGAAAACTAGATCAGGTTTTGCTCTCGCGGCGTTTGTCTTTCCTTTAAAAAGCCAGAACTTTTACAGTAACGCGAGGAATATATTTTATGCCATGACAGAGAGAGAGAGAGAGCTTACTGATCGGGATGATGGTCTGGGTGACGGAAATCCATTGAAGAGAGAGAAGCTGGAGCAGACTGCAGACTAACCTGTAAGTTACAGTTCCTTCTCATTCTCGATGATCAAGTCTATGGAAGAAGGAAACATACATCAAATGCTGTAACTGCACTTGAGAGAGAGAGAGAGAGAGTTTGAGGCGGCTTTCGCTAGTGAGTGCGCCTTGGGTTGGTATAGAAGACAGTGGGAGTTGACGTGATCCCGAAAGAAAAGCATCTAACACACAGAATTCAGACACAAGTTGCCAAAGAAAACGATCCGAGGTGGGAGTGACCTGATTTCCAAAGAAAAGCATTTAAAACACGGAATTCAGACACGAGTTTCTAAATTAAGCACGAGGGAAAACGATTCTTTCCTGTCGGCTGCTGCTAGAAGGGACCCAACCTCTCATCGACCATGCGACTTTGTCCCCGACAGACCGCTCTAAATCAGATTCTGATTGCCAACCCCTTGAATTAAGAGGAAGTGGGAAATTTGGTGATGATCTCGGTTGGCGAAGAGAGGGGTTTTTCTACTAAACTTTTGTTATGAAGTAGCACGCTTTTTTCCCTTCACATTACAAACTCTAAAATAATTTGGGTGCTACATATTACCCCCCATAAAATGTAAACACACTTCTCTGACCATCAGACCAATTTACATATAGATATATGAAATTTGGATTTTGTACAGTTAAATCTTCTTCTTCTTTTGTCTTTAGACATGGGTCTCCCGAAAGCAAACAAATGAAAAACAAAAAAACAAAAAGGAGATGCGAGGAGAGAGAGAGAGAGAGAGAGAGAGAGAGAGAGAGAGATAGATGTGCAAGGCTTTTTCATTCATTATCAAACCTGCTTCTTATGTGGAGAGTACTTCTATCAAAAGCAACTTATATGTTAACTAGGTTGTGTATATAGTCATTTAATGTGTGCAAATAGACCCTCCTAAATCTGATATGTAAATTGTGGTCTCGTGAATGTCTTTTAATGGGACAAACACCCAATGTTGGAACAAAGAATTTTCACAAATGGCCTTAATTTCCTAGTAATGTCGACACTACGGGCTTGTGCAATCGCAAGGAAAAAGTGCCAGGATAATGATGCATCCAGAGATACAATTGGATAAGTTTGGACAAAATCCCAAATAACTTATTATATATAAATAGGTGAAGGAGAAGGAGGCAGCACAACACCATATGCCTCAATGACTGTTAAAATATATCTCGAGTTTGAGCCCGCAGACGAAGCCCGGCCCAAGATGAATTATTATTTGTGGACATTCCAATATGTGCCATGGAAATCCATATTATTTGTTTGGAGTTAGAGTCTGGAAGTTGGATTATTTATGTGGACGGCCGAAATATTGAGCAAAGGAAGATATGCCAACTTTAAAAGAGGAAAGTTGGGTTGATCGAGTCACATTGGTTTCCTATTCCATGTTGAAGTTGGCTATTGTACATATCAATGTGTGTGTATATAGTTTTTCTCCTCTTTGGTCAAATGGTCGTTGTGTCGATGCAGAACCCTTGTTAAAGTTACGGTCGTTTGTGTGTGTGCTCAATATTGGTCGATGTGCAATCCAAGGTAGGCTTCCCTTGTGTATTACATCCAAGAAGAATTAGTGTTCAAACCAAAATTTTGTGGTAAGATTTGTTAATTTATTTGTGATATTGAGAGATTATTTCGTAAGTTATTGTTAGGTTGAACATTGTGTGAGTTATTAGGTATAATTGGGGGTTAGGAAACATTAAGAGTGTTTGAATAAGTTAAGTGTGGTTGTAATCTCTATTGTATCGTTTGATTTATAGTAAAATTTTTTGCTGCTCTTCTTGTAGACCTACCCACATAGATCAAACCATGTAAATCTGGTATCCTATTTATTTTCTTGTTCTGTCTATTTTATCGTTTGATTGCTTATCCACAATAGTGACGACGCCAACATCACACTATTTGCGTGGTGGTAGATACCCAAGGATGAGCCCATTGCAATTGTCACACATCTAAAGCCTATTGGAAAACATCACTAAGGTATTTTGATGTTCACAAAACCATATCAAGTTTTAATGTTTACCATGACAAGTGCAGATGGTGAAATAAGTTATAATCACAATGATCGTATTACATTAGCAAAGAGAAGAACATGATTTGTGGTATAAAGGTGAACAAGTACCACAAGGGGATATCATGGTAGCTTGAAAGGACCAGTCAAAATAGTGTTCGTGAGCATCTTTGATACTAATGAGAGTGCAATCAGCGTTGATCTTATACAATCAACAAAGACAAGAACCTAATTGAAGACAAGAAGGTGAACAAGTGTCACGAGTGGATATCATGACAGCTTGGAAGGACCAGTCAAAGATAGTATTCGTCAGTATCTTTGGTACTAATGAAAGGTATTAAGATTGATACCACCATTTTACAGTTCGTTGGATCAATATCTTCACTAATAATCATCCACCAATTTACTCGAGGTAAGCACATGACTGTTGTGTAGAGAGTGACAAAATTGGTGTGATGATAGTGGGTATTGTGCTGGTAATCACGACTGTTGATGGTTCAAACTACAGCAGTTAACCACTGGATTCCTTAGACAACGACAAAGCAGCGACAATAGCAGTTGGCATAGTACAAAGGATAAAGGATAGTCTTGGCAACGTTATCCTTAAGGGATAAGAATATTCGTACTAACCGCGTGGGGTATGATCCGTCCTAGCGTCCTTGTGTACGAGCAATGGTACTGGCATCCTTATGTACGGATTATAGAGCTAGCATCCTTTTTGTCCTTGGCAAGATCTACACCGTTGATGCTACAACGGCTATAATACAAGCTGGAAGTCTATATAAGGAGAAGAGTAGCTCAAGTCCAAGAAGCGAGTATTATCAAGAGAAAAGCAATATATTCAAAGAAGATACAAGAGATTTCAAACCTCTAAGAGCCTTTCACTCAAATCTTTCATTCTACTGTTCAAAGCCTTTGCTCACTAATGCTAGTTAGCACTACTGTTCATTGTTTGTTTGTTGTCTGATCCACTGTATTAGTATCTGTGTTAGTAAGACAAGTGTAAGGCTAGTGTACGTGTCCTGATATTGTTATCTATCTTACTGAGGAACGTCACAAAGCAGTTATAATCACCAGTGCTAATTACTAGTGGAATCCAGCCGCTATTAAGGCTGTTAGTCTAAGAGTGGACGTAGGCTTCCTATTAAGCCGAACCACTATATATCTTTATGTGATATGCACTTTTACTTACTACATTCATACTATATTATCTCTAAACATTTGAGTATCAGCATTACATCTGCTAACTAACGAACCTTCTAAGAACATACTGAATTATCATTTAGTTTAGATCATCAGCATCACTCATACTAATTCACGAACATTTAGAATCATCAATAGTGATTATTTGTCATTTCGCGAAAAGTTTTAAAAATCATCACTCAACCTATTCAACCCCCTTCTAGGGTGTATCATTAGCCCCAACAAAGCTAAGCTCCAGATCTCTCTCTCTCTCTCTCTCTCTCTCTCTAGTCTAAAGTGATTGCACGACAAACACAACCACCACCATGGTGGTCCAAAGAACAAGCGACCACGAGTGCAGTAGATGCAAATTATTTAGAATTTTTTTTCCTTACTTTTTCAGGATAGATGCACCATAAGTCATAAAATTTGTCCATAAAGTGCAGTTAAATCCTTAAACTTTCAAATAGTTCAATCAAATTCTACAATTTATCATTGGTGTAATGAAGTCCCTCAGTTAACTTTGTTTTATTTGGTTAACGAAAAAAACCACCATGGCTCATTGGAAGAGGAGTATTTCCTAGTCCCTACGATGCTCTAGGAATTCTATCAATTTGGTGGTGATTTCAATACTTTTGAGATTCTCACTCTTTCAAAGTAGGTCTTGACAGCCTCAATTCCAATTCTGAATAGTCTGCATGCTAGGACGTTGTTAAGTTCGTTTGAAATCATAAAGTCAAATATACGTTGTTTTGCTGCTTATTTTAATTGTTATAAAATGTAAACTCCATGTTCTTAGGTTGTCATAATGCCGAATGAATCTCAAAATACGTCGTTATGATGGCAAAGTAATTTTAGAAATCTAGGTCGTCATAGTGACTGTTTCAAAACTTGGATCTGAATGGCTATTAATATGTTGGCCATCTTGAAATTGCCTAAAATTGAATGAAAAGAATCTTAAAAAAAAAAAAAATTAAAACGTGACTCCACATATATTTCAAAGAAGTTGCATTCACAAATTCGATTTTGACTTCGAAGTCATTTAGTCATGTCTTATTCAATGTCCCTTTCCATGTCACATGTCATGCATAGCATATTTTCAAAATACACATTCACGCACGATGAGGTTAACCCATATGCAAAATGATGCAACCTTTTTGCCTGATTGCATATTGACTAAATTGGATTTTCAAACTCTCTTAAGGAAAATGCACGATAAATGTGAATTAGGGTTTGATCGAGAAGTTATGGTAACGAAAGGAACGCATTTGGGCCAAATAATGTCCAAAGCGGCCTCTGGTTTGCCCTAGCTGTACTAACTACCAATGTTGATGAACAATGTCAAATGGTTTAATGATGATCTTGGAATTGTTCTTGCTCGGTAATGGCTTTTTTATATGTGAGCAAAACGGTCTTTTGATACATCTTCGAATTCCTCTTGCTACTACTTTTGATTATATGTCTATTCAACTACTTGCTACATAATGTAATTTATCAAAGCCAAAGAAGCTGAAAACAAAACGTAGCATAATTCATCAATGAAAATGAAGACGTACCACATTTATTGTTGCTTGCATTTGGGGCGTTTGGAAGAGCATTTTTGAAGTCCTTTGAGAGCCAAAAGCTCTTGTTCTTAGTTACGGTTTAAGACTATCCAAAAGCCCTTGAATCAAAGTTGAGCTTTGCAAATGCAGAAAGTCTAATGCAATTCCAAAACAGCTTTAGCGTTCAACTTTCCAAAAATGCTACTTCAAGGTTTAATTAATTATTTTTCTTCCAACTTTGCCATCGCTAAATTTTCGTATTCCTGTCTTGTCCTCACTGATATCTCAATTCCATCTCTCTCTCTCTCTCTCTCTCTCTCTCTCTCTCTTCACCTTGCCTTCGCCATGGCGCTACTTAACTCTGCCATCTCTAGTGAGTTGAAGGTTGGACTCCACACGTGACCACCACCACGCTAACAAGCCTCCTCAGCCTCTATCTTCTACCTCCTACCTCACCCATTACTCATGGATCAGGTCTGTAAGCCCGCTCTGCCCAAGATTGATGACAGCCCTAGACCTTAAAAAAGCTACCTAAGATCGTCGTTGGCCTAGTCGACCTTGATTTGGCATTGAGTGAGCCAAGATCTTGGGCTCAAACAACCTTAGATATGAGATTATGTGACATCCGGAAATTTCCGTGACCAATAATAATAATCAGACGATTTTCTGTGATGTAATCATCCAACGTTTGAGGCGTTAGAATTAGACTGATTAGTATTGCCATGTGTGTTTGTTGTGTAGGTGACGATATTTGATTCACCACCATAATAATTCTACAAAGAGCCAATAAGTTGTGGGAATTATATTTGATGATTCTTGAGTTTCGAAGTTTGAAAATTTTTCTAGTATTCAGTATGGGTTTATCAATGATTTAGTGAATTTAAAATATTTTCCAAAAATATTAACACTCTATGTATTGATTAATTAAATATTTTAATGACCCAACAACCTATATACTTTAGTATTAAATATTGAATTTCTTTTATGGGGCACGCCACTTTCCATTTGCTTTTTACTCGGCATTTTAAGCTAAGCCTAAGTTGATTCATTGAATTTGAACAATTTGACATCACATACTTTGGACTATGTCATATAATGACATAGGTGAATCACTACCCCACTTGGCCAAAGAAGAGAGGCCATCTTTCCTATCCATTAAATGTCTCATTAGGCTCATTTTTATTGGACCAAATGCCCCTAGCTATACCTTTTAGGGCCACATAGACTCTTTTAATAGGACCAATGAGCATCTCCCACCCAAAATCATCATTAATTTTAACCATGGTTAAGTAAATCTCCTATTTTCATCTTGTCTTGGCCGAATCTTTGAAGAACCAAGAACCAAAGAGAGAACTAATTACCTCCATAACTTCCCTCACTTACTTTCTACTTCTCCTTTCATCTTCAAATCTGCAAGTGAAGTGAAGGTCCCACACTCGTGATTCTAGGATTCAATCTTTCGGACTTTAACTAGGTAAATCATTGATTTCAATTACTTTTTTTCAATAGTTTTCTTGATGTTTTGGAAATAAATAATTGTTGATTTCGATTTTGTCTATTTGTTTGAAGGTGATTCTAATATTTAAGTTTTCGAGTCCTTAACTGAGGTAAGTGAAAACTCTAAGCGTTAAGTTAGATTGATTTACTTAACACTTTGGACTTGGTTGTTTGATATGTGACGTAGTTGTTGTTAAATCCAACATTAATCTTAATTATGTATAATGGTGATGTGAAGATGTTGTGATGATTGATTGGATGAGTGATACCCTAAAGGTGTTTGATAGATTTTATTAAGGTGTGGTAATAATATGACATGTGAAAGTGATACATTTAACGAGTTTCTGTATCTGAGCATTTTCTGCATCTAAGGAGTTTTCTGCATCTAAGCGTTTATTGCATCTAAGACATTTTCTTCGTCTGAGCTGTTTTCAGAATTTACTGAATTTGATAAGTTTCCAAAGTCTGACTTGTTTTCAAAACCTACTAAATGTGATGTGTTTTCCTAAGTTTGAACTATATTTCGTGTCTAATTCGAAAGCCTAAGAGTCTGATTTTGTGAGTATGAGGTGCAGAGTCTAATGTATTGAGTCTGAGATGCTAAGTTTAATGTACTGAGTCTAAAATTGAGTCTAAAACAGATTGTAAAGTTTTCTAACTATGAACTAACTTCTGAGCCCAAACGTTTTCTTAGTCCGAGGTACTGAATCTGATATGTTGAGTCTGAGGTACTACATCTAATGTGTTGAGTCTGAGATACTGTATATGATGTGCTAAGTCTGAGATGCTGTAACTGATGTGTTAAGTCTGAGGTAGTGTATCTAATATATTAAGTCTGAGATATTGTATATGATGTGCTAAGTCTGAGATACTGCATCTGATATGTTGATTCTGAGTACTGCATTTGATGTATTAAGTCTGAAGTACTGCATTTGATCTGCTGGGTTTGAGGTACCGCATCTAATGTGATGAGTCTAAGACACTAAATCTGATGTGTTAAGTCTAAAGTATTGCATCCGATGTCTGAGATATTGCATCTAATGTGCTAAGTCTGAGGTACTACATCTGATATGTCAAGTTTGAAGTACTGCATCTGATGTGCTAAGTCTAAGATACTGCATCTTATGTGTTGAGTCCGAGGTATTGCATCTGATGTGTTGAGTCTGAGATATTGCATCTGATGTGCTGAGTTTGAGGTACTGCATTTGATGTATTGAGTCTGAGGTACTGCATCTGATATACTGAGTCTAAGATATTGCATATGATGTGCTAAATCTGATGTTCTGAGTTGATGTGATGAGTCTGATGTGACAAATCTGATGTGATGAGTCTGATATACATAAGAAGTGAATGAAGATAAGTGCGTCATTATAATTGATTACACAAGATAAAACACACCATGAGGTTTGGTATGGGATAACTCAAGCAGGACACCTATAAACCGTGAGACTTGATATGAGACGAGCCAAGCTGAACACCCTTTGTAAGCATGTAGTATGGGGACGAACCAAGCGAAAGCTGGTGGTTTGTAACGATATGATTCGATGAGGGTGGGGAGTAATTGCTAGGGTGAAAGGGCTCGGATAAGAAGCGACTCCTGATAGACTTCTAGGATGGCGAAGGGGATAGGAATGAACCAAATTGTTCACCGAAAAAGGGTAAGAATAGGTGTTGAATGAAAATATAGATTTTCTTAATGATGTACTTCTGAGTTTGACGTGCTTCCGAGTGTAATGTGCTTATGAGTTTGATGGAATTCTGAGTATGATGTACCTTCTAAGTCTGATCATGCTACCTATTACTCAATTGATTGAGTGATGCATTTTTTGTTTTGTTTTGAGTATTATGTGATGAGGAAAAAAAAGATGAGCATATTGCATTCGAATGTTTATTGCATGAGAAATATATTATTTCATCACCCCTGAATTGAATGGTGACCCGTGTGACGGGATGCCCCATAATATTGGGATGCCCCGAGGAGAGTTTCAGGATGTCTCGAGAACAAATGCCCTTGTTGTATGATGTTGGATGCCTTGTGGGCGGATGTTACAAGATGTCTTGGACTCAAGATGCCTCATAGTGTTAGAATGCGCTAGGAGAGTTCGGGATGCCTCGAGAGTTGAAATGTCACTGTTGTGTGATCTTGGATGCCTCGTGAGCAAATGTTGCGAATTGCCTTGGGAGTCGAGATGCCCCATACTATTGGGATGTCCCAATAGAATTCGGGAGGAGATGTAAACATGATTATGCATGTGCATGTGAACACGTACATTGTGTTGATAAACCATTATGAGGTACTTATGCATTATAAGGTAATATGCCTTCGCATGCGTTAAATAAATGATACTATGTGATATTGCTATTAATTTGCCATAAACAAGAGAAATGATGCATTTGTGTCATATCATTGTTTGATTGTTTGGCAAATTACAAGGACAAAAGTAAAATGTTTACTTATGCACTCGACGTACATGCTTGTTTGATAAATGCTCATGTTTGTATTGTACCAGGCTTACGAGGAGATGTTTACTTACAAGGAGATAATTCCTTTATTAGGCTTCAGCTCACTCCTTATTTTTCTATCTTGTAGGATGTTTCCCTGATATGATGATGGAGGGAAACGAGATGATGCTGGAGGCCATCAACCCTTAAGTTGGATGGTGGCTTGGCTAATGTTTATGCATGCTTCTAAACTAGTATGGGAGTAGAGGAGATAGTAGACCAACATTTTTCCCATTACTATGTGTTTTGTTGTGTATGTTGTAACGAGTTAACAACTATTAATGTTTATATAATGATGAAGTTATGTGTTGATTAACTCGTGTGATCTATTTGTACAAGAATGTTTAAATGATTGATTTCGCTTCTGCATGCTAATAATTGAGAAAAGAAAAATACACATGTCACGGTTGGCATTCAGGGGCATCACAAATTAGCTCTCGAGTCAAGCGCGGTCAAGTTTGAGACTCAACCCTTGTGCTTAGTTTCAAGCTCTAATCGACAGTGTTGAGCAAGCCTTAGTTGATCAAGGCCTAGTTCGAGACTTGAGGCTCATCGTCCTCGTCGACGGTGGTGGCGGCAACGACGACGCTAAGTAGAGCAAAGTAGAAGGAAGATGACATACGTAGAGATGGAGAGATCTGTTCATTGTTAGGATGAGACGACATAGAGCCAGGGGAAGAGAGAGCGACATAGTGCTAGGCCAACAGAGGGGCTATAAGGCTATTGTTGGCAGGGTTATCGTTTGAATAATTATGGGTTAATGGCTCAACAAAAGTGAGCATAACAAAACCCATGGTGCCAAAACATGTATCTTTAGTTCATATGCAATAGTTTTCTTTATATTTAAAAGACTTTTCTCTTTAGTTCATGTGCAGTAGTTTTCTTTGTCTTTAAAAGACATGTCTCTTCAGTTCATGTGTAGCAGTTTTCATTCTCTTTAAAAGACGTGTCTTTTTTAGTTCATGCGTAGTAGTTTTTTTTTTTTTGTCTTTAAAAGATGTATCTCTTCAGTTCACGTCCTTTGAAACTCTATAAAATGAAATCAACTATTCTTCATTTATAAGAAGCATACACAACGGTTCTGTGTTTAGGAAATTGTTTCTATCTCTCTGTGTTCAAAGTCAGAAAAAGAATCTCTTTACTTCAATTTTCACTTTGATTAAAAATCCCTAAGTGTGCTAGTCTAAGAGAAAGTTTGATTGAGTCATGTTTGCATAGTGCTAATACAAACAAGTTCAAGATGTTGTATATTGGAAGGCATAGTTCGTAAATCTACCAAGCACCGTTGGCAAGAACTAATCACCTTGAGGAGATTTACTAATCAGCATCTCACTTCCTGTTTAATTTTGTTGCAATTTTATAGCAATCTAGCAAGTTTATAATTGGTTTGTAATTCAATCATCTTTACTTGTTAAGAAAATTCATTCAATATATTTATTCATTAACTTGGTCATTATTTAATCTGTTATCGCTTTCTTAGAATTATTAAGTCTTTTTAATTTTATTGATTACAACAAACAGTATTGCGTTGGAGACAACAATCTTAAGGCAATTACATCCTTACTATTTGTTTGGTTTATCAGAAAATTGAGATGGCAGATAAAAATCAAGTATCCAATAATGTCCATGACAATTCTGGAGACGTTCTTATGGTTGATTAGACCACTACTGCCATAGAGGTTCTGTGGCGCCCCAAGCACACCACTTACCTACACATACACTCTAATTCTCTCGTTTCCATTTTAATTGGCGCATGCGGAAGATAACATAAGACACAAAACGCATAATTACAAGGACATATCGCAGAGGTCATTTGTGAACATACCACTTCATTTCATAACCAAATATACAAGAGTTAATTACATATATGCATCATATGTTACTAACTTCACGTACACCAAAAAACTGCATCGCGTACACCAAAAGACAACACAATTTACGCTTGGGAGGGGTCCAAAAAGTGTCTATCTCCTTTAGACTGCCGGCGTACCATATCGAAAAGCGTGTCTAACTATAGATACTATATACATATCTATGCATCAACGCAGCCACATCACCTACTCCTCCGGGTCACTGAGCTCCTCTAGGTCACTATACTCCTTCAAGTGGCTATCACTACCACTATCGGCATCATCCATAAATCATAGAGGTCCCAAAAGCTGACCGTTACTGTGATATCCTTAAATTTTGACCAATGTACTAAAATTGAATTCAATTGATTTTAACCATGAATTCTAATCCGATGAAGAGTATTGGACTTTATAGGATTAAGAGACAACCATTAGGCGTTTTTTTTTTATCAAAATCTCAAAGTTTATCAATAAACCATAAATTTTTGAATAAGTGAAAATAAGACGGAAATTAAGAATCAAAGAGAGCCCACGGGTTTGGCAAGGCCCAATGGGCCTCATTTTCTTCAAAATCTAGCCATAATAGCCCAATAAGAGAAAATTACAGTTTTGCTCTCAAAAGCATATCTTTGGCCCATTTTGGAAAAGTTGCATTTTAATTGTCCAACGAATATCAAGCCCACTAAGCCCATTAAATTCAAGTCCAAGCCTACATGAATAGTGCAAAGAGTGAAAATTACCAAAATGCCCTTTCTAGAAACTTTGACTTTAGAGGAAACATTTATGGACAAGAGACAAATTTAATTAAGGCTTTGGAATATATATTTTGGGTCATTAATATAAACTGGAGATATTTTGTACCATTAATGCAAACTTGGTAAAGAAGCCAAATTTGAAAAAGAAGTCTTCTTCTTCTTCTTCTTCTTCTTCTCTCTCTCTCTCTCTCTCTCTCTCTCTCCCTTTCTCAACCACCACCTCCACTGCCCCCTCTCTCTTTCATTTTCCTCTCTTTCTCTCCCTCATCGCCATCGCCAAGCCGTCCGTTCACCGTCACCAAGTCGTCCGCTCGCCATCGTCAAGCCGTGTCCGTGCCGCCGCACCCTTGCCGCCGTGTAGCCACACCTTTGCCATGTCGAGCCGAGCCGAGCCACCCATCACTTCCGTCTACGCCACCGTTTGCTCGTGTCATGCCATCTGCTTTGCCAAGCCATTTGCCACCGTTACCGTCATTAAACTAGTGAGTTAACTCTTTAATCTTTTGTTACGTTGTTAATTACATTTAGATTTAAATTAAGTGAGGTTTAGAACTAATTGTGGTGGATTAGTTGATAAGCTATCTTGATAAGTGAAGTAGAAAATAGTAATAGGTTATCATAATAGTGATAAGTGATGGTGATAGGTTATCAAGTAAAGTGATAAATGGAAGTGATAATCTATCAAGGAAAGATTGATAAGTTATCACCAAATAGGTGATAAGTTATCGACATTTTGAATGATAAGCTATCGAAAAATGGATGATAAGCTATCGTCAAATAGGCGATAAGCTATCGAGAAATGGTCGATCAGCTATCAAAGCATGGTTGATAAGTTATCGTTGTTATGGTGATAAGTGATTAATTAGTATGTTTTGTGCTTGAGACATATGGTATTTCTATACATGTTTTTGTGTTTTTTGAAGTATGGATTACCTTGGAAAGATGATTGCCTCATGAACTATTGTTTTCTAGTTGAAAAGAATGTATTTATTGACATATAAATAGTAATTCACAAGGTGTTGTGCTTGGATGCCAAGTTTTACATGTTGGAATAATCAAGGATGCTTGAAAAATGAAGTATGTAAAGTTTGACGGGATAAGCATGTCTGAGTGATCACGTGTAATCATTTTATTGCGTTATTATGTGTGAAAATTGCAATAAGTTTGACGAATGAGCACGAATCATAGCATGAGCATGAATTATGGCGGCATTGGCTAAATGAGAAGAAATGAAATTGGCATGCATGATTGATGTGCTTGTGTGATCACAAAAGGGAATGGACTCCCAAAAGTTTTGGGGACGATACCTGATTTTATCGGATGCCCGGCAGGGGTTCGAATGCTGGATCACGGTAGAGGCCGGACCGATAATCCTTAGGGAATGCCATCTGTTTCCGAGGGAGGTTGAGACATTGCCATGCTCGATGGGGTGGGATGATGCCCGGTTATGTCGGAAGATCGCTAATCTTCAGGTTGTGCCGGGGCCCAAAGTGGTCGAGACCGCCAACCTTTGAATTGTGCCGTGGCCGAGAGCGACTGTAATCATTAGAGCACAAATTGGAACACGTTTGAATGCATTGTGCATGAGAAATGATATTGTGTATTCTCATTATGTGCCTTACCTGATGCATTGTTTATAGAATATTATAACTGATATTATGCAGGGTATGTGCCAAGGTGAGATAAGAATGCCTACGGTTTGTTTGTTGATATATAATAAGTTGAGTCACTCGAACCTGTTATAATTGAAGTAGAGCGAGAATTACCTGCTATTGATTTACCATTGATAATAAGCTATATGTTTAGATTGTGGTCTAGGCGAATCGGCATCCTACACGAGGCTTAAGTTGTTAACTGACTAAGATTTATCTCACTCATTGTTGTTAACCGCTTTACAGACCCGTAGGATGGATATGTCACCCATGCGGTATGAGGTTCCCACGAACCAAAGCCTCGTTATAACATCGCACCCGGTCTCAGGTTCGAACCATAGTTTTGAACTCTATGTTACGACAATTTGGGTAGATGAGTGGTTGTCGCGCATGGTACCCCACCAATTCAATGTGTGATTTGTCCATCACGGTGAGGCCCTTTTTGGTCCTCTGAGAGGTTTCGATAGGCTTGGCGGAGATGGAGCTCCAAGTGAGGAAGTATAGGATCTGATGGACATAGAGACTCCCAATGGTGCTGTGGAAAATTCGAAATTTGACCCGGATGAGGAGAGTGACCCTGAGCCTCCTCCTGACTAGTGCATCATCTAGTTCGGGCATGGAGTACCGACTTTTTTAGTAACCCCGACTTAGAGGAGATAGGTTACCTGACCCCCGGTACATCTTTTTGTGGTCCAATAAGAAGCGGCCCATAGTGAGGGCTTGCATATATAAACTTCCTAGAATTAACAAGTATATAAATAAAATGTGATTTGGTAACGATTGTAGTTCTGTTTTTTCTATTATCCCTGTTGTTGTGATTGTTCTGGTGATTATTAATTGTTTTCACTTGCATTAATCAAAAGATAAAACAAACAGATCAACGATGTATCTTGAAACGTCGCATTCAAAATGACCTAAAAGAAGTATAGGGATCATCGCGCACCCTAAGGCCGAGGCATGACAGTTATGGTTGACATACCACGCAACGAAACAGTACAACACCAAAGACATGCGCCCTACATTAACCCACAAAATAAACACATAGCGAGTATAAAGCAAGGTCGACATCGGAAAGGTCACGTCTTCAAGCATACTCTCGAAACTGACTGGGAGCTCCATAGCGAGCTAACAACGGGATATCTATGCTATGAATATGAAAAACAAGAATAAGCAATGCCCAGCAAATGAAATAACTAAATTCTGCTATATACGATACGCCCGCTCCTCAATAAAGATGTAGATGCTAAGCCAGCAGTTTTGTAATGCCCAAGAACGTCACGCGCGATACGTATTTTTTCCGTTTATACTCGTAATTATATTTATGCATGCGGAAGCACAATAAAAACTTTTACTTACATCCCTAACGATAACATACATATGCTTCATTATGATAACATTTACATTACAACTTTAATAAATCTTTCTAGTAAAATACAAAATACAAAGTTCTGGAAAGAAGGTTGGTCCACTAGCGTCTCTACTCCCATACTAACTTAAAAGGAGCCTAAACCTTAATCAAACCACCATCCAACTCAAGGGGTGGTGGCCTCCAACCTTATCTCCTTCCCTCCATCATCCTATAAGACTGGAAAATAAGGAGTGAGCCGAAACCCAATATATGAATTCTCTAAATTTAAAATAGGAGATCATATTACCATTTAACTTGGTGCCAATCAAACAACGTTAGTTCAAGGCAACATCAAGTAACCATGCGTATATAAGCAAATAGTCTATCTTTACAATTATGATGTACCAATGAGAACCATAAACAACATTACATAAGAACTTCCAGTCGAATGCAAGAAGATGATAAATTCATTTCATGATGCACTGGTATCACCTAAGATTTCACAAGTTATTTCATTCTTGTCATTGGCCAGGACCATCTCGATTCACGAGGCATCGTCACAACCAACTCATGGGGATGGAATCATCAAACCCTTTGCTATGCCTCAGCTCATTCATCACTAGGAGTGTTAGAAACCAAATAAAAAATGAACCAAACTGTGAACCGAACTGAAAAATTTGTGCATTTCGGTTCGTTCAATTTTTGGTTCAGATAATGAAAAATAACCATTCTTTTTTTTTGTTCGATTCCTTTCTGTTTGGTTTGGTTTGGTTAATTGAAAACTAAATCCGTTGTCAAGAAAGTGTCTCTATTATTTCGGTTCAGTTTGCCATGAGTTGACTCACCCGAAC
>BCNH02000005.1:9725984-9748577 GCA_001662345.2 Metrosideros polymorpha var. glaberrima
CCCCCCCCCCCCCCCCCGGGTCGTTCTTGCACGAATTAGGTTCAAGCATTTCATCAAGCACATGACGAGCATGGATTAAGGAGAACCTATTGACGACTTTTTCAGAACTTGAACTCAGATCTAGACCCAGTTAGACCCAAAACACTCAAAAATCAAAGAAACCAAGCTCGGCTCATCCCTTAAACAATTTATGTCTAATTTTAGGGACCTAGGACGGCTTCGGTTCTCGTTGAGGTCGTCTAGAGTTCCATCAAATTCACGATGCTGATGTAGTGCAGCAGGGACTCGGCCAGGCAAGCGTCACAACTGGGCTAGACCGGCCGGGAAGGGATCGTGCGTGGCGGTGCTCGACGACCATAGCTCTGTTAGAGATGGTGGTTGATTATGCAAGGTCTGAGGCATAAGAAAGAGGAAGGACAGAGAGAGGGGGGGAGAGGATGAGGGGTTTGAATGAAGAGAGAGAAAAGTGGACAAAGATGGTGGTTGCTTTTCTAAGAGATGCAAAAGAAAGAGGTGAGAGAGAGAGGAGAGAGAATGTTGTATTAATTAAAGAGAGAAGAGCTCCTCACCCTTTTTCCTTTGGCTTTTCTCTCTCTTCTTTTTAATGTCAAAACGTTGTGCAGACCTTTTTGTTTGCAGATCTAATTTTTCCCAAGCTCTGAGTCGTGGAGGATAAAACAAAATAAAGAAGAAGAAAAAATCGAAAATCAAACCAAATCGAACTGAATTGAACTGAGTTTTTGGTTCGATTCGTATTCAATTCTAGTCGAGATTTGGTTCAGTTCAGGCATACATTATAATGGTTCAGTTTGGTTCAATTTTTCAAAAAAATTGAACCGTTGACACCCCTATTCATCACAGGTGTCCTCTTCATTAGTGAGGATCAATACACAGCGGTACATCCGTATGATGATGGTTATACCTTGACTACAAGAGTCAAGTCATATCATACCTTGACCATAAGAGCCAAGTCATACCATGACTATATAAGCCATGTCATAAAATGATTTCCTATCATTTCAACCTTATAGAGAACCATCATACACGGTAGAACATCTGGCTAACTCTAGAGTCTTATCCTTATACTCATACAAGGAAATAAGCCGTGGCAAAGGTCATAATCACTTGACATCAGTCACATCAAATTCGACACATTAGATGTAGAAGACGTATTATTAAAAAAATCTATCAAACACTTTGTAGGCATGTACACACTCATCCAAATAAATCAAATCATCACAATATCTCCACACCACTATCGAATATAGTCACGCTTGACTCCCTATTAACCAAAACTAAAATCATACTTAACAATCAACCAAATCAAAAATGTTAAATAGATCAATCTAACTTAATGCCTAAATTTTTTACTTACCTTGGAGACTAAAACACCAAGAGAACAAAAGAACCTCTTCTTGAGAAATTAGAGAGAGTGAGAATAGTGTGATAGTGTAGTGGTGGTGTGAGTTTGGGGAGGTGAGGGCTATTTATACTACTACCCCTTGGCCTCTTATTAATTGCCCTTCATCATTATGAAATTAATGGCCTAATCATGACTCTCCACTTTGCCTAGGCTAGGGTAAGAGGTGGCACCCTAACTTTGATTAGTTGTCTCCTATAATGCCAATTACCTGGTCATTAAGCCTCCAAGTTGCCCCATAATGATGATGTCTAAAGATCTCATTATCATTAGCTTAAGATTAGAATAATTATGCCTAAGGAAAAAAATGGTCCAATGAAATCTCTTGGGGTTTCAAGTGGATAAGATTGCATTAATAGACTAATGGTTAAGTTAGGCGATGCAAGCAATGATGTCAAATGAAACTTCTTTAACAAGCCATAAGTGGCTTCTTCCATAAGCAAAAAGTGGCTTCTTAGACAAGTTTAAAAAGATATTTTAGAAGAAGACTTCACTTTTAAGTATTATAATGTAAGGAATAAACCAAAACCGGCTGTCGCAATGTGGTCCAATAGAAATGTTTCATGTGGCCCAATGAGAGTAGCCAAGATGACATATTTTGAGAGAGAGCTTTTTAGCCAAGATATCCCTAAGTAGTTATCATGCCATTATTTACTTGGTCATTAAGTTCCTAAGTATTCTAGCCATCATGAAACCTAAAGATTTGGTCATTATTAACCTTGGATTACAATAATTAAACCTATGTTATAAGTGATCCAATAATGTTTCTTGGAGCGTCCCCCTATTAATTAACTAGGGTTAATTTAGGTGATGTAAGAGATGACCTCACTTATTAGCTTCTAGATTAAGCTATTATATAACTTCCTTTATAAGTTGTTAAGTGGCTTCTTTAGTAAGCTAAGCCTATAGTGTAGGATGTTATACATGACTCTAACAAAGACCCTTGTGCATAGACAAAACCAACTATGGCATGGCAAATGATCGAGCCGGGAGTTGGACTAGACAATTCACTAATTGACTATGGCCAGGCGCATGAGCACAACGCACGGTACGGGGTAAAACCCTCGGATGTTATAGGCATGGTCATGATTATGCCTCAAAATTTGGTCATAATGAAACCTAAGATTTGGTCATAATTAACCTAAGATTGTAATGATTAAACTTAGGCTTGAAGTAGTCCAATAAGAATGCCTAAAGAGGCCCTTCATTAATTAGCTAGAGCCAAATTAGATGATGCAAATGATGATGTAAATGAGTAAGCTTCTAAGGTAAGCCATGGGTAGCTTCTTCCATAAGCTAAGGAGAAAACTTCTACACCAAGTTAAGGAGTGGCTTATTCCATAAGCTAGACATGAAGATATTCGGATGTCACAAGTTTTCTACTCAATTCCAATTCCAATAAGGCAACGAGGCATACAACTTAAAGCATATAAACAACCATAACCAAAGGACCCAATTAAGCACTATAAAACCATTCATGAAAAGAATGAACAAAGTGTCATGCATGCAATAGAGGTAATGCATCGGCGAAGCAAACATTTCATGACTGACAATGTAAGACTAGTGCACAATCATACTATGCAATCACACTTTCGCACATGAACTCACACGTCATGTTTCTTTAGTTTTTTTTTTATATTGTTTCAACCCCCGACTTGTAGTGTCCGCCGGTTTGCTGTCCGGCCTGCATGGGTCACTTCTAGTTCGCTGTCTAGACTTCCACGGTTCGCTATCCTTCGGCATCTCCCTCCGAGGCATCTCAATTCGCTGTCCAAGGCATCCAAGGTTCGCTATCCTTGGGCATCCGACTCCCTAGAGGCATCATCAGTTTGCTAGCCGATGGTCATCTCTAGCAATTGCTTCAATTCACACATTTCAGACATTTATCTTATATATACAATCACATAAACACCCAATGCCATATGCCATGTACTCATTCTACACATCTTTCATACAAGACCACTTCAATTCAGCATGTACAATAAGCCCTTCTCTTCTTCACTCAAAGAGGCAATGCACCTGGTAGTTCCCATATTTCGACTAACACGCAAATGCGGAGCAGATTCAAACCCTAATCTTTGGGCATCAAATAAAATTACTAAACTGACACGTAAATCATGAAAAACTTCAGATCAATAGTTCGAAGTGTAACAAATAACTTTTATCAAGGAAGTATTTTCAGATAACACACAAAAATGAGAGTTTTTCTCAAAATTCAAAACTTGCTCATGCAGGAACAGGTTTGAGCATAGATTGAAATCATGGCCATTACCCAAGTAAATCAATTTGAAAATTCATGAAATTTTAATATGGTATAAACAAGATCGTGCTAAAATTTTTTTATCAAGGGTGCTAAGTCTGGATTGACTTGTATAAAATGCAGTAAATTGCGCAAACAGAGTGAAAAATGACCTCCAATAACTAGAATAGGGCAGTCGAGGAAATGACCATTTCACAAGTCTAAAATTTTAAAAAAAAATTCGATATTTTTATATGTTATAGCCATGGATGTCCTTTAAAACTTTTATGGAGGAAGTTTGTTTCAATTTATTTCTAGAAAATTCATGGAAAATCGAAAGCATGAGAAGGTCACGGTTGATTTCACAAAACACATGTAGAAACCGTGGATGTTCAAAGCTATTAGGCATACCGTTTGAACTCAGAAAATTCTAAAATTAAATTATGTTGTAGATCAAGATATTTGGCACAACTCTTATGAAGAAAGTTTTGTAAGATTCGTATCACAGAAGGTCACACAAAAATTACAAACAGTGAGAGTCCGATAGTTTCGAACTTGGAAACAGAGTGACACTCAACATGCACAGCCATTTCCAGAACCATTTCATCAAAACTAAACCCATGCACCATCGTAAACTCACAAACACTTCAATTTCACATACAAGGACAAGCCAAGACCTACCAATGCACCATATCCCACATGCAACAACAACTTCTAAACTTCCACCTCTAAACCGAGATTCAAGAAGATCAAATAAAGTAGAATATAGCAATTTCACTTGCCTTTGACTTGATTCAAACTAATTGAACCTCACTTTTCTTGTGCTCTTTGATTTTCTTGAGCTAAAATGAGAGTTTGAAGGAAAAATGGCATGCAAAAAGGGAGAGAGGGATTCGGCCGAGAGGAAGGAGAGAGGGAGAGAGAGAAAAATGGAAATGGGTCTTGTCTTTCTTTGTCTTCAATTTTTGCATGAAGATTGACATGTGGTAAGGCTTGTTTGACACTTGTCTTGAGGACTCTCTACACTTGGCTTGCATGAGGAAGAAAGGAGAGAGAGATGAGGGGTGATCGGCCATGCACATGGAATGAGGGCTTGTTGCTAAATTTTAGGCATGAAGTTTGCCAAATGGAAGAGCTAATTGGACACATGTATCAACTTGATGTCCAAAGTGACCATGCAAGAACAACTATTTATTGCATGAAAATAATTGAAGTGTCAATTTAAATGAACAAATGTCTAATTTCTTGCAAAATGGTACTCAAATTTTCGGTTGCTAGAGAAAATGGGATATTTAAATAAGCTCTAAGATTCCGGTCATAGTAGAAGTTAAGTACTTAGGTCCAAATTAATCAAATGGAAGATTTGCATTAGTGCTACATAACTAGCGCAAGGCATTTCTTAATTTTTCTAAAGTCATGAAATCCTTGGCGACGATACTACACAATAAGCTTATTCTCATAAGTCAATCCAAACCTCGTACCAACGATATTTAGCCATATGGTTTTGATATACTTATCAGGTACAGGAAAATTCATGATGTCACAAGTTCCGACCTCAAGGCCTAGTTTTGTGGCAACAAATGCAGCGAACTTTCGGGCCGAGATCATCAATGGTGGTACGGGTACAAGTTGCATGGATGATATATGCGGGACTGGTTTTCAAAATAGTACATGCCAAATGGCATATAGTTCTGTTTCTAGAGGGTTGGTTTAACCATGCTTTGTCTACTTTGGTACCACCTCTAGTTACATCGAATGAGAAACCGAAGAAATTCATTAGTGTAGGCTTTAAGCAGTGGCAACAGAAGATATTCTTTGATTTGACCACGCTGAATCTAGTCAAGTACATATCGGAGGTGTGCCCGGTAATTAGTCTAGATGAGCGAGATGTCACAACGCTTGGAGTGATGGAGGCTTGGAAGCACGGTGACTTCTTATGTTGAAACTATATCCTTAACTATTTAGTAAATTCCCTATATAATGCTGATTGTGACATTGGAATTGCCAAATAGTTGTGGGAGTCCTTAGAAAAGATATACAAGACAGAGGACACGAACACCAAGAAATTCGTGGTTACCAAATATTGGACTTCAAAATAGTGGATTCTAAATTTTTTATGAGTTATGTTCAAGAATTGCAAATAATTCTGAACGACATCTTTGTTGAGGGAATGTCACTTAGTGAATCATTCCAAGTGGTAGCCAAGCCTCCAGGCTAATCAGACTTAAAAAATTATTTGAAGCACAAATGGCAATAAATAAGCCTTGAAGATCTTATTCTGTGCCTTAAAATTGAGGAGGACAATAGAAGGAATGCAAACTCTCAATAGAGCCAAAGGCTAACATTGTTGAGTCTTCCAAATCTAAGCAAGATAGCAAGAGAAAGAAGTCTTTTGGAAAAGGCAAGCTGAAGGGACATGTTTTGTTTACAATAAGCTTGACCTCTTGTCACGATCTAAATTTCGCTAAACTTAGGTTAATGGATTACCAAGTTAATAAATTGAAATTAACTAACTTAGCTCGAGTTCTTCCAAACTCTACAAATTCGCGACTTAGGTTTAAATGATTAACACGCAAATAAATTGACTTGGAGTCGTCATTAATCATTTATGGTCGATTGATTAGACACCTAAATAAATCATAAGGAGAAAATGTTTTAATTCTACGAATTGGAGAAACTAAGTTCGGGGACTTGATTATGTTATATTAAATCTAACGCCATTTCGGTACCGTTTCATTTTATGAAAAATATTTGTTAGGCAACTTTATATTAATTTTAAACTATAGTCTTAACATGTGAGGTGATCATGTGGGAGCACAAACATTATTTAACACTCATAAATCAAAGTATTAAATAAATTGCAAGATAAGGGTAAAGATAACATACCTGGACGTCCCTAGTGTTTTATCTCCCAAACGCGAAACTTAAGCTAATGCAATTGTTTTTTTATTTCACTTATTTAATGAGGTGAAATGCATGAATGCCACTATACTAAGATGTAAAGCAAATTTAAATAACCTAACTATATTGACGTACAACTAAATGACATGCATTATGATCCTATACTTACCTTTTCTAAATGACAGGCAAAATGTCATGCAACTATAATATATGTCATGCATTTTATTTAAATAAGCCTAAATGACTAAATTAAATTAATGTATGAACCTAGACATTTATACTAAATGAATCAACCTAAACATTATACTAAATGAACCTAGACATGGTACCAATATATGAACCTAGAGATGGCACTCCATGAATCTAGACTAATGACATACCAAATATGACATGTATATATGATGAATATTTTTGATATTTTCGATGAATTTCGGAATTATAACATGAGGAAATTAAAGCCATCCTAAATAGGAATTATTCTAAATATCTAGGAATTTAGTGAAATTAAATCCGAAAATTATTTAGAATATCTTATCCTAATTCTAAATGTTTTAAGAATGAACATTTTTCTAAATGCAATCCTAATCTATATGGGAATTAATTAAAATGAAACTAATCCTATGAGATAACATTCCTAGTAAATATTATCTTACTAAAATGAGACCTAAGAGATATGATTTCTAGTAAATCCTATCTTTCTAAAAAAAAATGTTCTCAAGACGGGATTTTTAATATTCCACCTTACTATGTTATCTAATATTTTTTTTGAATATTTCGAATTGGGAAACAATCGTGTCCAAATTTAAACAAAAGATATATGCATTATTATTTAACTCAAACAAAATGACGGATAAAGTCGGCGGATCGAATCTAAGTAGTGATAGATTGGATCGTTTGACTTTCCATATGTATCAGAGAGCTATCTAGTAGTTAAGATAGAATCGCCTATAACACACATTGTCGGTATAAGGTAAATCCCTTATTTGAAATTAATTTTTTTATTCTAGAAAAAATATCCATTTGATTTGAAATGTTTTCAATATGGAAAGTTTATCTAGCGAATCAATTAAAGATCAACATCTTTTCGAAATAGGCAAAATTATCTAAAAAATCATGCAGATAATGAGAGTTACTTTATTGGAAGATCACTCAATTATCTCGTTTCCTTTTCGAACTCCTCGGACCGAGACGGACACGGCCGGTGATGGTATGTCGGTCTCACGCGGTGGATAGCTATCGGAGCTTGCAGTGGTCGAGCTGCTCGCGGATGCTGCACGTGGATCAGTATATGGGCTACTCACGTCGGGATGGGCGGGGCACGGGCATTAATCCGTGAGTGGTGGATTAATCACATTAGCACCGCCTAAGAAAGAGACATCTTTGGAGAACGAGGCTTGCTTAATGACCTGTGGCAATTAAAAGAAAAATTCAGTGAAGAGAACAGTGAAGTCATGAAGCAAAATCCAAACAGAAAAAGCCAAAGGAAAAATCTTTTATTGGCTTTGCCCTTTTTCTTTGAACGTGAGGCGGTGTTCTTTGTTTCTTCAAGCAACCCACGTCCTCCTGAACCGCAGCCCACCGATTGTTCCTCTTTCCTTCAAGCTTTAATTCACGATCAGATTAACACCGACAGAAACTTTGGAATAGACTCGGGTGCTCGCTGGATTGCTGGTATGTATTACTGCGTTGATGATCGAGCAAGGCTGGAAGGTCACGACAAAAGGGCAGCAGCAGCTTCGGTGCGGCTGCAAGCGATGGCCGGCCCCCGCAAGGGGGTTCTGCAGCCGTGAGGGACTCGACCCAAGATGCTCATGGCCCCCTCTCTCTTTTCTTCTCTCCCTCGTCTATCTCTCGTGTATGATTTTCCTGAATTGTGAATTGCTGACCCGGCATAATGAGGCATAAAGTGCGTAAACAGAAAAACCTAGAGTTTCATGCTTTCCGTATACTTATGAAATAGTCTCCCAACTTTTAGATATTTGCAATTGGGCCCATGGGGGAAAATTTCTGTTCAATTTGGTCCCTAGTGAATTCAGCTAGCCCATTGTGTGGGCTTGGCCGAATCTTGGCCTCTCTATGGGCCTCTTTGTGGGCTTTATTACCTCTTACGGGCTTGATTTAGGGCCTATTTTGATTAATTATTAGTCTTTTAATTAAAAGGCTTTTTTTCTTAGTTAGACTTTTAACGGGCTAAATCAAGCTTAAAATAGGCCCAAAGGCCTTGTAAGTTTCGGCTCCCCCATTCACCTTGACTGGCCGAACTTTGCAATTAAAGTTGACCTGATCCATGCGTTTGGTTCAAGTCCATTTTCGACGCCAATTCAATTAAAATGCAAATGCATGTATGTTGAAAATTAAATTAAACTATATGCAAACTATATGAAAATGATTTAATATTTTTATTACGGGCTAGGGTCGATCCCTAATTTTTTATGCAATTAATTAATTTTAAATTAATCCTAAATTAGGGGTCAAAATTTAAATGTCAACACCTCCGAGTTAAGGATTGCAAGAAGCGCCCGAATAAAGGCACGGGCTGTGGTGCAACCAAGCAGCTAACAAGGCAGGAAGATAATGAGGGATTGACTAGTGTGGTGGTGTCTGAGGTGTCCTTAGTGTCGAACGTTAATGATTGGTGGTTGAACACAGGTGCCACAAAATCACATTTGTGTGGATAAAGGCATGTTCTCTTCTTACGAGAAGACTCAAGAAGAGGAGAAGCTTTATAGGGCTAATACTGCATCAACAAAGATTGTTGGGAGAGGAAAGGTGATCCTGAAGTTCACCTTCGGCAAGGAGATCACCCTACAAAATGTGTTGCATATACCGAAGGTCTGGAAGAATCTAATTTCTAGCCCTATACTTGTCAAAAAGGGTTTCAAAATTGCATTTGAGTCGGACAATTTTGTACTTTCCAAAAGGAAGATGTATGTGGGGGAGAAGGTACTTGTATAATGGACCTGTACAAAATCAATGTGGCTGTCATTAATGTAAACTCGAAATTTTTGTACCCAAAGACTATTAATATAGAGAAGTATTTGGTTTACACTACTGTGTCTCTTTATTTGTGGCATGGTATAGCTCGTCGTCAGAGTGCTCTAGATTATTTGAAAAAGTAGAAATAGCTTTGTGTTTCGTCAACAACATGTAGATCTAAGACAAATAGTGGAGTAAGCCATGGCCTTAAACAAGAACTACTTGAGATGGAATTTTGGGACAGAGAATCGAGCAAAAAAGAAGCAGATCTCATTGATTGACTAGAACCCACCACTACGATATTAAAGATAAACATCGACGGATCGGTGGTAGTATTGAAATTAGGGGTGTGCAACTGGACCGGGTTCACCCAGTTCCCAGATTGGCCCACCCGGAAAATAGGTCCGAAACCGGTTCCAAATTTCGTGAACCAGTTCGGTTCCCGGTGAAGGCCCACCCATACCGGTTTATAGAACCGGTTTTTAGAAAGTTAAAAAAAGAAACCTAGTGATATGTTTTGGTTCCATCGTAGCGTCACCTCTACGAGTAGCAACCCAGAGGCCAAAACACTCGGCTCGCCTCTCTCTCTCACGTGCCCACTGCCCAGCAACTCACCTCGCCTCTCTCTCTCTCTCTCTCTCTCTCTCTCTCTCTCTCCGTTCGATTCGATTGGAGATCCAATTTGTGCGCTGCTCTCTATCTTGGTTCGAGATTCATGTGGGCCAAGCACAGAAGAATCGAATACGTTTTCGCCTTGCCTCTGACTGCAATTGTTTAGGTCCTTCCATTGAATCTCACTTGTTTTTCCTCTTTTCTTTGTGTGTTAATTTGTGTTTTCCTTCTGTTTTTTTTTCTGCAGTGGTAGGACTTGTAAATGCTATGATGTCATTGGTGATTTTCTGCTTAAATGTTGTCGATTGTAACTCGTAGCTTGGATTCGAAGAGCGGTGTTCCTCTTTTCTTTGTGTGTTGATGCTTAGATTCGTTTTACGAATGCGCACGAGCCTGCAGTTGTGCGTGCTTTGTTTAATCCTTTCTATGCAAATCTTTTCTGTACACTTTCATCCCTCGAACTAAACATTTAGAATATCGTCCACCCTCTCTCCGTTAATCTAAAAGTTCTGCTTTAACCACCTAGAACAATGAAATAAAGTAACTAATGATAAATTAATAGTAGTTTTTATTCCAGACAAACTTCGTGAGGCTCATTTTCTCATGAGATATATGATGAATTTTGCCTTTTGCAATTCTATGGTAGCTAATACGAAGCTCTACCTAAAGCTTATTGTTGTCCCAAGCTCTTTTTATGTTGCCGATCTGCATTTATGGTGATAAAGAATTCTTTATGTTCCTTCTTGATTGCTAGGTTCCAACTTTACCAGATTCCACACAAATTCTATGAGCTTATGAATGGTCTTGCGAGTCTTTTGTCAAGCAAAGTTCGCATTTTTGAAGCCACACTTCTTTCATTTAGCTTTATTCCCCTGAGCTCCTATAGGAGGTTTAGTAGTTTAGATAGAGGCCAATAGAAAAGTATTGAGTGGTGCATTTTCCATTGAATCTTGTTGACATAGTTGTACTGGTGCAGATGACTAAGAAGTTGTCAACTGAATCTTTCAAACTCTCCCTATTGAGAAGAGTATGAAGCATGCTGATGCTTTACTTGTTTGGGTTTGTGTGATATACATGTAGGCAGTTGTAATTATCAGAGGTTTTTGATGTGTTCAAATAAGTGTCTTCAAGATTGGACCTCGTGGACCATACCTCTGGCTCTTCTTTTGGATGTTCGTAAATTTTGACTTATGTAAGCCATAATTTTCTTTTAAGGATCTCAACTTAATGTTTATTGCCTCTTTTCAATCAAGTACCTCGGTTTTCATAATTGCACACTGGCATTTGGTACATTGATTTATGCTTGTTCATCGACACTTATCGAAATTATCTTTCAAGAATTCAAACATGTTGAAAGTAATGTTGGGAATACTTTCTTACTTGCCTACCTTTTTAATGGCGCTTTTCTCTCTTTATCTTTTTCTCCCCCAAGGCTTTGAGTGTGCTCATGCATCTATGTGAATGCATATAGCCACTACCTACTTCTGACCTTGGCCAGTGTCATCTCTTGGCTATGCTTGGTTGGCCATGCATACATTAGGTTTGTGGTGTAGTGTACAGGGTTGCTGTGAGTTTTGGTTTTTAATTTTTTTTTGTAACATATTATGGTTGATGCTGATGTTGTGATGTGCCCCCCGGTCAACGTTAGAGATCCATGGATATCCTTTACATTTACTGTTGTTGTTGATCCTGTGAGGTTGAATTACATTTACCGTAATCTATTTGTTGCTGTCCAAAAAATTCTGTGGATATCCTTTGCGCATGCATCTTGTCCCTGGTTTAAAATAGACTTCATACTCTGATATGTGGTTTAAAATGGTGTATTGTGCTGCAATCTACTAGCTTGTGTAGGCATTTCAGTGGCTAATTATTGTTTAGCTCCTGGTTTTGTTTGTAGGTTTAGTAGATTCGTGTAAGAGTCATGAATATTAGTTTGGGTTTTGGGTATCTTTACGTAACCTTTTATGTTCGTTAGTTAAAGTTTCTCACTTATTAGTTTTTCTTCCCTCGTTTCATTTACTTTGATATGTCGATGACTCGGCGTTTGTGTCACGCGACACGCATTCTCATCATGAGTTTCTTGTTGTGAGTTCAGTAGAATCCTGACATTGTTGTATAATTTGTTTTCAATTGATGGATCAAGACAAAGACATTTCAATGGAAGTGGATAGAAATAATGAAACGAGTCCCCTAATGGAAGCCATTCCATAGAGCTGATGAAGTGGAATCTGCGAACTTGAGTGCGACAAACAAGGCGAAAATGGTTGGCTCCCTTCCTTGAACTGGTAAAAAAAAAGCGAGCTAATTATTCAGAGATGTGGGATCATTTTTCGAAAGTCAAGAATAAGGAGACACTAAAAGAAGATACGGTAAAGTGTTCTCACTGTGGGATTGTGTATGACTATTGTGTTGATCATGGAATGTCTACTATGTAGAAGCACTTGAAAATGTGCAAAAAGTATTCTTGTGTAGATAAGAAGCAAATGTTGTTTGCAACACGTAACAAAGACTCTTCTAGTGAGGTAGGGGAAAATACTGGTAGTAGTAGTGTCTTAACGACGTGGAAGTTTGATCAAGAACGTTGTAGGCACATGCTTGCTCGGATGATAATTATTGATGTACAACCTTTTTCCACGGTTGAGCGTGTCAGTTTTCGTGACTTTGTTACTGAATTACAACCTCTCTTTCAACATCTATCACGATTTACAGTAGCTAGAGATTGTATGAAGTTGTATCTGAGTGAAAGAACTTGTTTGAAGGCTTACTTTAATAAGCTTAATTCTAGAGTTGCACTCACGACTGATATGTGGAGTTCTAATCAAAACTTGAACTATTTATATCTCACTGTCCATTTTATTGATGAAAATTGGAGGTTGCATAAAAGAATTATCAATTTTGCGATGATGCATAGTCACAAGGGTAAGGACATTGAGAAAATGGTGGAGAAATGCATTAACGATTTTAGGGATAGAAAGAAAGGTGTCAACAATAACCATGGATAATGCTAGTTCCAATGATGTGGCTGTTGGTTATTTGAAGGAAAAATTTTCAAAAGAAGGGTTTTTGATCTTAAATGGTGATATTTTACATATGAGATGCATTGCTTATATCTTAAATTTTATTGTAAGAGATGGGTTAAATGAGGTGCGTGATTCTATTGCACGTATTCGAAATGCAGTTATGTATGTGAGTAGTTCTCCCATGAGGGCTCAAGCATTTCAATCTTGTATTGAGACTGTGAGGATTACATACAAGGGTTCGGTTTGTCTTGATGTAACCACTAGGTGGAACTCCACTTATCTAATGTTAGACACCGCCATAAAGTTCAAAAAAGCTTTTGAAAGGATGGAAGAAGATGATGCATCTTTCTTAAGGGAGCTTGACAATGATTCTCTTAGAAATGAAGATTGGGGAAATGCCATCGTTCTTTCTAAATTTCTGAAACGGTTTTATGATGCCACAAATCGGATGTCAGGGAATTCATATGTTACTTCAAATAGTTATTTTGAAGGGATAACTTATTTGTATAAATATTTGAATGATGCGGCGAATGCTTTGGATCCTAAGCTTCAAGCTATGGGTAGAAAAATGAAAGAGAAGTTTGATAAGTATTATGAGAGTTTGGATAAGGTAAATCTGATGGTGTTGATTGCGGTTGCGTTGGATCCTACAAAGAAGTTGACTTATGTAAAGTTTTGTTATGGACAAATTTATGATGATGAAGCAAAAATTGATGAGATGCATGATAAGGTGAAGCTTGCCTTGGAGCGTTTGTATGAGTTTTATGAGCAATCCTTTGCTGATTCTTCTTGTAAAGGAAATTTTGGTGGTTCAAGTGTGAGTATTGATAGTAGTGATTACATTTTCAATGTTGATGACAATGAAGGTAAGACTGAGGATGAGGATGACATCGAAGCTTGGCGAAAAATCTTCCTTCACGCGAAGAAAAAAGTGTTTGATGAAAAAAAATATGAGCTTAATCGGTATCTTGAAGTTGATAGTGAAGATGTCCTTGATATTGACCTTTTGATGTGGTGGAAGAGTACTGGGTCAAAATATGAAATCTTATCTTTGATGGCTTGAGATGTTCTATCTACTCCCGTGACTACTGTTGCTTCAAAGTCAACTTTTAGTGCATCGAGCCGAGTGCTTGACAACTTTTGAAGTTCTTTGACTCCTAGAGTGGTGGAAGGTTTAATTTGCACTTAAGATAGGTTGAGAGTCGTTCGCGTGCCAATTAGCGTTAAAGAGTGTATTGAGAATGCAGAAAAATTTGAGGCGGGTAAGTTATGTATATTTCTTTCTATTTTGTAATTCGTTCGCATATCTATATTAAGTGAATGCTTTATTTAATCTCCTTTTGGTTTTTAGATTTCGATTGTCTTACCAAGGACATTATCGTTGGCAAATAGACTTCCTTTTGTGGAAACTACGATTTTGTGGTGAGTAAATAGATTTCATTAATCAGTACTTTTGCATTTCTCTTTAGAGCATGGCTTCTTGTTGATTTTACTTCATGTATGAATTTCAGGTCTTTGGGCATAGGCATGCGATTGCGAGTGGAATGGATCGTAGAAACAGTAAGAAGATAGGGCCGAACTTGGAATGTAGTGCCACATTTTGGGAAAGCAGGCTTTGCTTATTAATAACATTCAATAAGCAAGCTTTTTCATGTGGGATCTTGGCCCATGTACTCTTTAGTTCTTCCTTCGTGCATTTTACTTATTTTACTACTAAAGAGAAACGTCTCTTAACTCATGATTCTTTAGCCTTCTGACTAGTAATCTAACTCCTCATTTTCAATTATATCTGGATTGGTTCCTTTTGTCTTTTCTCATCTTAGATTGATTGAGCTGGACTTTTTATTTGCATAGCCATGTGGGTAAATTTGTGCAATATCTATATTGAACTTTGTTGAAAGAACAAGAGAAGGGAGATGGTTATTAATATCTATTTGAAATTTGTTATTAGTTGAATCATATTGATTTGTAATGTCAATTTGCCTTGGGGGATTTTTTTTCTTTGCTAGCTATTTGGAACTTGGAATGTAGTGTATTGATCATGAAGCTCAAAAGCGCGAGCAAAAGAATTAAGTAATGACTATAAATCTTTATGTGATTTTCATTTCATTAATGTATGTTCACACCACGGGTTTGATTGCAATTCTTTAAAGGAACAAAAGAAAAATAGGGTAGACCCTGTTTACCCTGTTCATCGACTGGAAAAACAAGGTCGGGTCCAAAACAGGGTCTAGGAAAACAGGGTTGGTCCTCGGTCCCAAAAAATGGGAACCGATTATAACAGGGTCGGGAACAGGTTCCACGTCTAGGACCGGCCCACCCGAACCATGCTCACCCTTACATTTCAATAGCAGGTATATGCAGAGTTGCGTTTGAATTTTGGTCGACAGCTTCGTAAAATCAGTAAGGCTACATTTGGTAGTCAGGATAAAATTTAGAATGTGATAAAATTTATCATATTCTATGTTTGGTACCAACTCAAGATTGGATAAAGTCAGATATAAGAGGGATATAGTCCAGATAGACAAAAGGACACTGGAAGTACCATAAGTTTTGTACGGAGATTACTTCAATGATATCACTTTTTTTTTCTCACTTAAGTGCCATAACTTTTTTAAAACACTCACTTGAGTGCTACATGGCTAGAAATTCAACATGGATGCTGAAAAGTATTATTATTTTTAATAATTTTTAATAATTTTTTTGAATTTTTTATTTTACTTTTACTTTTTATTTTGCTTTTTCTATTTTGTGCCGGCGAGGGTCACCGGCGACCCTCGCTGATTGCAAAGGCCTTACTCGTGGCCCCGAAGACCCTAGGTGAGGCCATCGCAACCTTGTTGGCCGCGGGCAAGGTGACCTCGCCCAAATCCGGCGAGGATCTTCGCGGCCCCGCCTGCCTTCACCCTCGGCCGCGGGTGAGGCACCCTCACCCAAATTTAGTGAGGGCTTTTGCTAGTGACCGTGGTCGGCAAGGGTTTCTAGTGACCCTTGCCAGCATAGAAAAAAAAATAAAAAAGGGTAAAAAAATTGGAAAAATAATTTTAAAAAATTCACGTAAGATGATTTGTCGAAATTAGCACTCAAGTAAGTGTTTTTTTTTTTTTTTTGCTGGAATTGGCACTCAAGTAAGCATTTTTACTCCGATGTAGTACTTAAGTGAGCCAAAAAAAGTTATGGCACTCAAGTGATCTCCGTACAAAACTTATAACACTTCTGGTGTCCTTCTCCCGCCCGGATAAAATTATTTCATAAGGGAGGTGGGATAAAGGTGAACAGGATTTCTAATATTCATAATATAAAAGTTAATTTTCTCGAATAACAAACTTCTTAGATTAATAAAATTAAAATAATAGTTGAATATAAATAATATTTGAATTATAATATAAATAAATTCAAAATAACATAAAAATACAACAATTTCGTTTTTATTTATTCCTACTATTATTTATATATTCGAATATCTTTCTATTTTATAATATAAATTCAGTATATAGATATATTTAGTATTTATATTTATTACATATTTTAGGTATTTTATTATTTAAGGTATATTAGTATAGTTTACTATTTAATAAAATTTTATTAGAGAACAATAGAAGGGGAAAAAATAAATAAAAAGAGAGGAAAAAGTAATACAAAATAAGCAAATAAAAATGAAGTGGGCAAGAGTGTCATGAGAGATTATTACCATTTTCGTTTGTGCAATTTTTAAGTTCATTGACATTGATATAGGATGCGAATTAATCCGACCTTATTATTGCAATTCACCAAACAGTTGATAGAATATAGTAAAATTTATAGATTTCATATCTTATTCTATCAAATCCTATTCTGACTAAAAATGCAAACAACCAAACGCAGCCTAAGAATATCATCGATTTTTAATGTGGAGACTCGGAGTTTGTGGAAGCAATGAAGTACTTTAACTACTCTATTGTGCAGATTAGAAGCTTATCATTGATAAGCTATCTCAAAGGAGAAGCCCATCCACCATGGGACCTGAAGGCCCTTTTCTCGGACTGTTCGAATAGATTGGCCCAATTCCCAGATTTTATGTTTGCATCAAACTTATCCTTAATGAAGGTGAGGTATTTCCGACAAATTTTTTTTTTGGAAGTTTATTAAGCCATCGATCCTCAATTGGCCAAATGAAAACGTAATATCCTCAATTGACCATTTACCAACACCTTAAATTTTAGTTTGCACTTATTCCGTTTCTAAATCCATAAACTAAAACACCGATACCACACGTAGGAAAATTCAATGAAGATTGCTACATAGAATTGAGAATACCTAGGTTTGAATCACGTATCTTGTTCAGTTAGTTACCGTTTTGAATCGATCGATACAAATAAAAGTGCACGAATCAAGGCTGTATATTCCTCTCCTTCTCCCTTAGACAGTCTTGATGAATACATTGCGATATGTTAAAATGAGGAGAGGAGATGGGACCATAGCCTACTTATAGTGTACATACTTACAAAAATTTTTTTTTACTCAATAGGTCACTCCTAAAATACTGGCTTCCAAACATATTTATTACAGGATCGAGATGTCTTGAGCTAAATATAATGTGATCTTATAATAATATTTTAGTTATTAAATAATGTCTCATACATTTTTGTTTACTTTACAATAACTTGTTTTTTAAAAAAAAAAAGATGTTATGCAATTAATGTTAGCCCACCTTTATAAAAAATTTCAACAATTATAAGTTGGTACGTTATATGAATAAAAGCAGGCAACTTAACACAGATCAGTAACTTTATCAAAGATGATAAAATACATGAGTTCGTAATTTGCCAAGAAAGAAGGCATGATGCTCAAATAAGTACTAATAAGCTACACGAAAGAGTTGGTAATTGTTAATATCATATATAAGTTGATAAACTATTCAAATTAAAGCTAGTAACCTAATACTAATTGATAGTTTAATCGAGAAAATGTCGAGAACAAATAAAATAAGTGTTGTAAATCTATACAAGAGTCAGTAACCGTAAAATAGAGGGCGTGATGCGCAAACAAAGGTTAATATGCTGAACAAAAGAGTAAAAATGTAATTAAAAAAAAAGTCAATAATAAGTAGATAATCAAATAGAAATTGGTAGGGTATCCGGACATGCAATTTACCGATCGCTTTGTCTTTATTAATTTGGTTCGAGACTTGCTAAAAACTTTAAGAAAATTTACTAAAATTGAATTTTGGGAAAAGTATATCGAAATTCTAAAGTTTATGTAGAAAATGCAATATAGATTAAAAAAAAAATCAATTGCTTAGTGTCATGAATTTATTTCAAAAAGTGCAATAATTTGATGGGAAACGTTTATCTACTACTGGTCCTAAAAAAAAAAAAAATACTCTCTCTCTCATCCATCTCAATAGTTCTCCAATCTTCACTCCCCTCATTCTTTTTCCCTATTTCTTATTTCTATTGCGAGTGTTCGTCTCTGCAATGCTCTCCTGACGCCCGTTGATGTCTCACCCCACCAAACGCTTTGCCACCAGCGCTTCCACCACCGGCCCCTCCTCCTCTTCCTCCTCCGGCGACGGCGCCGCCCCTTCTCCCTTCACTTCTCCACCCATGAAGAAAACCAAGTCCCAGGCCGTCGCCGGTTCTCTCGACTCCACCACCGCCCACAAGAATGGCCTCCACCCACATCCTGCCAAGCAACAGTCGCAGCATCCAGGATTCGATCCTGAGAGCGATGTCATCTTTGATCCTACGACCATGTCTCTTGAAGACGGCATGAAGTCGGACGACATGGTGGCGGGGCACAGCGTCGCCGCCAATTTGTCCCGAAAGAAGGCTACGCCTCCGCAGCCTGCCAAGAAGCTCGTTATCAAGCTTGTAAAAGGTATATTCATTCCTCGATCTTGGGTGGATTTGGTTAGGGCTTTCTGTTTAGGTGATGATTAGGTGAGTTCTGATTACTGAGCTTGGATGGATTTGCTTAATTTTGTTTGGCAGATTTCTGATTTGCTGCCGTTCCAATAAATTCGTTGACTGTTGAAAGTCGGAGTTTTTGATTGTGGATTGGTGGGGCTTTTAGATTTTGTCATCTCTTTTGGGAGAATTTAGGTTAATTGAAATGGCAAGTGGGTAGTGGATGAGGATCTTAGAGCTGGTGATACAGTGATTTCTGTATTAGACTGAGCAATGGGATTCTGTATTACGGACATTTTTTCTGTTTAGCCACCGATAATACGCTGACATCGATGGGTATAAGTTGTGTAGTACTGTGCTTGTAAAAAGATGTCTCTTCACAGGCATGTATGTCGATATCTCCTAGGGAAAGTGATCTTGTGTGCTTTTGTAAGATGAGAATGTGTGATTCCAATAGTAAAATATCAACAAGGTGCTGCTTAGTTACCTAATTGTGGGAAATGCCTAACTATCAACTTATTAGTGCACTGGCCTTTGAAAGCTCTTATATTGTTACCTACTATACCAGACAAAGAAATTGTAGGCTAAGATTTGCAACTTTTTATCCTGTTACCGGTAGTCTTTTCCAACATGGCATGCCTAAATTCCCCCACCCCAAACAGAAGGGAAAAAGAGAAAGAAAGAATTGTAATAAACCTCTAAAGTATATTGACTATGTGTCAGAGCTGCATGGTCCTTAGAATACTTTACTTGCATTGACAAAAATAGCACCCTGCTGTCATTTGACCACTTATTCCCCATTTTGGGTTTGGCGTCAAATCTTGTCATTTGAAGCTATTAGGAGTTAGACAAGAGATCCTGGAATTAGGGCTACCTGGGGGCATGCTGCTCATGTGATTATGCTGTACCAACATTGAAGCATGCGTGTGCATAAACGAATCATACTTCTGCCTGTGAACATCTTTTACCTTAACTTTTATAGGATCTTTCCCTTAAAGAATTGTTTCATATTTATGGTTCCAACCATCCCATATTCAATCATAAGTTTCTATGACCATTAAGAAATGCATGAAGAATATGAGGGTGATTATTTAAAATTGGTAGGTCAATAGGATCTGTTGAAAGATAGCAAGGGGCTACAACCGTTTTACGCCTCTTTTATAGGGTTCCAACCATCCAATGTTCAACCATAAGTTTCTGTGACCATTAAGAAATGTGTGAAGAATACGAGGTGATTATTTTAAGTTGGTAGGTGAAGAGGATCTGTTTGAAAGATAGCAAGGGGCTACAACCGTTTTATGCCTCAGGTAACACTATGAAAGCTGTACAAATTACTAAAAATGACCATACGTGAAAGTTATTTCTCTATTCTGTTTCATCGTGGCATCTTTCTTACCTTTAAAGGGGCCAAATGAAAGTATTCTGAAGGGGCCTTCTTTTTCCTTCTCTGGAGCATCCATGGGTGCATGCCTGCTTTTTTGCATGTGTGTGGTTTTGTGGGTATTCAAGCATTTTGCTTTTGTGTCTTTGTTTTGACAGATAGTAAATGATTTATTAGTAGAATATATTGTAGTACATTAGAACTATACGAGGAAAAAAGAAGGAATAACAAACAAACAGAAGTAAAACATCACTAGATTATAGGAAATCTGAAGAAGATGACCACATCAAATAAAAGAGAACAAAAACAGAACTGAAAATTTTGAACCCTCAAACAGTCTTCTGGTGTTCTTGCCAAGTAGGTCACATGAGACAAAGCAGTGCAATGCTCCAAGACTATAGAAATTGAGTCTCATACATAGGCATTGCAACAGCTAAGTTACTAAAGGGCATTTCTTGGCATGACTCATACCACCTTAAACGAGCTGAAGATATGATTTGAGAGCTTGAGGGCGCAGTCACAATTAAGAAAGAGATGATCAACAGATTCACCCAATTGCTTACACATGCAACATCAGTCCATGAGGGTTCAGAATATTGTACATCTTCCTACTCAGTGAAACCTATCATAGATGTGGTATTTTTATCCCTGCACATCTATTAACTTTGGAAGATAAGGGTAGCATGATTAATAGCTCTCCCCAATGTCTAGTGATTCTTTATATTTGGCTTCACCTGACATACTGATTTAGCAATTTGTGTTTTCAAGACATCCCAGTGAATCTTCTTTTAATTGACTCCAACTGAACTGACAATGATAAGAAATGAAGGGAATGATACATACATACATAGTGTGGCTGATTTTTCTATTGTCCTTTATGTTCGTCCTAAGTTGCCTTTATTCTTCTTTCTCAATTTGTGCTGAGAGATGGAGTTGCCTTATATTTCTCATTATGATATATTCCTTTTTCTTGATGAAGCTAAGCCGACACTTCCCACAAATTTTGAAGAGGATACATGGGCAAAGCTTAAAGCAGCTATAAATGCAATATTCTTAAAGCAACCTGTTTCCTGTAGTTTGGAGGATTATTACCAGGTAGGTTTCTATGTCTTCTATCACCTGCATTCAATTCTTTTGGTGCACCCTACATCGTTTATCAAATTTGTTGTCTGTAGGCTGTCAATGACCTCTGCCTACACAAATTGGGGGGAAATCTTTATCAACGAATTGAGAAAGAGTGTGAAACACATATATCAGCAGTGCTGCAGACTCTCGTCGGCCAGAGCCCAGATTTGGCAGTTTTCTTAGCACTTGTTGAGAGATGCTGGCAGGATTTCTGTGATCAGATGCTGATGATTCGTGGCATAGCCTTATATTTGGATAGAACCTACGTGAAGCAAAACCCAAATGTTCGGTCGTTATGGGACATGGGATTGCAACTTTTCCGAAAGCATCTTCATTTGTCAGCAGAAGTTGAGCATAAAACTGTCACTGGTCTCTTAAGAATGATTGAAAGGGAAAGGTACAATCTTTGTTTATATTTTAATACATGATCTGTAGCATTTGCTTGAATTACAAGGATGATGGAAGAAATAAACAATCTTTCCATAATAAAATCTTCTTTCTTGGTTAACATCCTGCCTTACTCTTCTATCTCAGGTATGATTAGTTAATCAGAAGAGATAAATGTTAATGGGTGGTTGGAATTTGGTCTTTAAATGTAAGATATAATTGCTGGTTTGGAACTACAGTTTAATCATGAAAAATTTAAACTATGGAGTTATAGCCGTTTGATGTGAAGGTAGCATTTATATTCACCTCTCCTCTGATCTATGTCATCCTTTATTGCATGGAGAATTCTTTTCAGCATCAGGAATGATTTCCTATGTGATGCCTATTGTACGCTTGCACATTGGAAAAAAATCATTGGCAATAAATGGGATCAAGTCATTGCCTCCCAGTAAACCGTGATAATTTGTGATATCTGCACAGACTGAATATACATATGAAGCAAAACAACATTAGTATGAGAACTAAAGACAATTCTCTATATTATTGTACACAGGCATCCTTCATTTTAACAAGTTGCTCGAGGTTGCTTTAGTATATTTAGATGGGATTAGTTTCTTTTGTTATTGTCTTGGCTGAGTTGGAGA
>BCNH02000005.1:9748598-9770887 GCA_001662345.2 Metrosideros polymorpha var. glaberrima
GATAACAGGAGAAGAAAAAGAAGAGCAAGAGCCTTGGGAATTGAAACTCCTGTTTTGTTTTTTTAGACGATCACTGAATTCTGTGTTAAGTTTTGGGTGCTGTATGGATATGGAGGTGATGCATCGTCTTTTTTGGGATTTTAGATCTTTTATTTAATTTCAAATTCATAAATTGGTTAGTAGCCTGTTGACACCTTCAATTGCTTAGAGAAAAAGAGTTAAGCCCATCTGGGGAAAGGTCATGTCTTCATTGATGAATACAAGAATGAACCACATGGGTGCTTGACTTTCAAGAGTTGTTGAATTTTCATATCCTCCGTTTGAACCCAGTATTGATGAAATATGATTTAATTTCTCTGTAATTTTCCTGGGTGATAAACCTGACCATACCTATCTCCCTCCCTCTATCCATATAGCATACAACTGATCTTTGCACTAATATAGTGAAGGTGGCATTTGAAAGATATAGTTGTTCATCGCTGAATGATTATAATTCTATTTGGGGAGCAAAAGGTGTTGTCATCAACTTTTGTAAGCTTGCATGGAATATCATTAGCGTATCATGATCGTAAAGGGTACTTTTTTGTGAAACCACATGACCAAGTGGTGGAATCTGTTTCAGGACTCGTGCAAATTTTGTGCAAGAAGTACTCTCATTTTTTCCCCCTTTTTGGAGCAATTTCGTTGGTGAAACTAGAGTAGGAACAGAATCCAACCTGGATGAATATTATGCAACCTGTTTTTTTCTAGGCAACTGAATGTCTGATGACATTTGGTAACCATTAGGTATGATCAGATTCTGGCAGCATCTTTTCTTGGAAAAAAAATGTTAGATGCAACATGGAGGGAAATGCGAAGAGTTGAATCAAGTCTCAAGTTATGCAGAATTCTCAAGAAAGACTAGCTTTTCAGGAAATTGGCTGTTTAATAAGGTAGAAGGAAGACCTCTGCAGTGAAATTTGCTATCAGAGCTTCTAGAATATGTGTTTGCTGACACCCATGTCATTAGGATCCTGCTTGATTATCGAACTTGGATATCCATAGTTAAGAGTGTACTATTACTCTGAATTTGTCAGACCTAGATTTTTTTAGTCTAGGTCAAGAACCAGAGGATTCCATGAAAAAAGTTAAAAAAGAAAAGGAAAGAAAGAGGCTTCTCTGGGTGAAGCTCAATGAATTGTGAAGCTCCAAGCAGATGCCTGCATATCAGAAAAAAGTTTGTTTCGGCCAAGCAGAGTTATTAGAAAAAAGGAAGCGTGATGTGATCTCCACATGATTATGAGGCTCTGGCTTATTGCAAGAAATGGGAAGTGTTATATTATGTTTCAGACACAACATCTATGCAAGTTATCTAGTAGAAATTCCTTAGTTTGGTTGCTGTAACTAGGACTTAAATCAACTTTTGATATGTTACCAGGATATGAAATCAACTGCCTTAATAAATTGAACAAAAGAACAAAAAAATGTAGTTAAATGAACCCTTTTTATACCGGTTTGTTTCAACTCCCCTCCCCTCTGCTGTCTCTTGAATGAGTTCTTCATATTTTCACTGATAAGAAATAAAACAAGTAACTAGAAAGTTTGAGTCAAAGTCTTTTCTTTACCTAGTCGTGCTAAGCTTTCTTCTGTTGAATTCTTTAGTGGGATTGGCAAAGTTCTTTTGGACATTTTAACCACCTAAGCAAGTTGGTGACCAGAATTTACAAATCAATCAACCAAGTTCTTCTCATATTAGAGCAATGGATACATGACTCTAATGGAGGATTTTCTTGGCAATGTTCTATAGTTGCACTAATTAGGATAATCCTTGTATATGTGGATTGAGTTCAACAGTTTGGTGGTTCAGCTTGTGTAAAGATAAACAACGTCAAAGATAATACTGCTTATACTAACAAATGATGACATTCTCTATGAAGATTGTTTAATAATTCTGATTTTCTAATTGTACTGAGCTTAGCAAGAAGAGATTAAACTTCGTGCTTGTAGCTTATGCATTTATTGTGCTGGGGAGATGAGTAGGATGCATATCTAGTGCTGGGTATTGCATCAGATGTGCGGGTTGTACCAGGCTCTACAAAACATTTCCTGTTGTCAAATATTCTTGTCGCATATTGGTTTTATTTTTATTGATGTCTGTATCTCATGTTGGTATATCTTAGATATGACTATATTAGTAGAGTTGCATGTATGGAGTGGTAACTTGGCAAATGTACATATTTGATTCCTCGAACTAGGACCAATCTCAAGAAATTTAGCTTTTCCTGCAAAAGATTAGTTGTTGTTAGCTGGTGAATTGCCATCTCCAGCCTATAAATGTCAACAGTGAGAATCCTGTGGATGAATATCCAGTTGACACGAGGCTTTGAAAGCCAATGGCCCTAACTGTTTTCTATGGCACTTTAAAGGTGGACCATTTGCCACATCGGAATCTAACATGCAGTAGCATTTTGTACATAAGCTAACATACAGTGACACTCTTTGTTTGGTCAATCCTTCTAAATTACTGTAATTAGCATATTGTATGTTGGTTTTTAAAGCTCAATGTTATCTTGTCATGTCCTCTGTTCCTAGAGGTTTTTTGGTAAATAGTGGCGGTCTTGTCACCATCTATAACTGTTGGCAGTTTGCTTAATCCTTTTCAGTTTTGTCTTCTTGTGAAGGGAGCTGATTCTGTCTAATGTCTAGATAAGACTATTGCTATGGTTTAACTATTTCCCTTGGATAATGATCTTTTGATTTTTAGGTTGGGTGAAGCAGTTGATCGGACACTACTTAATCATCTTCTGAAGATGTTTACAGCTCTAGGAATTTATGCAGAAAGTTTTGAGAAGCCATTCCTTGAGTGCACATCCGAATTTTATGCGGCTGAAGGCATGAAGTACATGCAGCAGTCAGATGTTCCAGATTACATGAAACATGTGGAGGTGCGCGCTTTTTCTTCCATAGAAATACTTGATTGTTACTTTTGAAGAATGTGATTAATTAGCTTGTAGTTAGCTGTTAAATGACTTTTCGGTGAAAGTTTTTGTGAATTAAGAGGTGAAAAAAATGGTTATCTGTTTTTCATTAAAGCTGTTTAGATATGTATGTGGAGATGAAGTTTCAATTCTTAGTGTGAGCGGTGTAGTTAAAGCATGTCATTTTGGAAAATGTGTTTTTATCTGTCAGAATTACTTAATATAGAGAAGTTTTGCAGGTTAGATTGCATGAAGAACACGAGAGGTGCTTGCTCTACCTTGATGCTAGTACAAGGAAGCCTCTAATTTCTACTGCAGAAAGGCAACTTCTGGAACGACATATACCTGCTATTCTCGATAAGGTATGAAAAACGTGATTCCTTTTCAGTTTTTTCTTCGACTGCCCCTCCACCTTTCTTATGCATGTGAGTATGCTGTTTTTGGGTTTCCACAATTTCACCTACTCCTTCGAATACAGCATACCAAGTATGCTGCATGTGGATCATGAACACGATTCTTTCTTTCATTGTATCCATGTCCATAGAACTATCCCTATTAAGATCTCTATTTACTTGTATGTGTGCACCAGAGTGATGTTCCTTTCTAATTGCTTACTAAATGTTTTCTGATTTTCTAGGGATTCATGATGCTTATGGATGGAAATCGTATTGAAGACCTTCAGAGAATGTACCAAGTATTTGCAAGGGTAAACGCTTTGGAGTCATTAAGACAAGCACTTAGCTTGTACATACGGCAAACTGGTCAGGGTATTGTCATGGATGAAGAAAAAGATAAGGACATGGTGCCATCCCTCTTGGATTTTAAGGTTTCTCTAGATGCAATATGGGAAGAAAGTTTTTCAAAGAACGAAATGTTTTGCAACACTGTCAAGGATTCATTTGAGCATCTAATCAATCTTCGTCAGGTTCGTGTTGTTCTTACTTGCTTTTTGTTCTTCTTGTTGTACTTTGAAATTATGACTAGTAGATCCACTGTTTCTATGAAGTCATGGATATTCCTATACCTCTCTTGGTGACTCAATTTTGAGAATTCTGCTTGATAGATTTTGTGGGCAAGTTTCCTTTTCTGTGATATGGAATTTGGTCAAAGCATGTAAACAATATGAGGAAAATTTGCGACACTAAATTGCAAAATATGGGCAGGTGAGAAATTGATTGACCATCATGGGATGATTTTTCATTACTATTTTTGAGGAAAAAAATGAATGGAGAATGATATTTGGAGATAATGACATTTCATAATGGGGAATTGGAGTGTAGTCCTCCATATATTGGGGGTTGTGGGGCCTCATTGAATCTTGAACTTAAGGTGTTCATCCCTCTCGCGTCACTTTAGGCGATTGTCATCACCTATATTAGTTCATTAAAACATGTGAAATGCATAATTTCCTTTTGGGTTTGTGGGTGAAATGACTATCTGGTTTTAAATTGAACGAAATTTCAGTAAGAACATTGTACGCGAATGAAAAGAAACAAAGAAAAAATTAACAAATTGGTAGGCAACCACCAGAAATTGCTTGAGGATCGTGGCAATCACCTTTGCTATGCCGAAAATGTGGTCCATACCTATCCAGATCAGAGAGAGAGAGAGAGAGAGAGAGAGAGAGATGTGTTGCCTGAGGATGGTGGCAACCACCTTCTAATGTACAAATGATCACTGCCACAATGTAGGGAAAATTGTATTGCAAATTCTAAATTTTAAAGGAATGCACTGGGGTCCGGAACATTTCAACCGGTGAAATCAAGTCTTAAGCCTTTATGTAAAAATGCAATCAAGTCCTAAATTTATACTAAAAATACAATCCAAGGCCGCCAAGTGGGCACATTCTTAGTGTCACATAGGCAATATTAGGTTTTGTTCACCTAGAGGACTTGACTGCAATTTTTAAAAATGTTTATTTGATTGCATTCTGCATATATGGTTAAGGACTTTCATGACACTTTTTCTCACATGCATATCATGCTCAATGTCCATTAGTGATTATTGACTTGGAAAAAGATATTCCATCTTATCAAAATGGTCTTATCTACGTAAAGCATTTTGACCTTTGATGTTGAGCAAAATGCGCAGAGTGAACATGAGAATGCTTCATTGAATAAGTGGACATTAGGAAAAAAGAAGAAAGAAAGTAGTCGTCATGGAATTTCTGTAGCCTAAATTAGGGATAAGCAGGAGACATTTTTTTGAGGTGATTTGGATATGAGAAAGATGAACTTTATGCAACTCTGTGATGGATATGGAGGTTGAAAGGGACAATGAAACTTCTAATGCCTAAATACTAGGGATTGCTGACTTTCCAGACCTTTTGACTCTGTCCTCTAATTGATTATACGAATGTGTGGCATCTCCTTCGTGCCACTGCAATCTAACAATTTTATTGATTAAGCAAATTAAAAAAAAAAAAATCAGAACCTTGAGTTCTTGATTGATTAAAGATCTAGATGTCGCATTAAACCATGTGGTTTTATTGGGTAGGCTTTTGCCAATAATGCTTAGGAAGGTTGAAGAATGGACTGATGCATGAAATGGGAGGGCTTGCTCATGGAATTCTTATGCATACTACTGCTTAAAAGGTCAGATGATCCTAGTGTCAGGAGGACTGAACATGTTTCATTCACAAAAATTGCTCGAAAAAGGTGCCAGCATGCAGAAACAGCATTACAGAATGGAGATGCTGCTGACAAAAAAAAATGATGAAACTGAGGGGATGGGATTGGGTTCTTACCATCCCTGCATATTATGAGTTTGCGTGTAAGGTGCGAGAATGATGGGCCAGACGTGGCATTTATTAGCCTATATGGATAGGTCTCTTGTGGAATTGTAGAATTAATGCTCTTTAGATTATTTGATAGAAAAGTAGCTTGTATATTGCTTATGTATCACCTAAGAGAAAAATATATTTGCTTACATATAACATTATAACTTGCATCGATTATTTGTTCACTGCTGTTGTGAGAATTTTGCAGCTAATGAGTGAGTTGCTTCTCATGACAGAACCGACCAGCTGAGTTAATTGCAAAGTTTCTTGATGAAAAGTTGCGTGCTGGTAATAAAGGAACGTCGGAAGAGGAATTGGAGAGTATACTTGATAAAGTTCTGGTTTTGTTTAGGTTCATCCAGGTTAGCCTGCTATATCCAATACATTCTTTTGCAAGAGGAAAAAAAAAAATGTACTGTGATCCAAATAAAAGGTGGAAACTTTGCTGGAGAATGGGAACTATTTCACTCTCACCTTCTCTTCTTTAAGGAAATTCTATGGGATGTGTTTTTCATTATAGGGAAAAGATGTGTTTGAAGCATTCTACAAGAAGGATCTCGCAAAGAGACTGTTATTGGGGAAGAGTGCTTCCATTGATGCAGAAAAATCCATGATCACAAAGGTCAAGGACATGTTTGTCATTAGAGCACAATATGACCTGCTCTTTTCTGTTTTAACTTAGACTAGCAATATTCTGACAACCGTGTATTCTTAATTCAGCTGAAGACCGAGTGTGGTAGTCAGTTCACAAACAAACTTGAAGGAATGTTCAAGGTGCGTCTTTGTTGCAGACTTTTGTTTTGAACCGTTTGAATCTGCTTTTTCTTGTTGTAGATCTATTATTTCACTGTTGCCTAAAAAGCGTGTATCAAATGATCTAATACCTGTTTTATGCTAAGAAAATGCATGTAAAAAATTGTGGTCATGAAAAAGGATCGAGTGTATTTATCCGTTCCTTTTCAATTGAGTTTGGTGTTTTGATATGATTTACCTTCTTCCATGCTACTTGAATAAAGAATTCTTTCCTCTTTTCTGGAAGTGATGGCTTTCTGCCTCAACTCTTGTACTGCCCATGCTTGTAGTACTGAAAACAGAAGTAAAATGGTAGAGGGTGTAATTGGGCACTTGTTAAGTCTCTAAATATGCTTTGAGGATGTCATTTTCCTATTTGGTGTAAGTTTCTTGAAATTTCTACCTTTTTCAATTTTTAATGCATCTTCTTCTATTTTTGCCTTCCTTAACTACTGTCTTAAGGGCACTTGTTTCAGCTTCAAGCAACATGTGATTGGCAGTTAACTGATTTAGCCTTCATCTTATTTGAGAAAATTTGTTGCCAATCTTACTCCTTATCTGAAGAGTATGACTTCTTAATAATTTTGTCCAGTTCCCATAAGAAATTGATCATTGAAAGAGCTTTTTCCAAATGTTTCTCTGTAAGAATTGCTTCACAGAGGTTCTATATTACTGCTGATATTATTGTCCAATTGTTTTCAGAAGACTCTTCCCTTCTGTATGTTAAATAGGGTGGTCTAATGATATCCATAAGCCACCTGCGAAAGACGACTTAGTAAGTTGGAATGGCTGCTTTCTTATTGTAGTTAAAGCTTGAAGTCATTGCCCTTAGGGTTACTAAACAATCTTGCTTACCTGGTTGTGCAAGGGAACTTTGAGGTATATCCTTGGGCTTTACATTGCCATGTGATGACATCATTGGTCTAGACATGAAATGTTGCTCAATATTACAAGAACAGTTAAGGTAGAATCTTACTATATATAAGCCACCAGTGAAAGATGACTTAGAAAGTTGGAATAGCAGCTTTCCTATTGTAGTTGGAACTTGAAGTAATGCCCTTAGTGATACTAAACAAGTGTGCTTACCTGGTTGTGCAAGTAAACGTTGAGGTATATCCTTGGTCTTTGCATTGCCATGTGGTGACAACATGGGTGCTTATTTTCGACAAAGAGACGTTTTACTTGTCAGTGACTTTTGCCTGTGTTTACCCTTGGAATGCCTCAGGTTTGAATGTGTTTATACTTTAAATGGACTTGTTGGCGTCATTTTTGTAAGTGATTCCTAGGATTGACATGTAATATACTTGTAGGAGATGTTACTTGTAAATGGTTGCCAATCCTTTTATCTAATCCTCTTATGCTGTAGCACAGCCTATATTCATTTCCGTAACAGGCCTTGCTTTGTTTATGCACGTGGTACTAACTTTTCCAACAAATTCTCGTGACATGCAGTCAGTATATATAGAACATTTGGGGTTAATACATGTATTTAGGAGGAGTGGATAAAAGAGGAAAGCCACTTCTATGGGCCACTGAAAGAAGTCTGCTAATTTTGAGTGATAGGTCGTAAAGCTTGCAAATTATTCTGTATGTACACTAAGTGCTGGTTTCTCTGTTCTTTGTTTGATTCTTAACTCATTTAAAAAAAATCTCATCCATCTTGCCACAGTTCACTAAACTTTTTCTACATAATGGGTGGTCTACAGTTCATTTATAATTTTGGGGGACTTCATACTATTTTATTTTCTTTCTTCAATAGCTTCTAAATCCATATTTGTGATCTATTTATTTAAATCCATATTGTAGCATCGAATGTCTCTAATTTCCAAGTTTTCTTTTTTTTCCTAGGACATTGAATTATCAAAAGAGATAAATGAATCATTCAAGCAATCGTCACAAGCGAGGACAAAACTACCATCAGGAATTGAGATGAGCGTCCACGTGCTGACTACAGGGCAAGTTTTGTTCTTGTGTGAATTTCTTCCCCATTTTCCTTCACCAACCCTGGAAAATGGTAAAATACTAGACACCGTGACATTTTTAGTCTAAGAATGTCTTTCTTACTTTAATGCAGGTACTGGCCCACTTATCCACCCATGGATGTAAGACTCCCTCATGAATTGAATGTTTATCAGGTTTGCTCTAGCAAGATGGCTCATTGTCTCTGAGTTCGGATCATGGAAGTTTAGTAGTATTCCCCTGACATTCTTATACTTGGTAACAGGACATATTTAAGGAGTTTTACCTTAGCAAGTATAGTGGGAGACGTCTAATGTGGCAGAGTTCATTAGGTCACTGTGTACTGAAGGCAGATTTTCCGAAAGGGAGGAAAGAGCTGGCAGTTTCCCTATTTCAGGCAAGTTAATCTAATACCAGTTTCATTGGACATGTCCCAAACTAGTGAGCCCAAATTTGCTGCGAACAATAACTCAAAACTGATGAGTTTGTTTAGGCAACACTCCTACAATTTTTTAAGCATCATCATACTTAAGAGAGCAGTTGCATCATATGATTCAAAGTGAATGCTTGCCAAGAGTCAGTAATTATCAACTCTCTTGAAAGGAAATAAGTTAAAAACAGTATTTGTAGAGTCTCCTAAAAGTTCAACTTCTAAGTGATATGGGAAGCCTCTAAACAAGAATTATAATTGTAGTAGGAAACCTCTACAAACTACAGAGGAACGTACGGTAGTACTTAAAATAGGAAAAGGAAATATAACAGGATTCTAATAAAACTAAAAATCCTAAAAGATGAGACTATTAATTGGACTTGGAGAAGAATTCTAATCCTTTAGGACACTTTTTTTATAATGCGAGTCAATGTGATGGTCCATTTTCACCTTAACTTGGTAGAAATATCAATATCTTGGGCAAATATTGGCTTGCTTGATTTTGTTGGCTGCATCGTTCCCCCCATTTTGGAGAAAACTCGTCCTCAAACTTTGAAGTGCTGAACAATCAGATTTGTGAATCATCCCTTTCAGCGTGAGTTGATTTTGTTGGTTGCATCACTGACGTTCTTAAAAATCATGTGATTTTTATTTTATGTATCTTTATGTGTCTCCTATATTTTAACTGTTTTTCAACTTGTAATCTGCTTTCATTTTGTTGTGCAGACAGTTGTTCTGATGCTATTTAACGATGCTCAGAAGCTTAGTTTTCAAGATATAAGAGACTCCACAGGCATTGAGGATAAGGAGCTGAGGAGAACTCTGCAATCCCTTGCATGTGGAAAAGTGAGAGTCCTTCAAAAGGTGGGTGCCATGGATCAGTACTCTGGTGTACCTTTTTGCCTGGTATTATTGAACTGCTGGTGTTTTAATATCCTAGGTTTTTTTGACAGTTCCCCAAGGGCAGGGATGTGGAGGATGATGATTCTTTCGAGTTCAATGAAGCTTTTAGTGCTCCTCTCTATCGATTAAAGGTAGAGTTCTGAGATTCAGTTTAGTCATTACAGGATTTATGTCCCCATATCTACCCAAACAAGGCGCTCCCCAACCCACACCTATATTTCAAGCTAACAAGTGTAATATTAGTTGGAATGTGACCTTGATATTGAATTTTCTTGATGAGCTTGCAGGTTAATGCTATCCAGATGAAGGAAACAGTGGAGGAGAACACAAGTACCACTGAAAGAGTATTTCAGGACCGTCAATATCAGGTTCTCTTAATTCACGCTTGTTCATCTCCCTTAATTTTTATATGCCAATTGTGTATCTGAGAATGGAGAACAAATGTGATCTTGAAGCCGCCAGTGATAGTTTGTCTTGTTGGTTGAATTCTAGGTTGATGCCGCTATTGTTCGGATAATGAAGACAAGGAAAGTGCTTAGCCACACACTTTTGATAACTGAACTGTTTCAGCAGGTAAATGTAAACCAAAGAGACTGTTTGTCTTTTTTCTGTTGCAGAAATAGCACTTCGAAGTATTTCCAATACGTGTGTCATTATTAAAACAAATCAATATTAGAGCTAGATTAGTTTGGTTGCTACTTTGAAGCACTTTGCATTACTGAGAGTGAGATTAGCGGAGATGAGCTGGTGGATTGCCAAAATCCTAAATACACTAAAAGAATATTAACACTGAGGGCCCACTCCGTCTATTGACATGTGTCAGATAAAACCTAGCGTCTTAGTTTTGTTTTAAATAATTGATTGTATTATTAAGTGCATATTATGGAGCACAGCTCAGCTGGCTTTTGATACTTGATGCGGGATCAGGCCCATGTGAAATGGGTGACTGTGGGTTTGAATCTTTTCGATCTTTTGTTTTGTTTGGGAGAGGGGGAAATGAAGATGAAGAAAGAAAATTGGGAAAATTTTCAAAATTTTCTGTTCGTTTCTTCTCACAAAAAATTCGATTTCTTCTAAATTTCTACACCCCCTTTCATTTTCACCCTTTTCCCTCCTTGCCTTAACAAAGGATTTTGCTATTTCTCTTTCATCTTACGTTCTTCCATTTGATTCATTTTATTTGAAAATATTGGTTCGTGATTCATTTGAAAATATCGGTGTCTAACTCTTTTTATAAACCTATTCAATTACGTATAGATGGTTTTTTTTTTTTTTGAATGAAGTGATCATCTGATAACTGTGATGTATTACTTTTTGCCACTTCCTTGTCTGAGCAGCTCAAATTCCCTATCAAGCCAGCAGATCTGAAGAAAAGGATTGAAAGCCTGATTGACAGAGAATACCTGGAGCGGGACAAGAACAATCCTCAAATATACAATTACTTGGCTTAGTCAATTGTGCTATTTTGACTCAGCAGATGTCACTGTATATGACCAATGACATGAAAGTTAGGCTGCTCTTTTCGATTCGGAAAGCTTAATCCCCTCATCAGATTTTATTGTACAGTTTGGGCTGATAAGGATCAATTCTGCTGCCTCTGGAGAGCATACTTTAATGCAATCACCATTTCTTTCTACGGAGGAGTATATGCTCGAAGCGGGGCATGGGGCACAGATTTACCGTGACCCACAGCGCAAGAATGGGACGGATTCTGGCTGTGCCCTCTCTTTGGTTGCGACCACCTAGTTGCTGCCTGCTCGATGTCACCATCACAGCACTCAAGGTCTCACCGTCTTCTCCTTTGAGCGTGCATATCCGATCTTGAAATCGCTCTTATTTGATGGTGCCATGACTGAGCTCCCAGCTGGCGCTCTTGTTCTAACGAAAGTTCACCTTGTTCGACGACGAGATGACATTGTCTCATCACTTCACTACATTAGGCTTGCACCATATTGAATCTGTCATTCATAAATTCTTCAACAAAAAAAAAGGCCTAAATCCGACACAAACAGCATGCACGGTATGTAACTGCATGTCAAGGTCTCGTTTCCTTTCCTTTTTTTTATTATTTGGATTGGGGTTTTGTAGGAACTCCTCATTAAATGGGTGGAGTTAGCTGGAATTTTTAAGCCTGTTAGGCGGGCTTGCACAAAAATTCTAGGATCGGCCAGCCCATATGTCTATTAAAAAAGTTTATAAATTATGTTTTGCCAGCAAATCTACCTTGATAACTAAAATTTATAAGCACAAACCAGAAAATAGGCCCGAAAATCTAATGGAGGGGGATGATAGTAAGGTGGTAAAATAATGTAGTGTAAAACTCATAGTTATGGTAGTAAAATTAAACAACACAGTTTTAGAATTTTTGTTCATATATTCTATATCTATATATTTATCACGTGAAGTATTATATATATGTATGAATAAAGGAAAAGAAAAGGAAGAAGGGAATGAATTAAAACCATATGTTGCAGTTATGAAAAAGATCATATCAGAAATTATATCAAAGAGCAATTCTAATGAATCACATCATAGTGGCAACATCAATGAAGATGATTGCTACGAAATTAATATATTAAAAGACGATGAAAAATGCCGAAGAATAAAATCAGAAAAAAGAAGATTACCCATCACACCAATGTCAGCATGTATCATATCAGGATTTTTATCGAATAATAGATAAAATTTCACCCGTAATTACTCTAACAAGGCAACCGCTACCGAAGTTTTAAACCCTTCTTCTTTTTCCCTTTTATCTAGAGGAGTGTTTCTTTTATATAATATGGGAGTTGGTCATTTGAGGACGTATGCAGTGTGTTTTAATTGAATAGGATTTCGAAAGAAGACTATGGGAAATAAAGTGTATGCACTTGAGTCATACTTATTTATGCTTTAAGATCTCCCATGAGACTAAATGAAAGGCCATGTTTTAGGCCTCAGAGAAAGGCACAATCACTTGATAGAGGTCCAAGGATATCTTAGAGACGGCACTAAGATTAGACAAACTTAAATCAAGGGATTTTTCATCAAAAGAGACTTGGAATATTTCAAAGTACTTATATTGTACAACAATTGTATGACAGAAAAATTACCAAAACAATCTAAAACCAATTGTGATTGTATCAATTCAATCTATTTGGCCGGCCGGTGCTAACGTGGTGCGTCGGCCAGCCAAAATAATAATATTGTAACATTTTATAAAATTTTAAATATTTTTTCAAATATTTAATTAGTTTTTTAATCTTATGTTTTTTTTCCTTCCTTCTTTTTTTTTTTGGTTGCCTTCCTTCCTCCTTGGCTTTTTGGCTTTCTGGGTTTCTGCTTGTGGCTAGTGAGGGTCGTCGGAGCTTGCCGGCTGTCGGCGAGGGCTTCGTGGCCCTCACTCGGATCAAAGAAGGGGAGGTCGGAGGGAGGTAAAAAGAAAACCCAGAAAGCCTAAATGATGCTGAAGGCTTTGAGCTTGTACATAGCCATGATTTGCTCCATTTCCGCCACAACAGAGAGTTTCTTAGCGAAGTGATGAGCTTTAACCTACTGTAAACTATCAGAGAGAGAGAGAGAGAGAGAGAGAGAGAGAGAGAGAGTTGAATCGGTGAACCAGTGACTCGGTGAGCGAGTATTCACCTTTCACTCACAAGATGTAGAGGCTCGCTCCTTTGCTTTGCTATTGCTCCGATCTCCAGTGTTGGCTTTGTGCGTGTCCACTATTCTCTTCCCCAATAGTGTGTCCTAATCAAAACGCCGAGGGTGGGGCGGGGGGACGAGGCCGCCTTCGCTGCGCTCACCCAAATCTGGGCGAGGCAGCCTTGCCCGTAGCCTCGCATGCCTCGCCTAATGGCCTGCGAGCTTCGGTGACCCTTGCCGGCCATAAACAGAAACCTAGAAAGGCAAGAAGGAAGGAAGGCAACCAAGAAAAAAAAAGGCAAACGACATCGTTTAGACATTGACGATTTGTCTCACTGATAAGATAAAGTCAACAATTGAGAAGGCAAACGACATCATTTAGACATCTAATTGAAGATTCCTAACCTTGTTTAGAGAAATTGGGGCAAAGTGTAAGTTCCTTCTTCAAAAACCCTAACCAAATCCCAATTCTTCAAATTGGGACAAATCACCTTATAAAATTTGCAAAGGGGAGTAGGAGCAGGAGAAGCGGCACATGATTGTATCAACAAGGTGAGGACGAAGGTCAATTTTTCGCTTACTATGCCTAATTCTCCCTCCACACCGTTGTCTTTTCTCGTGCCTTTACTCTCTGTTGAGTGAGAGATGACACTAAGCAAAGAGAGTAAGGCTAGGTTTGGTTCAATATTCTCAAAGAGCTTTTGACCTCCAAAGCTCATTGAGGAAATGTTAGGGTGTTTGGCAAGTAGCTTTTGGCCAAATTCTAGCATTAGGAATGTTGAAAGCCCAATACTGAAAGGACTAGCATTGAGCTTTCAGCATTTGTAAAACTGAATCGAACTTACCCTAAATGAGTGAGTGAAAGAGAAGACAAAGAATGGGCGAGAGAGAGCAAGCTTCATCATCCATGGGGTCTAAGAGTTTCGGAGATGAAGCTTTTAGAGAGAGAGAAACGTCGTCAAGGAAGAGAGAGAGATTCTGTAGAGGAAGCATTCAGAGAGAAGTACAGATGACAACGTTTTTTTATACTCTTGCCATGTTGGACTTCAATTTCTTCTTTAAAAAAAAAAACCGCGTTGTGATGAAAAATTAAGTAAAAAAGCCACGTAGTATGGAATTGCCGAAATAGGCACTCAATTTTCTTGGTGTTTTTATCCTAGCCTTTGCAGGAGTTCAATGAAGACATATCTTGAAGGCATTTGCAAGGATTTAGAGCAAACCCATCGGGAAAGCAAGAGTCAGTGTAATAATGCTGTGACTTTCCAAAACCAACATCATCTTTGCGTCATCGTTCGGATTTTTTATCAGGATAAGACTGGATATGATAAGATAAGAAATTCTGAAATTTTGTCATATCCTATTTACTGTTTGGTGAATGGCGAATTTAAAATCGGATATACAACTAGACATCTTGATGATGAATAAGTTAAGGCTACTTTTTAAATTTTTCTTTCTTCAAAATAGCTGCTTGTGAGGCTTTGGTGGTGACAGCAGCGAAGAGGTTAGGAGGAGAAAATTATAATTAGAAGCGGTTAGCCGGTGGCGCCACTATCGGCCGCTAGCGGTGGTGGCCGACGGTGGCAACGGGTAGCTGACAGTGACGGTGGGAATGGGCGACGATAGAGGGCAGCGGTGAAAAGGTTAGGAGGAGAGAATTCTAATTAAAAGGGGTCGGTCGACGGTGGCGACAAGTGGCTGGCGGCAAGGGTGGGTGACGACGACGGGCGGCAACAGAAGGCAATGGCAGAGGGTGGCGGCAAGAAGGTTGGGGGGGAGAGAAAGGGAAGTGAAATCCTATCCTACCTTATCTTTCCTCCCCCCAAGGATAATTTTATCCCCCCTATATATCCCTCTTTATCATATCCTGAAGATTTACCAAACATATGATAGGATATAACATATCATATCCTGCCTTTTATCCTGACGACCAAACGCAGTCTAAGGAGCTACCGAAAAGGGATATTAACCAGGTCTAAAGGGACATAAACACTCTAGGAACTCTCAAGGTTCTGAAGAAGAAAGGTTGATACCAAAACATCACATGGAAAAGCATGAAAGAGATTTCCCAAAAGCACTGAACTAGACAGTTAGCATCACAGATACTGCTGCAGATGTTCTTTGGGTTTTTGTTTTGTACACTTGAATAGCAGTTGATGTTTTACCCAATCTTTCAATCCTAGTTCGTATAATGTCTATAGTATCTTTTGTATAGATTTCATGGCTTTTCAAGCCCATTTGGTGGGTCGGACTATTCTTCTCCCGAATCATATCCGCCTCTGTCTGCACCTAGGTTTCTGACAGTGATAGTAAGCTTGTTCCAATTTTTATCAATTAGCATCAATTGATATTTTTATCCAACCCTTTTATCCTAGTTAGTATAATATCTCTAGTATCCTGTGCATATATTTCACGGCTTTTTTTAGCTCATTTGATAGACAGAACTCATTTTCTTCCCAATCATGTCCTCCTTAGTTCTGCATAAAGTTCCCGATAGTGATGGTGATTCTGTTCGAGCTTTTATCTATGGGTTAATAACACAAAAACTCCTAAACTATGTCCATTGTGACTAAAGTATCCTGAACTTTTTTTTGTGTCACTAAAAATACTAAACTTGTCCATTGTGACACAGATACCCTAAATTTTTTTTTGTCATAAAATACCTCGAATTTATACCAGTCTAACAAATACACGTTGGATGGAACTAAAAAAAAAGGTACTTATGTTACACATGTATAAGTTTCGGTTTTTTCGTGACCACAAAAAAATTTGAGGGTATTTGTGTCATAATAGAAAAGTTTAGGATTTTTTGTGACAAAAAAAAAGCAAGGGTATTTTTGTCACAATGTGCATAATTTGAGGTCTTTTGGTGGTTTTTGTCCTTTATCTATTGATAACAATTGATATTTGACCCGACATGTCTATCCTAGTTACCGAAGTGTCTTTAGTATCTTGTAGATAAATTTCACGGGATCTGAATTCCATTTGATAAGTCAAACTCGCTTTAGTATATCTGCCTTGGTACCGCATAAAATTATCAAATTCAAGCCATAAGAGTCGATATTTGACTTAATCCTTTCATCATAGTTAAGTATAATGTCTTTTGTCGGTTGTTCATAACTTTTGCAACTTTTCAAGATCTTCAATAAAATGGTTAAGTATAACGTCATTTAAATAATTTATATTCAACTTAGAGAAATTGTAGTAGGACGCAAATGGGCCAGCAGAGCTGAGCCTTGAAGAGGAAACTTGTGGCCCTGTCCGTAGCCCCGGCCTTAATTAAAGAACTAGCCCAAATCGACTTGAATCGATTCGATCCCGGTCGGTTTGGGCCAAACTTCAAACTTTTTTTTTTTTGGCAATATATGTTTTATTATCTATCATTTTTTTTTTGGCCAAGAATTATCTATCAAATTTCAAAACTCTTAATATGCCATTGTCAAGTAACTATAAATTTAATTACTTGAATTTTCTGAATTTCATTTAAAAAAAATTCATATACGTTGAATTTAAAGGGATATATTTTTCTATCCATGCATGTGGTTGAGCCATATTTTCCGATTGACCAGTAACACCTACTCTTTAACTCTTTGATGTTTGATTTGTTTCTTAAATTTTTATTTCAAATTTGTAATTACATCTTTAATTTCTAATGCCTTTCGAGATGGTTCGATGAATGAAAGTCGACCTGTATGATAAGCTGGACCTGATGCAAGTCATGCCCTAAAATTTACGGACCGTTTGGTATGCAGAAATTTTTTAAATATCTATTTTCCGAATTTATTCTTTTTGTCTTTTTCTTTTTCTTTGTTTTTGTTTTTGCTTTTTTTGCCAGAGTTTTCCAATTTCATTTGAAAACGGGTTCGATATCCTTCTGTCTGCTCTGAAATGAAAACACAGACACGAAACTCTCATCTCAAAACAAAAACCCCAACATGATTTCTTTTGCATTTTAAAAAAAAAATTTACTTCCTAATTTTTTTGGCACCCCTATACGTCGAATCCTAAATTTATGATGTCATTGTACCGTACAAAACTGTATAAGAAATCCCATAGATAACTGGCCTCTTTTTCGAAACCCAAAAAAAAACAAAAAACAATGATCTCTAATTCGAAACCAAAAAAAAAAAAAAAAAACTGGCCTCTTTCATTTTCGTTTGACATTTCACCATCTTAATAAAAAAAGAAAAAAAAAAAGAAAAGCCAAAATCTGAAAGCAAAAGCAAATGCACATCTTCCATCCCCTTCCTTCCTTTCAACTTGCAGAGAGATTACAAACCCAGACAACAAAATCACAGCAAAATCAACGATCACGGATCGGACCAATTGTCGAAACCCATAAGAGCAGAGAGCATTGATCACACGATCTTGTAAGGAACATCGGGAGCATCGTCGATGGTCTTCGGATCTGAATCTACGGGGTCAGGGCTAGGGTTGGGGATGATCAGAGGGGCGCGAGCATTGCCGTCGCGGTCGTCGTCGTCGGGATCGTAATCAGGGTTGAGGGACCGGTCCATGGCTTCCCGGCCCCGCTCGAGGCAAGGCTTGCAAGCGATCTCGATGGTGATCCAGCCCAGCACCACTCCCGCGATCGCTATGAGCGCGCTCGTGATCGCCGCCATTATTGCACAGAGATGACAGGGACGGTGAAGAAGACAAACCCAGACCCGGAGGCAGTCTGGAAACGGTGCGAGTAAGAGCTTCCGATACAATGGACCGAAATGGAAGACCCACCACTCACAATGACAGAGAGAAGATGCTGGGTCCGATTCCGAGGAGCCCGAATTGTGCCACTCGCGCACCCATTAACCGCCCTTGCTTTTGAAGTAAATTACAGCATTGCCACGGGGGGCGTGTGTGTCGGAATTCACCCCTCCTCTGTTAATGATGACTAAAGATCCTTGTTAGGGTGTCAACGGAGGCGGCGAGCCCTCGCATGGCGGTTGGCATTGAGCAGGCAAGGGCTTGCTTGTGCCTTGCTCGATGGCTGTGAGTGAGGACCCCCACCACCTCGCAAGGGTGCTTGATCTTCTGGATTGCTGCTCGAGGGCCTACCGCCTTTGTCGAAACCCTTTTTCAAGAAAATTTGCTACCATAGTTGTACACTTCAATAGTCGAGCCAGCAAACATGGATCTACTATGTTTCGATTGATAGTAAGATTCCAACATGATCAACTTGATGAATAATTGTTGACATATAAATTTTCGCTAACAATTCCAAAATGACATTTGATCTAGGGACCACAACAATTTAAAATTTCAAGCCCAATTTCGAGATTTTGAGCTCAAACGAGTCAGCCAACGTCTGAAACACAAATTTAGGCATGTGAATAACTTTTAACAATGAAGTCAAAGATCACAATTTAAAGCCCATTAGGCAAAATTACTTTAATTTCAATATCAATTTAGGCACAAAATTGGATAATGACGAACATATTGTAATGGCCAAGCTTATAAGGTAATTTGAAAAGAAATAGGACAATTGGGAAAGTCTCGGGTTAACTCGGTTTGACCCAAGTCAACCCAAAAGTCAACAAATTACAGTCAATAGACCACATGGCTGGCCCCTTCTCTTCTTAATCACAAAAATGCAATTTTCTCTTAATTACCAAAATTAAATTCCATGTCATCAATCCTTAATGTTGCAACTTACCCCTTTTTAGGCGATAAGTTTAGAGTTGCTTACCCAAAAATGCGAACTTGGATTAGTTCAACTTTTTAAGGGCGAATGCTCTCCCAAGCCTCACATCTTGCGCAGCACGAGGGATTATCAATTTTCATTTTTATATCCTAATTTTGATTACTAAGAGTCTCCACTAACCGTTTGTGGTGGGTTGATTAGAAATCCAATTGAGATATGAGAGAATTATCTCAATTTTACGAAACTAGAGATTCTAAATATAGGACTAGTTTACGCTAATATTTTTATTAACGCCCTTTCGGTTATCTAATTGGTTGAATTGATCCTAACAATGATCAAATGGTCTTGGTTATGTTTTAATGAAGCCTAGGAGCCATTCTAAATGACCATGCATGTTGTTTTTGCAATTGACATTTTTTTTTAATCAAGTCTAGACTAACTCTAATCCTAATCTAGAAAAAGAAATTAACAATCAAAGGTATCGAAAGGCGTTGCGGTAAGTAAATACTCAAGGTATTGAAAGTATGGATTATTCTAAGAGCAAGAAAGGAAAACCCGCAACTCATCGAGCATTAAAGATTACATGGCCTCTTTATGAGCCTCGAGACATTAAACCCTTGGAAGCTTGCTAATTTGAACTAGGTGAGTCCTAATAGTCCTAAATCTATCTAAGACTAGACCTATGGGGATGTTGTTTCGAATTCAAGAGTGTTCGTACTTGGGATTTCCCAATTATCACTTGTCCAATATTGGGGCATCACTTCCGATCATCGGACACGAAGAGCGTATGTAGTATTTTCCCTTTCCCCCAAATCAAATTCTACTAGAACATCTCTATTCATTATAAGGGTGATCCGTAGAAGCAAACCTAAAGTTTAAAAAATGGGTGCAATTTGGATTTAGTGATCTTTGATCCAATTTTATTTAGAAACCTAAGTCTAACTAGTTTGATTATCCAAACTAGTAAACCTAAGCTATTGCAAAATCGAGATCGGTATGGACATTGGCCTTCCATCTTCTTTGTGACATCCAATTTTGTTTATGCTAATATTTCTATTAATGCCATTTCAATACCTAATTGGTCAGAATGATTTCTAAGTGCCCATGCAATCTTGATAATATTTTGATCCTAAAGGTCAAAGCCATTTTTTTAGGTGAGCATGCAAGATGTTTTTTTGATTTTCTCATTTTAAGTCCTAAACTAGACTAATCTATTCTAAAAAAGGAAATTAACAAACAAGGTATTGAAATATGGAGCATAAGGTAAACATTCAAGCAATTTAAAGGAAACTATTCTAAGTGTGAGAAAATAAAACCCACAACTCATTGGGTATTAAATATCACAACCTTTTACAAATGATAGAGATGGACCGGAACGGACATCGGTCAATCGCCATTCTTCGACAAATAAAAGGGGCACCCCATCGGGACATGCAATGCTTAATCATACATCTAATGAACAAATGCAATCAAATGAGCTCGGGGTTAGCCTTTGCGAGCATGCGATTCGGAAATTCGTGTTTAAGTGAATGATTATGGTAAATTGTTATCATTAGTCAAGCCCATTGAACCTCCGCTTTGCACAAGCGCTGTGAGAGATTCATGGCATCGATCCTAAGGCTTAAATAATGTCATGTGACACTCTAACTCCGAGCAAGCATCAAAGGATCAAACAAAACATTCAAATAAATGGTAAGTATGAAGTATTAAGGCACACAACATAAAAAGCACAAATTAAAAGTGATGTCCCAATTTTTGTGCAAATTTCGCCTAATGACTATGAAACACAAAATTTAATCATTAAGAAATCCCAAAAATAAGGTTTGAGGGTGCAAATATCAATTTCAGCCATATGAAGCTTGAATACTTGAAAACATTGCAAACTAGACCCATAGGTCTAAAAACGAACTGATTTTCCCTTGGAATTGTTTGGGCCTAGTAAAAATAGCAAATGAACTTCAATAGCCACGAAATTTGACAGCGATATGGATCAACATGTTTTGAGCAAGTTTTATGTTTTAAGTTTTTCCAAAAGAGCCATCCAAGTTGGTGAAAAATGACAATTTTTCGCCGAAGGTCAGGCAAAAAGCCCGTTTTTTCCTGATACTTCAAAGAGTTTGAAAAAATAACAAACGACAACCTAAAATCACGAAAATGACAGAGACACACACAGATCAATATGTTCTAAGAAACTTTTTTGTTTTAAGGTTTCCCAAGGAAGACTTTCAAGTGGGTGAAAATTGGCAATTTCACCCTGAAGGTCGGATTCATTGTTTCAAAGGGACCGATTTGCACACTGTCCGAATTTTATGAAATTGACTAACTGAATCAAATATTCATGATATAAAATTTTACAAGCCACTAGATAAGACCTCAATGAACAACTTTCATGTTTTAAGGTTTTGCCAATAACGACTATAACCTCGTCGTTTTGGCGAAATAAAACAGAACTGATTGCTGTTCTGGAATTTGGAAAGTCGACCTAAGAAGATCGGTAATGTGGACATCGATTCGACCGACCTACCTACTTCGTTTGGCCATGAAAATTTTTCATGGAATAAAAATAAATGTAATCTACAACTTTCATGGAGAACACTTTTCCAAATTCTGTGTAGAAAAAATCATGAAAAATCAACAAGCCACAAAGATCGATTAGAAAACAGTGGAAAATAGTAAAGAACAGAAGCAGTTTTCATTTTTCCAGATTTCTGAGTAAAGTTTGGAGGCCCAATTGACATAGCAAACAACACTTGTTCGAGTCCTATGACCACTCAAATCGAAGATCAAGAAGTCATCTTCGAATGTCTCAACTATGGCTCTCCAAGAAAATGATGTTTAAGGGCTCAAATATGGTACATTACTCAGCAACAGTCAGCGTGCATACAGAAGCTATTTGCCATCATTTTAGGCTCAAAGGCAACAAAACACAGTAACAAACTCATTTTAAAACATGGCAAGAATATGGGATCAAACAACTCTTAATTTGACCGGCAAACGCCAGGTTTCAAGCTGAGATCGAACCTACCTTTCGTCAATGGTTGTGGGGGTCCAAATGAGCGCTTTGGCCACCCAAGGGTTGTCTCAGACGGCCACGAATAGCTTAGCAACTTTCTGATTCAAAGAGAAAATCGAGGCTGTTAGTAAAACGAAATAGCGAAATATGGACAATAATACAAGATGAGAATAAATTGGGGGGGGGGGGGGGGG
>BCNH02000005.1:9772243-9802365 GCA_001662345.2 Metrosideros polymorpha var. glaberrima
AATTCGACTTCGGGGTTGATTTTCGGCCCGATTCTAGTCAAAGGTTTAACAAAAAAATCAACCTGAAAGTAGAATTTTGACTTTTTTTAGGTTAAGGTTCAAATGCATCGTAAATGTTAGGCTAAAGCATGGCTGAGTGAAAAATAAATATTTTTGGTTTGAAAAATGATTTTGTCGCGATCAAAACTCAAATTCTAAGTTTTAAGTTTAAAATGACTAATCGGCTAAAAATCAGGTGTCAACAGCTGCCCCTCTTTGAGAGAGAGTTCAAAGAGGTTCCTCTCAAAGTCAAAATAATACTCGAGTTTTTAGTCGATTGACTCGAGAAAGAAATGCTGGGAAAATGAAAGGAAAGAAAAGGAAAATCACATTTGATCGAAGACGTACCTTTGAGGCTGACCTCTAGCCATTGGAACGTTTGTCACACATCTCTCTTTGCTTCTCTCTCTCTTTCTTGGGAAGCATTTTTTTTTTCCAATAAATAGCTAGGGATAAGGTTACTTACCTTATTAGAAACAAGAGGCGAATAATCAAGCATCAGGCTATTTGAACTCTTGGAAAAAGGGTTGAGGGGTATAATTAGGCATTGTTTTACTTGTCCTCTTGAGAAAAGGTGAGGGGTATAACCAGACATTGAGTTACTTGTCCTCTCGAAAAAAAAAGGGTGAGAGGTATAACTAGGCATTGGGCATAACCAGGCATTGGGCTACTTTTCCTCTTAAAAAAAGGGTGAGGGGCATAATCAGGCATTAAGTTACTTGTCCTCTTAAGAAAAGGTGACGGGTATAACTAGGCATTCGGTTACTTGTCCTTTTGAGAAAGCCACCCATGTACACTCGCAAGAGTTAACTTAATTGGATAGTTTTCTGAGGCTATGGGTCGCGATCACTTGCGAGGATTCTGAGGCTACTGACCTACATACACTTGCAGAAGGACTATAAAAAGACCATTCCACTTGGGGGTCGAAGAGAATTTTTGTCCGAGGCTACAGACTGCTATCACTTGCGGAGGGTGAATGCTCCGAGGCTGCTCACCTACGTACACTTGCGGATAGATTAGTAAAATCACCATATTCAAAGCTACAAGTCGCACCACATGACCGCGAGCTCGTGTTGTGCTTTGGGATACCATTCGGGAAATTTTCATCTCAAAAGGGTTTTAATGACTGCACTTGGCTAATCTTTTCAAAAAGGTTTTAATGACCGCACTTAGCATTTTGAGAAAGCTTTTAATGACCGCACTTCATTTCAAAAGGGCTTCCATGATCGCATTTCTCTAATCAGAGAGAAATTTGTGAGAACTTCACTGGGGAAACATCTGTTGGGGATTAATTTTTTTGAAAGGGTTCCAAGACCGCTCTTTGGCAAATCAGCAGTGGTTTGGGTTTTGCACAAAGACTTCCGAATGTCATTCCATGCAATTCATTTTTAGTATTTGAAGATTGTCATGAGTCATAAAAATTCATATGGAGAAAAGATTCTGAGTAAAATGATTTTTGTAAACTTAAAGGGTTATGCTTAAAAATGCCAAATCGGTGTACCTTAATCGAAAAGGTCTTCTCACCATGGTTCTCAAGAAAGGCTTTTTATCCCATCCATAGATGTGGGAAACGACTCCACTCAAGGAACTAATTTTCTCGTAACCTATGTCGAAGGTTATTGGGAATGCTCGCAATGAATGCAATTTAGTTAATTTGAAAGGTCTTTTATAGGACCATAATGTCGGTTTGGCCAATGGTGTTCAATAGGGACTCTTTTGAATCAAGGCTTATGAAAGAAGAATCTTTGTAGTCTATTTCGGGTTTACAAGTCAAGAACCTGCAAAACGAGAAGAAATAATCTTGTTCGCACTCTTTCAAGTGAAGCTTAAGACGTATAAACCATACATTAACTTAAGTGCCATAATGAGAATAGACTTTAAAGGGTTGTTACGTAGACTTGGATTGGGAACTGAAAAATGAAAAGGCTCATTTTGGCTCAAAAAATATATGCGGAGGGCTAAGGTTGCTGATCGCCACTGTCTTAGCACCGATCTTCAGTCTTTGGTCTTCAGGATTACCGCTGGGGATTGTGCGGCTTTCAACGACATGTCCTAGTGGGACTTCATTGGGGATCGAATTGACTTGGGGGAGGAACCGTGGGTGACCCCATCTATAAACTTCAACTTGGGTCGCTCCGTTAAAACTGCAAGTTCACTTCACCTAGGGATCTCATGCTATCAATTCAATCCACTAGGGATAGCATCGGCTCCATTCAGAACAAGCTTAACCGAGTAACATTTTGCTGAAATTACAAGCCAATTCTCCTTGGGAATACATTTGTCTACCCAAAATTGCAAGTAAACTCTAACCTGGGATTTTACATTTGTTTCATTGAGGATACAAGTGTAGAATCAAATGGGTTGATTTTTAAACCATTGAGGCTAGTCTCGAGACAGCTCTTTTTGCTCTCTAGTTCAAATTTTCGAGTCTCCACCTTTTTTTGTTTTAAGGAGAACTCGAAAATGACTAGGATTACAAAGATTACTACACTACATTTGATCTTGAAAAATTAGTAAACCTTAGGAAGCTCAGAAGTTAGTGACTTTTGTGGTCCTAGATGCTCTTGATGCATTGATCTGCTCTTGATGTCTTCGAAAAATGGCACCTATTCGCTTGCCTCGATGCAAAGTCGATGATCACCGACAAAGGTTTGATAAATGAAATTATAGGCCCAAAGGGGTTACGCAAAAGATAAAGTGTATAGGATAGAGAAAGAACTACTCTTTATCATCCTAAAGCACTTAAATCTTCAATCGAATTTAACACAAAGCGACCAATGGAGATTAATGCAAGTACAAGCAAGAAAATTTCTAACCCATTTTTCTCACCTTTTGCCAATCTTACCTCCATGTTGCCCTGATGTGGGGCGGTTCTTGACAAGGATAAAGAAGCGAAGTTCTCCAAAGTGTATAGGCTCAAAGAGGCTAGCAAGAGATGTATTTAGTGTTTAGGGAGAAGAAGTGACATCCCTTTCATCATCTCGATCTATGTATTCAAAGCAAATAAACCTTACGTCCTAAGACATGGTGTACTCTCGTCGCTCAATTCTCAAAAGTGCATGGGGGCGTGTTTGGTTTTGGCTTGCTTTTCGTCATCTCAAGGTTACCTACCTAGCATGCTTAACATTTTCCCTTTTTGTTTTCTTGGAAATCATTTGTTTCAAAAATGTCCTCCATGGGGACTTCTTGATAAAGAATGTAGGAGTCAAAGCATGAATAATCAGTTGAAGAATTTTGTTCAAAAGTCACGAAAAACCAAGTTTCAAATTGAAATTTTCTCTTGAATGCTTGTTTGGATTCTCAAAAAGAATTTTGAAGTGATGAAAGAAATTTAAAGGAAATACCCAAGGTTTCCATACCTAGAGTTTAAAATGCTTAAATTTCTACAAAATTTGAGATGTCCATAGTTCTTGAAAAGGAATTTAAAAATGCTTAAGTTTCTACACAAAGGACTTGATATACCTAAGTTTCTACACGAACACAAAGGACTTGAGGTGCCTTAGTTTCTATACTAAGGATTTGAGGTGCCTCAGTTTTTACACGAAGAACTTGGAACGCCTTAGTTTCTACACAAAGGACTTGAGGTGCCTTAGTTTCTACACTAAAGGCTTGAAATGCCTTAGTTCCTATACGAAGGACTTGGAATGCCTTAGTTTCTACAGGAAGGACTTGAGGTGCCTAAGTTTTTACGCGAAGGGCTTGAAATGCCTTAGTTCGTACACAAAGACTTTTTTTTTTTTTTATCAAATGCCTTAGTTTCTACACGAAGGACTTGAAGTGCCTAAGTTTCTACACAAATGGCTTGAAATGCCTTAGTTTCTACACGAAGGACTTGGAATGCCTTAGTTTCTACACGAAGGACTTGAGATGCCTAAGTTTCTACACGAAAGACTTAAAGTGCCTAAGTTTCTACACAAAGGGCTTGAAATGATGCCTAAGATTTCCACATCTAGGACAAGAATGCTAAGTTATGCACAATGGACTTATGGATTTTGCGAGTTGGAGAGTATCATTTAAAACACTTTTAAAATGATGGCTTCAACTTTACCTTAGACTTTGAAAGATTTTACAATCAAAAGATTTTGAAATGAAATGGCTTGAAAAGTTCATTTTCGAAGGTCATTTAGAAGGTGAAAGATACTTACCTACCCCATGGTGGGCGGTTGATCCTACAAGGATACGAAGGGAAGCATGTTAATGAACATCATTTGAAAAAATGGCAACTTGGAACGGTACAACTTTACCCTTGTACTCATCTCTCCATTGGTCAATGTCCTTCATTTGAGTCAATGACAATGACTCTTTGAGTTTTCTTGGTTGTCAACAATTTGGTTGATTGCACTAGGGCCATTTGCCCCAGTTAGGCGCTCATTCATTCAAAGGCTTTGGCACATCAAAAGACCTTCCATGCCTTCTTTTTGATCTTTTGGTTTGAGATGTTCCTTGTGTGAATCTTTCTCCTTTTGCTTCACCTATGTGTAAAGAAGGGAAATGTATTAGTCTAAATTTTGAACCAATTTGAGTTTAGAAATGGGATACTCCCTTTGATGTTGGGAAATGATGTCATCCCTTTGACATGTCAATATTGCTCGATCATCTTAGCTAGTCTAGTCCTCGACTATTTTCATCTATCCCAAAAGAAAATGACAGACATGTTAGTTCGTATATAAGATGTTCTAATTGGAATGAATACATTTACCTCTTTGAAGTACTACTCCTTGGGATGATTCTTGCACAAATGATTAGGAAATAAAATCCAAACTTCATGCATAATTGATTGGACAGTATTTTTTGAAAGTGATTTAGAAAATTATTTGAAAGTCCAACCCTTGAATCTAAAGATTTAACTCCCCAATTTTTTTTTTTATGTGTGGGGTCAACCTATTGACGTGCCCCAACAAATTGGCTTTGAAACAAATGTTAGAAAGTGTTTTAGGAACTTAGTCCTCATATTATTGGACTTCCTTGTTGCAAAACAGTCTTGGGAAACTAGGAAGCGTGTGGAAGCCCAAGCCTCGGGATATGTATTGATTTTCTTCATGGGTCCGATTTGGTATACTTCCACATGTCCTTAATAAAACATGCATATGCATATGCAATTCATTGAAATTGAAAGGATAAGGCCGTTTTACAAAAGAGATCCCCTTGAACCAATAGCTCAAAATTCAAGGGGGATGTACTCAAGGAAATAAACAAACGATTCCCATGTAGGGGAAGAAGAAATAAAACAAACTACTATGCCAAGCGAACCATCTTACTCCAAAGGACTGGTAAGGTTTCATGGCGGCTTGGACACCTCATGTGGAAGGGCAACATATATGATCTCTTCTTCAAACATTTATGCTTCATTCTCAACAGTTCTTTCCAAGATTCCATTGATGGCTTCGAGGTGATTAGGTTGAGGATGCTCTTCCTTATCCGATCAATCACCTTTGTAGGATAAGATTCCTGCGTCAAGTAAATTCTGAACTTTGATCTTTAATACAAAGCAATTATCTTTGCTATGCCCGTTTTTGCCCATATGGAACTCATAGGACTTAGAGATATTGAATCCAACAAATTTAGGAGGGTTGCTCCGAGGGGTCTCTTTAGCGATCAACTTCTTCTCAATGAGGAGAGGGAGGAGTTGTGACAAAGTTCCAAGCAATGGAGAGAATTGTCTTGGTACAGTCATCCTTCTCTTGTCTGCTTTTTTGCACCTTCATTTTTGGGGCATAAGTGGTCTCTGATGGGACGTGGAGCCAAGATCTTGGCATTTATAATTCTGTTTGAGTGCTCATCGGATTGTCATATATTCCCCACGAACTCATGGCTCCTAATGTCGGAATGTATCCTTTACTTCTTGAGTAGGCTCTTTGATTGCTCGAGAGAGTCTTTCATTACTTGAACCTACTTCAATCATCTTATCATTTCATTCAACTCTTTTGCCAACCTTCACCAAGTGCAAAAATATTTGGCAACTGGATGTAAACATTTTTTCAAAATACTTGTATGGGAGAGTCTTCAAGAAGTAATGCATCAACTCATTCTTGCCTAGCGAGGGTTGGACTTGAGCTGCCGTCACTCTCCATCTTTGGGCGAATGCCCTAAAGTTTTCATTTCTCATTTTCTCGACATGTATTAGCTCCTCCCTAGTGGAGATAATCTTCGAGTTGAATTCATATTGTTGTAGAAATTTGTTTGCTGGATTCTACCATCTCTTAATCTTCCTAATGTCAAGTATGATGAACCACGATAAGGCAGGTCTCATCATACTTTCTTGAAAGGTGTGAATGAGGAGGGGAACATTGTTAGAATGGTGCATGATTTTCCTCAAGTAATACCTCAAATGGGTCTTGGGACATCTGGAGCCATCATACTTTCTAGCGAATTCGGGTTCCTTAGAGGCTTCTGGAACTTCCATCTTGGAGCAGGTGACGCCTTGTCAAGCTTTTGCAATTCATATCCCTTAAGCATGCATAATTGTTCTTCCCCTTTGGCTAAGCGTCCCACACTATCTTTGTCAAGATGTTTGCTAGGTTCTTTGGCCTCAAGCTTAATCATTATGGGTGGAGTGGGGGGTACGTCCACATCAGCTCTCCTCCCATGTGCATCGCTAATCGATGGTCCCATGGTCATGGTAGGAACAACATTATGGGTATTAACCGGAGCGGGAGTGACATTAATTTTTTTTTAACATCTCGGTCATCATGGTGGTGATATGCGTCACCTGGGCTTTGAGACTAGTCAAACGAGTGTTCGTGTCTTGATTTTCCATCCTTGTTTGAGAACGAGTCCTCACACGGGATCTTGTTTCCGCCGTTTTTTAGTATCTTTGTGAAAAGGGTGGCAAAATTAGTATACAGAAAACAAACGACAAGAAAATATAAAAAGCCTTCAATTCTATATTTATTGTGATGAAATAGAGCTAATAGACCTTCGTGTAAGCCCATTCCTACACGGGTGATCTTTTATCAAAATTTATTTTACGAGAAATTATACAATTGAAGGGATAACATGTGATTTTCGATCAAAATGCCCCTCCAATTTCATTCAAACTCAAGACGATTACAAGACAAAGACGGCAAGAAACGTCCTATACATCACTACTAGCATGTAAAGAAAAGGGGAGGGGGAAGCCCTATTACATCACTTACCACTAAGCATGAAATAAAACCCTATTACATTATTCTAAAACAAAATAAGGGGAACTCAAATCAAATTGGCATGGCTAGCCATGATGGGATCCCTCAGCTCTGGAACAGAGACGCTTGTTTTATTAGGTCAAGCGTTTTGCACGTGTTACCGCTTCATCCCTCTCCCTTATGGCCTTCACCAATTAATCCTCTCGAGGAGTAGGTTTCGAGTCCACATAAGGGAGTACAACGGTGGCTTTAGGTCCTATTTCACGATCGATGTACTCTTAAGATGCGTGATTTTCCTTCACAACTCCTTCTTTTCTGGCTCTAACACATTCCACATGTCTCACAACCTCTCGAAAGGAATCGGGACGACTTGAAGCCCAGGTCCTCCCATAATGTCTAAACCTTAAGGCATTTTATCCAATTACCACATGTTATGTTTTTTTTTTTTCCTGAAGAAATGACTTTGCATTTAAAAGTAAATAAGATGCATGCGAAACGATACTTACAAACTAACCATGGGGAAGGGAAATGATGGCAATCACAATGACACATTGCATGTAGGTGTGAGGCTTATCTAGGAAGGTAGGATTCCTAAAGGCTTAAAGGCTCCCATCCAGTTTTGGAAGAGAGTTTTCACAACTTGGACTTCGCCAAATAGCACTTCCAACCTTAAATTGAATGAGTGGAATCAAAAGTGGATGGCCATGGGTTGTTTCCCGCATAGGTTCCTCCTTTCATGACCTCCTAATTTGATTTCTTAGATGCGATTTGGGTTTTGATCACGGGTTGTGTGTGCTTTTTGTGTCGTGCTAAAGCTCTTAAACATTAATTTAAAAGTAAAGCAACGTTCAACACTTCAATATAACCTAACATACATGCATATATCCTTACTCCACCTACAAAACAAAGGATTGACAATCACTTCTTCCCGTATAACTCACACCTACAAAAACATTCAACACGAGTTAATGGACTAACCTTGTTTTCCACATGACTTTGACATGCGCTATCAAGAAAGAAATGACGTTAGAAATCACCTAACCAATTTTTACGACTTAAGTCCACTTAAGGTTCTAACCAAGTCCCCAGTAGAGTCGCCAAGCTGTTGCGACCTAATATTTTTTTTGTGTAGATAATGCCAAAAGGTTTATGGGGTATTGCCTATTTGATTTAGGTGCGGGCTCTCTCAAACCCCACGTTATCGCGACTTGGGTTCACTTGAAAAGAAATGTTCAATTTTGGAGTCACCACTAATCATTTTGGGGTGGGTAGATTAGACACCTAATCAAGTCGAGGGAGAATCGATTCGATTCTACGAGACCAGAGATTTTAGGGTCCGAGGACTTGCTTACGCTAATATTTCTATTAACGCCCTTTCGGTACCTAATTGGTTAGAATGATTTCTAAGTACCCATGAAATCTTGATAATATTTTGACCCTAAAGGTCAAAGCCATTTTTGTAGGTGAGCAAACAAGATGTTTTTTTTTCTCATTTTAAGTCCTAAACTAGACTAGTCTATTCTAGAAAAGAAAATTAACAAAAAAATGTATTGAAATACGGAGCATAAGGTAAACACTCAAGCAATTTAAAGAAAACTATTCTAAGTGCGAGAAAATAAAACCCACAACTCGTCGAGTATTAAGGATTACAACCTTTTACAAATAATAGGGAGGGACTTGAATGGACATCAGTCAATCGCCATTCTTCAACAAATAAAAGGGGCACCATGTCGGGACATGCAATACCTAATCATACATCTAATGAACAAATGCAATCAAATGACCTTGGGGTTGGCCTTTGCAAGCATGCGTTTCAAAAATTTGCGCCTAAACGAATGGTTATGGTCAATTGTTATTATTAGTCGAGCCCATTGAACCTCCACTTTGCACAAGCGCCATGAGAGATTAATGGCGTCAATCCTAAGGCTTAACTAATGTCATGTGACACTCTAACACCAAGCAAGCATCGAAGGATCGAACGAAACATTCAAATAAATGGCAAGTACGAAGTATTTAAGGCATACGACATAAAAAGCATGAATTAAAAGTGATGTTTCAATTTTTGTGCAAGTCTCGCCTAATGACTATGAAACACAAAATTTAATTATTAAGAAATCCCAAGAATGAGGTTTAAGGGTGCAAATATCAATTTCGGCCACATAAAGCTTGAATACTTGAAAACATTGCAAACTAGACCCATAAGTCAGAAAATGAACTGATTTTCCCTTGGAACTTTTTGGGCCTAGTAAAAATAGTAAATGAACTTCAATGGCCACAAAATTTGACAGCGACATGGATCAACATGTTCTGAGCAAGTTTCGTGTTCTTAAAATGTGAAGTTTGTCCATTTGAATGAAGTTATGACACTCGAGTTGCGATCTAATCTTTCTCACGGGCATATATCACCAAGATGAACACTATTACAAGTGACTTGGATGAATTGGAAGCTCCCAAAATTACAAATCAAACATTTGTACCTAAAAGGATTGAAACTTTTTTATAATGGGACATTCTTCCATTAGAATGAAGTTATGGCACTCGAGTGCTATAAAATCTTTCCCATGGACAAATATCACCTAAATGAACATTAGTACAAGTGACTTAGATAAATTGAAAGTTCCTAAAACTCCAAATCGAACATTAGACTCAAAAGGACCCAAACTTTCTTAAAATGGAAACTTCTTCCATTGGAATGAGATTATGGCAATTGAGTTGCGATCTAATCTTTCCCACAGATGAATATCACCTAGATAAACACTATTACAAGTGACTTAGATGAATTGTGAGCTCCCAAAGCTACAAATTGAACATTGGATCCAAAAGGATCCAAACTTTCTTAGAATTGAAAGTTCTTCCATTAAAATGAAGTTATGGCACTCAAGTTGCGATCTAATCTTTCCCATGGATGAATACCACCTAGATGAACACTATTACAAGTGACTTAGATGAATTCGAAGCTCCCAAAACTACAAAACAAACGTTTGATCTAAAATGACCCAAACTTTCTTAGAATGAGAATTTTTTTTTATTAGAATGAAATTGTGGCACTCAAGTTGCGATCTAATCTTTTGCACAGAAGAATATCACCTAAATGAAAACTTGTAAAAGTGACTTAAATGAATTGGAAGCTCCCAAAACTACAAATCAAACATTTGACCCAAAACGACCCAAACTTTCTTAGAATGGGAAGTTCTTCCCTTACGACGAAGTTATGGCACTCGAGTTGCAATCTAATCTTTTCCACAGACGAATATCACCTTGATGAACACTATTACAAGTGACTTAGATAAATTGGGAGCTCCCAAAACTACAAATCAAACATTGGATCTAAAAGGACCCAAACTTTCTTAGAATAGGAAGTTCTTCCATTAGAATGAAGTTATGGCACTCGAGTTGTGATCTAACCTTTCCCACGGATAGATATGACCTAAATGAACACTAGTACAAGTGACTTAGATGAATTGAAAGCTCCCAAAACAAAAAATCGAACATTGGACCCAAAAGGACCTAAACTTTCTTAGAATTGGAAGTTTTTTATTATTAGAATTGAATTATGGCACTCGAGTTGCAATATAATCTTTTGCATGGATGAATATCACCTAAATGAACACTAGTACAAGTGACTTAGATGAATTGGAAGCTCCCAAAATTACAAATCAAACATTGGGCCCAAAACAACTAAAACTTTCTTATAATGGGAAGTTCTTCCCTTAGGATGAAGTTATGGCACTCGAGTTGCGATCAAATCTTTCCCACAAATGAATATCACCTTGATGAACATTATTATAAGTGGCTTTGTTGAATTGGGAGCTCCCAAAACTACAAATCAAACATTGGACTTAAAAGGACCCAAACGTTCTTAGAATGGGAAGTTCTTCCATTAGATTAAAGTTATGGCACTCAATTTGTGATCTAATCTTTCCCACTATTGACACCTAAATTTTGACCCTTATTTAGTTTTTATTTAGAATTTATTAATTAAATTACATGGAAAAATAGGGATCGACCTCGGCCCCTACAAAAAATATTTAAATTAAATACATTTAGTTTGCATTTAGATTTAGGCACATTTTCCATTAATTTTTAGCATAATCATACATCCTCCTATTAAAAGTTGGATCAAGGACTAAATCGGGCCAAAATCGGACACGCAGATCAGGCCATTTAATTTGAAAGATTCGGCCCAGGCATGGGAGAAGGGGCTGTCGAGTTCTACAATGATATTATGCTAATTTAAAGCTTAATTCAGCCTATTTAATTATTAAATTTGGGAAAAAGCCTTTTTGAGAAAAAAATCCATAATTAATTCAGAAAAGGGCTAAAATTAAGCCCGAAAAAGACACATGAGCCCACAAAGCATTAAGATTCAGCTCAGCCCATCCAATGGGCTGACCGAACCATATGAGGACTTAATTGAGAAGAAAAGTGAACTTTTGGGCCAATTTGGAAAAATAGGAAACTTCAGGGGCCAAAGTGCAAATAGTAAAAATTATGAAAACCCTCGACTTGTCTATAAATATATCATTCTAAGCTCTGAAAAGGGAGGCCAAGCTATTCTCATAGAAAACTCACGCACGGAGAGAGAGAGAGAGAGAGAGAGAGAGAGAGAGAGAAGAGACTCGGCCAAGACCCCTCTCGGTCGAGCCCTCTTCTGGCCAACAGTGCTGCACCTTCCGGCGACCGTTTCCCTCTGGTGTGGCATCGTTCCAAACTATGATTGGTGCAGTTTCTAAGGAGCGCAAGAGTTCACCGTGAGAAGCCCTAAATGTAGAGAACCGATCATGAGAAAAAGCCCCGGTGGTTTGGTCGTGCCCAGAAAACAAAGCTTAAAGTTTGCCTGAAGCCCCGGTGGTCTGATCGTGCCTAGAAAACAAAGCTTAAAGTTTGCCTGGAGCGGTTTTGGTGACCCCTGTTCTTGCTGTTCTTGGAGTGATTGAGGCCCAAGCTTTCTTCTAAAGATATTGCAATCATCTTAGTTCTCAAAGGTGCGAAGGAGAGATCAAGGCAAATCCAGAAGTAAGAGAACCAAGTTGCGCAAACGGAGCCATGGCTCGGCTCTATTTCGCAAACTAGAATAGGGGTCTAATTCCCTGTTTCCATGCCGTTGCTATTTGTGGCCACTCTGGCCGACGGCAGTGTCTCCTTGGTGTCCCGTGGTGTTGAGGAGATCCCTAGTGAGTCCTAGTTCCAAGCCCAAGGTCCCGGTGCGAAGGAAAGGCTGTGAAAGAACAAAAACAAGAATTGCATGCCAGGTGTTTACTGAAAGGTTCGAGTCAAGTCTGGCGACCTGCTGCTGTTTCATTCTTGTGCCAGCATCCTACGGTAGCCCGACGATCCCTTGGTGGTTCATGGGTGATCGGAGAAGTCCCGGTGGCTGGCTTTAGTTTGTGGTTTGCAAGTTCAAAGAAGGAAAGTGAATATTTGCTCTTCCAAATTAGGTAAGTGTCAAGTATTCTAAATATCTTTTTGGATAATCTTGCATATTATCTGAAAATACAATCTCTAATGCTGATCTTGAGTGAAATTTAGAATATTTTGTATATCTACATTTTTGGACATCTTTCCAAAAACTCTTTAAATCAATTTAAATTAATTAAGGATTTTTATTCTTAATTAAGAAACCGACAACATGTGACATTGGTGACATATCTCGATATTGAGATACTCCTTGGTAAACATGGAAATTGAAATGCCATCTATGATATTATAGATTTGTGCTTTCAATTTTAAGTCACTTTTTAGATTAATTTAATTAATTTTCGTATAAATTTCCACAAAATTTAATGGAAATTCGAAATTAATTTTAATGGGAAATAATTTAAAAGGTAGATTTTATTAGAAAATCTTTCTTTAAAATCATCTTTAGCAAGATGTGATTTCTAAAAAATCCCATCTTATCACATATCGTGCATATCTAGAAAAATAACGTTTCCAGAACGTTATCTCATTGGATAGTTTTATCTTTAATTAATATTGGATATAGGATAGATTGCATCCATTTTAGACAATATTTCGTCTTAAAACATTTAGAATTAGGAATAAGATTTTTCTAAAATATTTTTGAAATCTAATTATAATTAATTCCTAAATATTAAAGATAATCTTCATTTAAGATAGTTTAAATGTACTTGCCATGTATTTGGTACATCATCTAATCTAGGTACATGCATTTAGAATCCCATCTAGGTTCATGTTAGTACCATGTTTAGGTGCATTTCATATAGTATCATGTTTAAGGGCATTTATTAATCTAGTTTCACATTATTACTATGCTTGCATTTAATAAGTTGCATAAAATTGTTTCCGCCATTTAGTCACGATAAGTTAGGATCATAATTGCATATTATTTAGACATAAATGCATAAATCATGTTAGAATAATTAATTAATCTATATATGATGCCATGTAAGGTTAATTGATTAATTCATGAAGTAGTGTCATTTTAGGTTAATTTTTCGTGTAGCTTTACATCTTAGGATTAATTAATTTCATATTATTTTTGCATATCATTTAATTAAGCCATCTAGCTTAGAGATGCATGCCACTTTAGTTAAGCCTCATGTTTGCATAACATAATAGTTTGAATAGTAGATTGATTCATTAAAGAGTTAATTGCATGTCGTAAATCACATATTTAGGACATTTAGCTTAATGCGTGTCATCTTAGAATAAAATTGCATTTCATTTCATTTTCATTAAAAAAAAGTGAAAACCCCAAAAAATAATAATAATTACATTAGTCTAAGTCTTACGTTTTAGATAAATGTTAAGGATAGGTTGCGGCATCTAGATACGTTCTCACCCTTATCTAGCAATTTATTTATTGCTTTGATTTATTAGGTGTTTATTTAATTGCTTGCGTACTCGTGAGGTCATTTTCATATGTTAGGACTTTAGGCCAAAAATTAATCCAAGCTGCATGCCAACATTTTTCATGAAATGAAATCGGTACCGAAATGGCGTTAGAATTAATTCTAGCGTAATCAAGTCTCCGAATCCATAATCTCTAGTTTGTAGAAATAAAGTATTTTTTCCCAATACTTTATTTAGGTGTCTAATCAGCCTACCATCAATTAGTGGCGGCTCCAATTTGAACATTTTGCATGTTTAACAACTTGAACCTAAGTCACGATTTGGTAGAATTTGGGAAAACTCGAACTAGATCAGTTAGTTCAATTAATTAACTTAGTAATCAATTAACCTAGGTTTTCCGAAATTTAGGTTGTGACACCTATGGACAAAAATGACCTAAATGAACACTATTACAAGTGACTTAGATGAATTGAAAGCTCCCAAAATTACAAATCAAGCATTTCACCAAAAAGGACCCAAGTTTCTTTGAATGGGAAAATTTTCCATTAGAATGAAGTTATGGCACTCGAGTTGCAATCTAATCATTCCCATGGGCGAATGTGCAACATCTTGATTTTTGCCTATTCGCTTAACCAACAAAGAGAATAAAATTTGGCGATCTAATCATTCCCACGGGCGAATGTGCAACATCCTGATTTTCATATATCCGTTTAACGAGCGAAGAGGATAAAATTTGGCGATAGTCGTTAGACCTATTAATTGACACTAGTCAAAGGCACGACATTTATTGGAATAAAGGACAATGGCACTGAACCCAAACCACAATAAAAAATTTATAAGAGCTCATTGGACATTTTGTGGTTCTAATTTTTGGTCCTTAGTGTCTAATTTACATGATAATCGGCACAACTAGGGCAAAATTCTCCATATGGCCAGCCAACTTGCCGATCAAGCTTGCGTGCCACCTTGCCAACACCATTGGTCACCATGGTCTTGCCACATGTCAATTAAGCTTGATGATTAAGTCATCTTGCAAGAAGCTTGAAGGAAAAGCCTCATGCAAGCTTGTTGATTAAGCTTCTGAGGAGACTTGAGCACCAATTTTCCCTCATCCTCTCTTCTCCTACCCATTTGGCCAGTCACCCTTTTTTCTTTCAATTTGTGCATTTTACTTATGTACAAGCAATGATGGTTTGCCACCCCTTTCCACCAATAAGATTTCATGCAAAAAGGAGTATTGGACAAGGCAACCTCCTTCTTTTTCCCTCATATTCAACTGACCCCCCTCATTTCTCTCTTGCATGCTACTTTCCTCTCATCTTTGCTCTCAAGATCATCTTCAAGTTGCTCAAGGTGGTGTTTTGCAAAAAGAATTCGGTTTTAGGCAAAGGCAAGTGGAAATTTCCAAAGATTACTCTACTTGATCTATGTGTTGCTTGGTTTAGAGCTTAGTTTGGGACTTGTGGCTTAGATGGTTCGATTGCATACTGAGATTGAAGTATCTTGTGGATGAATGATGCTGTTTGTGGTTGAATGTGGTGAAAGAGTAAAAGAAATGGGCATGCATGTTATTTTCTCTTCTGTTTCTGGGTTCGGATCAGTCTGACTTCTTTGGTTTGCTTTTTTTTTTTTTATGGCTCTTTGCGATGAGAATCTAAAAATGCTTCCTTCATAAGAGTTGTTCATAACATCTTGAGCTACAACATGATTTAATTTTATATTTTTATGAATTCGTATGAGGTGCCTAATAGGCTTGAACATTCATGATTTCTGCCTAGGTTTTGTGAACCCGACTATGACCTTTTCATGTTTCTGAATTTTTATAAATTTTTCCCATTCAAAGTTGAAACAATTCTTTCATAAAATTTTCAAGGACACCCATGGATACATCATATAAAAATTCCATAGTATTTTAGGCACTTTGAAAGCTTTGAACAGACTCATTTTTCTGACTTGCTTATAGCGGTTACTGGACACCATTTTTACTCGGTTTGTACAAATTAATTCTCTTAATACAAGCTGATTCAGACCTTACATCCTTCATAAAATTTGTTGTACATGATTTTTTCTACAATATACTAAAATTTTGTGATTTTACAATTTGATTTATTTTAATTATGGCGGTAATTTCAATCGATACTCAAAACTGTCTCTGCCTGAGTAAGTCTTGAAATTGGATGAAAAATTTCCTTTCCGCCTCTTGTACGGAAAATTTTCCTTCATGGAAGTTATTTAGTACATTATAAACTATATATATGGAGATTTTCATGATTTTACAGATTTTTTTGGTAAGTGTACCGAGGGCCAAAAGGTGGAGCCCGAATATGTCTTGTGAGCGAATACTGATTTTGAGTTAGAAAAGTGATTGTATGCATCCATTTGACTTTAGTCTCTATGCATGCTAAGTTGTGGTAACCTTATGTGAAGGAAATGTGAAATGATTGCATGACACATTGCATAAGAACATGCATGCAAGAGTGTGGAATTAAGAGATGTGAAAATATACCCATTGGCCAACGACCCAATGATGCCCCAGGTGTTTGGGATGCCCCTATTGTATGATCATGGGATGCCTCAGGAGTTGAAATGTCCAAGTGAGTAAGTCTTGGAAGTCCAGGTAGCGAATCGGCGTATATTGAGAGCGGGCTAGATAGGATACCGGCATATACTATGAGCAGGCCGAGTAGCGAACTGGAAGTGATCCGTGTAGGCTGGTCAGTACGACGGCGTATACCGCGATGACGGATGTGGAAAAGATTAAAGAAACAAGGCTTAAAGCTATGTGTGGACGTGTGAATGCATAGCATGTCTCATGTGTCATGTAATGTCTGTTGTTTCACAATGCTTGATTCAAATATATATGATCATCTTACTTTTGTATATTGATAGATGTCTAATAATTGTACTATGATCTTGCCTAGTGCCTAGCTCATTTGAGTTGCTTAACTTGAACGAACTCTTTATTGATGGGTATTTGGATCGTGTAGTGTAAAGTTTGGATGTTTCCCTTGCTAAGCATTAGCTTACTCCTATTGATATATATATTTTACAGATCAGTAGCATTATGGTCGTGATAAGTGACGGAGATGGGAGCTATTGGACGTACCTATGGTGATAGCGTGGGAGTAGTGACCTTTTTGGCCTCCCAGACTTTGATCTTTTGACATAATAAAAGTATAAGGAAAGAAAATGTAATGGTGCTCTTATGTAATATGAATTGCCTGAAGTGTGTTCATGTTACTCGTGCGTTATTCTTGTAATTGGGTGTCTGTTTACTATTTTGATTAACTTCCGCATGCGTAATTAAAAGGAATTTTTTTTTAAGAAGACAAGTTAGTAAATGGTGTGCCCGGGACATCACAAATGTCACCTAGATGAACACTATTACAAGTGACTTAGATGAATTGCAAGCTCGCAAAACTACAAATCAAACATTAGACCCAAAAGGACCAAAACTTTCTTAGAATGGGAAGTTCTTTCATTAGAATGAAGTTATGGCACTAGAGTTGAAATCTAATCTTTCCCATGGAGAAATATCACCTAAAGGAATACTAGTACAAGTGACTCAAATGAATTAAAAGCTCCCAAAACTACAAATCGAACATTAGACCTAAAAGGACCTAAACAACTTTCTTAGAATGGAAAGTTCTTTCATTAGAATGAAGTAATGACACTCGAGTTGCAATCTAATCTTTCTCACGGACGAATATCACCTAAATGAACACTAGTACAAGTGACTTAGATTAATTGAAAGCTCCAAAAACTACCAATCGAACATTGAATCCAAGATGACCCAAATTTTTCTTAGAATGGGAAGTTCTTTCATTATAATGAAGTTATAGCACTCGAGTTGCGATCTAATCTTTTCCATAGATGAATACCACCTAGATGAACACTATTACAAGTGACTTAGATGAATCAAAGCTCCCAAAACTACAAATCAAATGTTTGATCTAAAAGGACCCAAACTTTCTTAGAATGGAAAGTTTTTTAATTAGAATGAAGTAATGGCACTCAAGTTGCGATCTAATCTTTTGCACGGATGAATGTCACCTAAATGAACACTAGTACAAGTGACTTGAATGAATTGGAAGCTACCAAAACTAGAAGTCAAACATTAGACCCAAAAGGACCCAAACTTTCTTAGAATAGGAAGTTCTTCCATTAGAATGAAGTTATGGTACTCGAGTTGCGAGCTAATCTTTCCTACGGATGAATATCACCTAAATGAAAACTAGTGCAAGTGACTTAGATGAATTGAGAGCTCCCAAAACTACAAATAGAACATTGGACCCAAAAAGACCCAAACTTTCTTAGAATGGGAAGTTCTTTCGTTAGAATGAGGTTATGGCACTCGAGTTGCGATCTAATCTTTCCCACAGACAAAAACCATCTAGATGAACACTATGACAAGTGACTTAGATGAATTAGGAGCTCTCAAAACTACAAATCGAACATTGGACCTAAAAGGACCCAAACTTTCGTAGAATGGGAAGTTCTTTCGTTAGAATGACGTTATGGCACACGAGTTGCGATCTTATCTTTCCTACAGATGAATATGACCTAAATGAACACTAGCTCAAGTGACTTAGATGAATCGAAAGCTCCCAAAACTACAAATCAAACATTGGACCTAAAAGGACCCAAACTTTCTTAGAATGGAAAGTTCTTCCATTAGATTGAAGTTATGGCACTCGAGGTGCGATCTAATCTTTCCCACAGGCAAAAATTACCTAAATGAACACTATTACTAGTGACTTAGATGAATTGGAAGCTCCCAAAACTACAAATCAAACATTAGACCAAAACTTACTTAGAATGGGAAGTTCTTTCATTAAAACTAAATTATGGCACTCAAGTTGCGATCTGATCTTTCTCATGGGTGAATATCACCTAGATGAACACTATTACAAGTGACTTAGATGAATTGGAGGCTCCCAAAACTACAAATAAAAAATTGGACCCAAAAGGACCCAAATTTTCTTTAAATAGGAAGTTCTTTCATTAGAATGAAGTTATGACACTCGAGTTGCAATCTAATCTTTCTCATGGGCGAATATCACCTAGATGAACACTATTACAAGTGACTTAGATGAATTGGAAGCTCCCAAAGCTACAAATCGAATATTAGACCAAAAGGACCCAAACTTTCTTAGAATGGGAAGTTCTTCCATTCAAATGAAGTTATGGCACTCGAGTTGCGATCTAATCTTTCACACTAACGAATATCACCTAAGTGTACACTAGTACAAGTGACTTGGATGAATTAAAAGCTCCCAAAACTACAAATCCAACATTGGACCCAAAATGACCCAAACTTTCCTAGAATTGGTAGTTCTTCCATTAGATTGAAGTTATTATTTAGTATGCAACTAATGTATTACTTAGTTCATCAGAGAGGCCATCCTAGATATGAAGCCATGATAAGATTTGAGGGCAAATCTTCTCTACCTGGGGAGAATGGGAGCATCGGGCTCTGTCGATCAATTTGCTAATTCAACTCAATCCTCATTGATTAATCCTTATTCTAACAAGCAAAGATCGATTTCATCTACAATTCAACTCGATGGGTTCAAGTTTCAACCTAGAGATATCGATTCTATAATGAAGTTGTTGATCGACCAGGTTATGGGATTGTTGATTCTTCTTACTATTTAAGTTCCCAAATTCACCATATTAGCTACCGATTTCAAAGCTAATCAACAACCTATCGATGGGAGGCTCCTCCAATCAATTTTCTTTGGTATTTGTTGATATTATGAGGTAGTTATTGTCTGGTCAAGTCTAGAGCACGAATTTGGGAAGTTGATCCGCATGGATGAGGAGTTGAAGATCTCAAGTTTCTATGTCTTTAAGTGTACTTTAGGTTTCTTGGTGTTTTAAATGCATTTCTTATTTCCTAGGAGTCTCAATTGCTATGTAGATTTCCAGAGTCAAAGGTCTAGTTCCTAGGACTTTAATTGCTTTCTAGTTCCTAAGTCTTTATTATGTTTTCTAGTTCTCATGTCATTTAATATTAGGAGAGTTTGCATGTATCATTACAGTGTAGTCTATTTCCTATGTATTAGTTCCCCTATATAAATAGATGAAATTTCCATTGTAATGCAAGACTTGTTCAATGAAAAGAATTCCCTTTTAGTGAGTTGAATCAATCCGATTCTTTATCCAATTCGTTGATGGTGAATCAAACCTAGTTTTTTTTATCCTTGGAGAGTGGATTATTCCTTGGTGGTGAGCCAAAAGCCCTTTAGCCTAAGGTTGGCGATACATCCTTTAGACCTTTGGTGGTGAGCTTCATCTCCAAATCCCAATCGTGATCCTCGGCTAATGGCACGTCCTTTATGCCTCTGTTCTAATCATACACTATCTTATATATATTTCCTTCGTATAATTCATCCTATATAATTCATTCCTTACCCATAAACACCCATCAATACAGTTAGCTTTAGAAATTTCCCCTTACCATTCCCATACACTCTGACCTTATTCCCTGTTTCTAGAATCACTCACCCACGCACGCATCATTTTGGGAGATTCCAATTCATCTAAGTCACTTGTACTAGTGTTCATTTAGGTTGTATCTGTCCATGGGAAAGATTAGATCACAACTTGAGTGCCATAAATTCATTCTAATGGAAAAACTTCTCATTTTAAGAAAGTTTGGGTCATTTTGGGTCCAATGTTTGATTTATAGTTTTGGGAGCTTCCAATTCATCTAAGTCACTTGTAATAGTGTTCATTTATGTGATATTCATCCGTGGGAAAGATTAGATCGCAACTCGAGTACCATAATATCATTCTAGTAGAAGAACTTCCCATTCTAAAAAAGATTTGGTCCTTTTGGGTCCAATGTTCAATTTGTAGTTTTGGGAGCTTCCAATTCATCAAAGTCACTTGTACTTGTGTTTATTTAGGTGACATTTGTCCGTGGGAAAGATTAGATCGCAACTCGAGTGCCATAACTTCATTCTAGTGGAAGAACTTCTCATTCTAAGAAAATTTGGGTCCAATGTTCAATTTGTAGTTTTGGGAGATTCCAATTTATCTAAGTCACTTGTACTAGTATTCATTAAGGTAATATTCATCCGTGTAAAAGATTAGATCACAACTCGAGTGCCATAACTTCATTCTAGTGAAAAAACTTCTCATTCTAAGAAAGTTTGGGTCCAATGTTCGATTTGTAGCTTTTGGAGCTTTCAATTCATCTAAGTCACTTGTACTAGTGTTCATTTAGGTGATATTCTTCTGTGAGAAAGATTAGATCGCAACTCAATGGCCATAACTTCATTCTAATGGAAGAATTTCTCATTCTAAGAAAGTTGGATCCTTTTGGGTTTAATATTCGATTTGTAGTTTTGGAAGCATCCAATTCATCTAAGTCACTTGTAATAGTGTTAATTTAGGTGATATTCTTCCGTGGGAAAGATTAGATCGCAACTCAAGTGCCATAACTTCATTCTAATGGAAGAACTTCCTATTCTAAAAAAGTTTGGGTCCTTTTGGGTCAAATGTTTAATTTGTAGTTTTGGGAGCTTCCGATTCATCTAAGTCACTTGTAATAGTGTTCATCTAGGTGATATTCATTCGTGGGAAAGATTAGATTGCAACTCAAGTGCCATAACCTCATTCTAATGGAAGAACTTCTCATTCTAAGAAAGTTTTAGTTCTTTTGGGTCCAAATTTCATCTTAGTGAATAAATTATACAAATGATCAAAAAATATGTTAAGAATATGCCCATGACATAGCAATTCATCCTCTTCATGTTTCTTGCTCTCCTTATTAATCCTTTTAATGGCTTATGCACTAGGCTGTCCTCCATCAATAGTAGACTTTAGATCCTCTATAAGCATCAAATTGGGATCCAAAATGTTGGAAATCTTTGGGGAAATAAGAAGAAACATCATCTTATCTCTCCAACGAGCAAAATTGTTGCCATCAAACAGGTCCAGTTTAACCGTGTCTTAATTCATGACTTTGACTAACTCTGACTCCAAGACTTTGAGGCATGATAATACTCTTTTTAAGGGATTATTTGCCTCCTCAATGTTGTTAATGGTTATTAGCAAAAATCCTCTAGGATACAACAAAGTCTCAAGCGAGAATACCATATAGTAATTCTGGCATTTCTCCAAAAACTCTCAAAGGGAAACAATTAAAAACAATGATATATTTTTTTTCCAGAAAGGAAAACAAGAATTTATATTAATAAACGGAAACGTCGAACGTTGAATATATAAATGTGTTTGAACTGATACAACATTTCCTCTGAAATGTTGCATTCTAAATAGACAACTTTTCGAAGACAAACTATTAAATTTGGATCAAATAAATAAATAATAATAATAATAATTTTTTTTATTTAGAGTAATAATGTTTTTATTAATTTTTAATTCAGAATTTTATAACTTTTAAATGACCTCTAATTAGCAAAAAAATACCACTAATAAGTAACAGCCAAGTGGGACAAGGCACTTCTTCATTTATTTTACAAACAAACTATCAATACTCCCTCGTCTCGCTTTTGTTATTACATTTTCTTTCGTGGTCATAGGATTTCCTAACATAATATAGACAAATTTTGATAGTCCATTTCTCTCTCATCTGGCATCCAATCAACCCAATTGTCACACCTATGAAAAGCTCGGGACCCAACCTCCATAATAATGCGTCCTGATTTATGAAAAAGTCGCGGAATCGCGGATTTCCACGAATCAGTCTAAATAGACGGTCAAAATGATAAGTAGCAACATCCTCCAATGGAAGTGATTTTTGAGGTGTCTCATCACCCGATTTACGAAAATCGTTATTGTCCCAACCCCATCAAGATCGGACGGTCATGGTTTAAAATTGTGACATCTAGCAATCTGGTCGACAAATTTTCATGTGTACTGTTAAAAACCTCTCATAGAGCTCGACTCAATTATACCCTTTAACCAAATTTGACGATATGGACTTCAGGTCAAAATTTGGCCAAATTTTCGACGAAAATTAGGTATACGATTAGCATTCTATACAATTTCGATGTCAACTGTCCTGCGTACAGTTCGATTTGATAGATGAAATGCCATAGATTTGGCACAAACTGTTACCCCATTAGTCTTCCCAGAAAAAGGCCTTTTCTTTTTGGCTGAAATGACGCTCATTTACTAAAGAGCTAAAGCTGATTTGCATCGTGTTAGGAAAAATCCATAGATGTTTTGATGAAGACAAAACATTTTAAGTATACTAACATGTGTAGTTGAGTGCGCAAAAGATTATGAATCTGCTTACACAGATTCATATGTGAACAGTGCTAGCAACATGATGTCTAAGAGTGTTGAACGACCTTTACTGTATAGAAGGTGTACAAGCTATTGGACGTGAGATATGTTGATGATTGGATGGACCTTGCAAATGGTGCAAAAACTATTGGACAAGGAATATGTTGATGTTCGAAAGGACCTTGTGAATGGTGAACAAAATAGAAGATATGTGATCTTCAAAAGAATTTAAATTAACAAATAGAAGGTGAACAAACTAGAGGATATGAAGACGTCAGTAACCTCAGATGGACCTTGCGGATGGTGAACAAACTAGATGACTTGTTATGGTTGACAAATTTGGATGGACCAAGTAGAATACGAATAGTCTACAACATAAGGACGCAAGAATGCTTACACGTACCTAAATGTAGAAGGAGAACAAGGTTAGGTATGTAGAAGCTCGGATGACCTGACTATAGGAGGTGTTCTCACTACAGACGAAGTAGTGGTTCTACTACAAACCGTTACAATTTTGGAGGGAAGACCTAGACATTTATCAACTAAACCGGGGAGAAGGACATTAGGAGTGCCATAAGTTTTGTAGAGAGATCACTTGAGTATCATAACTTTTTTTTTTTGCTTACTTAAGTGCCATAATTTTTTTTAAATGCTCACTTGAGTGCCACATCGCCAGAAATCCGATGTGGACGCCGAAAAAGCACACGTAGACACTGGAAAAATCCGATGTGGTCGCCGGAAAAGCACACGTGGATGCTGGACACTTGTGCTTTTCCGGCATCCACGTCGAATTTCCGGCGATGTAGCACTCAAGTGAGCGTTTTTAAAAAGTTATGGCACTCAAGTGAGCCAAAAAAAAGTTATGGCACTCAAGTGATCTCCGTACAAAACTTATGACACTCCTGGTGTCCCAATCCCACTAAACCGCTGTAAAAATGCTTTGCATTTCTTCCATCCCTTAAACTTTGGTTTATTTTGTTGATAGAAGAAAATTGTTTATGTGTATGCATGGTTGTTTCTACAGCACCAACACAGGTTCTACACAGTGTCCAACGCTTATTAGCAAAAAAATTTAAAGTTTCCTTAGACAACCAATTCAACCCCCTCTCAGTTGTTTGTCCATCAAACGTGCCTTAAGTGAGGGCAGCAAAACTGGATAGAAGAACGGATGCTATCTTTGGGATAGTGGTACTACTTTAAAGGTTTCCGTGGATAAAAAATAATTTAGGCTAAATATATCCAAGTGGTACCGCTTTAGTATTATGTGTGGTATTAGCCCCAATATGTAAGCACTTTTATAAGATAAGAAGAGGGTAGCAGCATTACTCCACAGGTTGACTTAGTGATTGAGAAATGTTAAGTCATATGATGTATATACATTGTTTGTTCATCCCTATTAGAGTAATTAAAAATTAAACCATGTCTTTATCTAACAACTTAAGCTTTTAGAACAATTGATAGTGGTCCCGCAAAATCTCACATTATATTAGAGTAGGGGGTCGTGAGTTTAAATCTTACCAGACCCTATTTGCCTCCCCAATTAAATATTTCCACATTTAGTACTAGGCAAAAAAGACCAGACTAAGTGTAAGGGAGAGTATTAGAGTAATTAAAAATTAAACTATGCATTCATCTAACAGCTTAAGCTTTTAGAACAATTAGCAGTGGTCCTACAAAATCTATAATATCAACCAAAGATAGGGATATCAGATTTGGAAGTTTTGGAACCTTATCTTTAGAAGTTGGAAAGTTCTGTATTATATATATATTTCTTATCTTAAAAGTAAATCTTCCGGAATGTATATTTTGGGTGTATAAATACCCACCTAAGCTTAATGGAAAGATACAACAATTTCTCTTTCAACAATCCCTTGCTAACTTAAAAGGTTGGGGGTTGCTCGAAATCTGTCAAATAATAGGAAAATTTGTCTAATATGATATCAAATCACATGTTAAGGGTTCAAATCTTGGCACTCCCTCTCAATTTTCTCCTACTTGTGGTCCCCATTATTTTACCTATTTTCCTATTTCGCTTGTTATCCTGTTAATGTTGCTTCATCCACAACCTGTCTTGTGCTCGTAAGAACCGGCTTACACACTAGGAGTGTTGAGTCATTTGCTATAATACATTATTGGTGAATTTCCTAACAGCTTAAATTTGTAGGGTAAACAACTTGTCTAACAAAAAACAAAACATGTGTATGTGCATTAGGCACACAATACATGTCCTTTTCTCCATGTTACCAAGTGAAAACAAATTTTAGTATTTGAGATGTCTAGTTCGTTTTAACTCATGCCTTACTTGATTAATAAAATTAGTAAGAACTTTGCGGTCTAGGGTTCAGCTAGTGCGCTTCCTCATAAAAATAAAGGGCCATCTCGCTTTAGGGTCTTCATTACAAAACCACACCACAAACATCAAAGAGTGTATTAGGATCAAAACAACAAAATCATTGCTACTTAGGTTTTCTTCATAATGTCCCCCAAGTTAGGAAAATTTCACCAAACTATATGTATAGATGTGGTCAATAAGCACGACCCATCAGTCATGTCCAGAGAGGCTCCCAAAATGAGCCAAAGCCATTATAATCGTCCAAGCACGAGTTGATTTGGTAGTCGTATGAACTATTCAGGAGACTCTCAATGGACTGCTGCAGCGACGACTCCTGAGATCTGGTCATGTGCAATTGTTCCATGAGATTAGCCCGTTGGATTCGCATGCTTATGAGCTCAGCTTGTGACTCGGCTAGCTGTGCTTGGAGTTGGCTGATTTGCATTTGGAGTTGGTTAATGGCCCCAGCACAACCGTAGACAGGGTCTCGAGTCCTCATACTAGCCTCGTAAATCATGCTGCTCACTGCATCATCTCTTTGCGATTCGGGCAGAGCCTGAAAATTCCGAAATGCCATGCCTCCATCAATCAATTGCTTCTAATATAGATAGTGACTAGCAAAATGGCACATTTCGGTGCATGTCCTTATACCCATATGTAAAATAAATAAAGATTTTGGAAGATCAAAATCATTTAGCAAAAGAAATATATATATACACACACACTTGCCTCATCAATCAATTAGGTGTTCTTGGAGAACGCAAATAGGCCTGATGAGTGAGCTAAGGCCAGATCTGACCAACTTTATTTTGATGAGGATTAACATGGGCAAGCAATTCTTCTCTTTGAAGTGAGCCCAATCGATCTTTATGTAAAACTTCAATAAGTTAATAATCGTTTGGGCAATGATTTTAGGCCTGACCATCGAACCTATACTTTTTTTTCCCCTATTATTTTGGCCCCACATGAGCTCTTTCATGTTATTGCCCCGTTTCAAGTCAAAATGCATTAATGGTAAAAAAAAAAAAAAAAAAATTAAAGCTCAATGCATTCATCGATTCAAATCAAAACTTTAGGGACCTGATTGTAAAATCTACTAATGATTATGTCATCACTCGTTAGGTGCACACTAGCAATAGAGCGAGAATTTCCTCGACCAAACAACAATAATTACTAGTGAACGACAATAAAAGCCTAGTCATGTCCTGTTCTTGCTTTACCCGATGGCTCACGGCACTCACACTTAGTCAAAACTCTCCTCCATTGCACATGACCAACTAGAAAGAGAACCTCATTTTCAAACATGAAGGTACACATTAAATTCTTTCAGCCTTTGTCAACATTTAACTATTGACGTCGCACTGACCAAAAAAAAAAAAACCATTGACGTAGTAGAAAAATAGATGTGAGATGGCGTGGCTTTCTATGATCCCTCGGGACGGCTCCTCGTTGTACCAAGTCGTATTCATATGTATATTTTAGCGTAGCTGTTATGTAAAGTGTATAACGAAGTAAGACAACATAGGTAAGTGAACAACGAGATATGAGGGAAGATCGATCCTTCGAGAGATTACAGGAAAATATCCGTGACAATATCGATCCAACCTCAAGGTATGAGAATAAATAAACAAGAACGATGTCCATATTGACTTCAAGTCCAACAACTCAAAAAGCTCACTTTGGATGGATTTTCTAATGATATATAATATCATGTTTTCTTTCTGGTCCTGTAACAACCGGTGCTATATAATAGGGTATTAATTGATGTCGTTACCAGCAAGGACTTGACAATGTTGCTAGCACCGAACACGCGGTGGGCGATGGCGAACTTGGCAGGCTCCGAGGGAGGGAAGTATGGAGCCAACACACAGCTCTCCGAGCATCTCCTCCTTAATGTCTTGCATGCCGCGCAAGGGCTGGCCACGATCACCGGAAGTGGAAGAGCAGGAGTCGCATACGACCGAGCCGGAGGAATTAGAGATGGAGAAGGAGGAGAAGATGCAGAAGCACCTGTATCAGAGGACTCCATATTGTGGTGTTGGAGCTCAATACTAGCTCACAATGAGCGTGAGTGAAGGGGGTGTGTGTGTGTGCGCGCCCTAGAGATGTATATATAGACCGAACTTGAGGAGAACTTGTGTGACCTGAGTCCCCAATGTACACCCAAGTCACATACATGTGTAGCTATCAACCGAAATGATACGCTTGGTTACTAATTAAAGCAATGCCAACCATGCACGTGGTTGAATATGTTTGACTCGTTTATAGCAAATCTTTTCCACGTTTGAAAATCATCGCGGATGTGATCTAATCGCTTGACCAACTTAAATACTGGAGTCTGCATCGTGAAAATTCAACAAGAAATTGAAGATGCGGAGCTGGAATTAACAATGCATGGAATAACATTACCTTTTCTCAAGCCATTCGCCTATTTGATCTAGGAAAAATTGCTAATATATATTGCTCTAGTTTAATTTTTCTGATTCATCGATTCGCACCTTCAATCTAATATAGTTTCGTAACCCAAAGATCGTGTGCTCAATTACGCACAATGCCCTTTCTTTACTAGTTATCAGTATACTGCTCGATAGTTTAAAATAGTTTTAACTTTTGGAGTAACGAATTGAGCGCGAGCACTCAGTTTAAACAACAAAAAAGTAAATAATCTGCACTAACATTTACCTTCAAACATGGAGAAACAAAATGCATGGTCACACAATCTATATCTTAATATCCCAGAATGGAATTTTCAAGCTAGCATTTGTGCAAATCAATCTAAGGTTCCGTTTGTATCGCGAAAAATGAATGATTTGAAAAATAATTTGCCTAAAAACAATTGATTATATCGCTTATCGATAACAATTCATGTCTCAAAATGTTCATGGACTATGAACATATTTTTCGTTTATTCATTTTTGTATGCGATACAGACGATTGTTTTTAAAAAAATATTTTTTAAATCACTAATTTTTTGCGAAACAAACGGAGACTAATTATATAAACTTTTTCTCTTAGTCCTCTGCCTTGTTGTCACCAAGAGCAGAGCCCACATCTACATCTTGGTCCCATTCACATGAAACTCACAGGGACCAAGGTGCACAAAAGGAGATTTTCAAGTCAAGATGGTCCCCGTTGAAAAATCGTGGGAAGGGCTGTGCTAGGGCCGCGACGTGGCATCTGGATATAGGACATAGTTTGCTTTTCGCTGGTTTTCTATGGTATATAGTGATGGCAGTTGCTTATAGTAATTGGACATGCTGTTGCTGGCACCAATCGCTCGGAGCTGTCTTTCTACTGCTTTGACCAGCAATTGCTGACGTGGAGAGAGGAGAGAGAGAGAGAGAGAGGTGGCGCAGACTGACTCATTGGGGGAAAAGGCCTCTTGTGAAGCCACGGCGACAGGACACATGCTTAAATGTATAAAAGTTTACGGATGTCTGACGAATATCGAATCTCAAATCATGCGAGCATCATGTAAAATCTATCAATATTAAAAGTTTAGATATATTAGACTTACATGCGCCTAAATCACTTTAGAATTTGAGTTAATACCATAAAAAAATTCAAACTGATATATCTATGATAAATTTATCATAAATTAATTTTTAGGTCATCAAAAACCCAAAATTAATACATCATGTGATAAATCTATCCCAAAGTAATATGGATTAGATATTCATATGGCATTAGTGTGCCAGTTTGAGATTTTTTATTTACATGTGTATCAATTTGAAGTTTTTCGTGATATTAACTCTTAAAATTGTTAGGGCAACAAGTATGTGTCCGTTATTTTAGTGGAAGGGTTATGTAAAATTGAATGGCCGAAGATGTCCTCATCTTTTGCACGATGATATAATGTAGGAATTTTTTACTTTCCATCAGCATTAAATGTTCAATTTCAAATCAAACGGGGCTGTGACCGAAGCGATACGGCAAGCAAGTTCTACCGTTCTATTTATTGGTCAGCTAATGTGGATTGAAGACAATGACCCAACATTCTTGGACTTTGACCGGACGTCTTTGTGTTTGCAAAGATTGAAAGATAGAAACCAAAGTCGTATTTAAAATATATGTCGAATTTGAACTTGTAAAAAAATTGATTCTAGTTTAAGTGGTTTTCTAATTTGAGTAGTTTCGTAAAATAAAAAAAGTTTCCTATTTTGGATGCTGGTACACAATAAAAAGCAAACAAATTGAGTGTCGAGTTTTTTCTCTCGTGATTTTTCTGAGTATGTTCTTTGTGAGATATTGTGAAATAATGCTTGTGAAATTCTTAGCCGCTCTTTTTTCTCCGGATTCATAGTGGATTTCTTGGCAATTGGCTCTCTTTGTGAAATAGGTACCTACCCTCGAACCCAACCATGTAAGCCTCTAATTTCTTTATTGTTTATCGTTGATTTCTCTTGCAATTTCTTCTTCTCACGTTGGATTTGAATTGCAAGATCCGTTAATTTCGCGTTATTTTACAACAAGTTGTATGCCACATTAAAGTGCATCATCTGCTCAATTGATTAAAGATCCACATTAAAACAACCACACACAAACCACCCCCC
>BCNH02000005.1:9802911-9828485 GCA_001662345.2 Metrosideros polymorpha var. glaberrima
AATGACGTGAACGTCGGCCAACCAAAATTCGCCAGATAAATTGAATTAGAACAACAGTAAAAGGTTTATAACTGAACTGGCAAAAATAAAGTAAATTTAGGACTTTTTTTTTATAATTATCCCAACAAAAAGATTCTTAGTCAACACTTTGTTGAACCACGTTTTTCCCTTTTAATTTTTTGCATAGCTTTAATCCTCTTTACAAAAGACATTCGCTGCGGATATCGTTTGGTAATCTCAATTGAAAATGCAAAAATGCTCCAAGTGATGTCGAATGATGTACAAAACAGTGTTGCTAGCGGCATCTCCCTTTGCGGTCTCGAGTTTCCTTCTTGTGAATCTCGTTGTCCACGTCGTTGTCGGCGCCATGAGATTAGAGTCGCAAGCACCATCAGAACCCAGAGCGAATCCCTTAGTGATCCTCGTTGAGGCGACTTGGAGAACACGCATTAAATGGACGAGGGGCGCAGGAGGAGGAGAAAAATATTGTATAAAAAAACACCAAGGAGGAAAACTTAGATTAAACTTATGTTGTATTTAGAATAAACATATGTTTGAAGTTAGAGTAAACTTAGGTTTATACTATACACAACATAGGTTTTCTTGAGTTATTGAGAAGAAAACGTATACATGTGCACAAGAGAGCTTCCGTCCTCATCGCGACTCTGCGGCTGCACCATACGCAACAAGGGTTTGGCTAGCATAACGGCACCGTTGTAGACAAATAGTAACGGCGCTAGCAAGTCCACAAATTCTCTTTTACATAGGGTGGGCAACTAGAGCATTAGTGATTGCGAAACTTTAGTTTCAAACTGTTGAGATACGACAGTAAATATCTAACGCTAGCTAAATCCTTTGAATATCAAAGGCCTGTTTCAAACGTGTTCCATTTCTTACATTCCTTAATTTTAGGTCAATATTGCACAAAAATAATAGAGAAAAAGAATATTAATATTTGAGAATTGTTAGAGAAAAGTAAATATCAGGTATGCGAAGGATATAAATTGTGGGCTTTCAATTCTTTTAATTTTCTGTGATCACGTACAGAATGACTAAGCTCTCTTATCTATTGTCACGACCTAAATTTCGGAAAACCTAAGTTAATGGATTACTAAGTTAATTAATAAATTAACTAATCTAGTTCGAGTCCTCCCAAACTCTATCAAATTGCGACTTAAGTTTATGTTCTTAAACATGCAAAAATGTTTAAATTGGAGCCGCTACTAATCAGTTCCTTGATAGGTGGATTAGATACTTAAATAAAACATTAGGGAGATAATTTTTTATTTCTACGAACTAGAGATTCCTAAATCCAAGGACTTGATTACGCTAGATAATTATCTAACACCCTTTCGGTACCGTTTCATTTCATGAAAAATGTTTGACATGCAACTTGGATTGTTTTCGGACTAAAGTTCTAACATATGAAAATGATCAAGTGGGTACGCAAACAATTAAAAATAAGCACCCAATAAATCAAAGCAATAAATTGCAAAATGGGGAAGATGACATACCTGGACGCTGCAGCCTAATCCCTAACGCTTATGAAATAAGCGTAAGACTTAGACTAATGCAATTATTTTTGGAGTTTTCCCTTATTTAATGAAATGCATTAAATGCAACTTTATACTAAAATGCAATGCAACTATACTATATGAAGGGCATTAAATTAAATGACCTAAATCTAATGACGTATGAATTAAATATCACGCGTTATGGTCCTAAACTTACCTTCACTAAATGACGGGCAAAATGTATGCAACTATATTAAATGACACACGTTTAATTAAATAAACCCTAACATTCAAATTAAATTAATGAATGGACTTAAACATGTTACTACATGAATGCACCTAGTCATGAAACTAAAATGATCCTAGACAAGGTACTAAGATGAACCTAGACTAAATGACGTACCAAATACATGACACGCACATGAATGTTTATTTTTGGCATTTTTTTAATGATTCTCGGAATTAAAAAATGCATGGAATTTAAACTATCCTAAATGAAGATTATCTTTAATATCTAGGAATTAATCTAAATTAAATCCCAAAATATTTTAGAGAATCTTACCCTAATTCCAAATGTTTTAAGAATAGAATACTATCTAAAATGAATGCAATCTATTCTATATGCAATATTAATTAAAGATGAAACTATCTTATGAGATAACGTTTTTTGGAAACATTATCTTACTAAATATGCATGATATGTGATGAGATGAGGTTTCTAAAAAATCACATCTTGCTTAAATAATTGTAAAGATAGACTTTCTAGAAAAATCTACCTTTTTAATTATTTCCCATTAAAATTAATTTCCAATTTCCATTTTAATTTTGGGAAAATTTGTCCGAAAATCAATTAAATTAATTTAAAGAGTGACTTAAAATCGAAAGAGCAAATCTATAATATCATAGATGGCTTTTCAATTTCCATGTTTACCAGGGAGTATATCGAGATATGTCACCGATATCACATGTTGTCGGTTTCTTAATTAAGGATAAAAATCCTTAATTAATTTAAATTAATTTTAAATTTTCAAAGAAAATTTCCAAAGGAATAAGATCATGGAATATTTTGGAAATCACTCAAAATATGCATTAGAGATCAAATATGCAGACAATAGGCAAGGTTATCTAAAAAGATATCGAAAATATTTGACACTTAATTTCGAATGGGCAAATCTCAACTTTCCTCTTTTGGGCTCACAATCCTCAAGCTAGGGTTGGCCACCAGGACTTCTCTGATCACCCACGAACCACCAGGGGATCGCCGAACCGCCATAGGACGCAGGGACAGCAACGGAACAGCAGCAATTCGCCATACTTCACTCAGACCTTTCACCAAACACTTGGCGTGCACTCCTTGTTTTTGTTCTTTCTCGGCCTCCCTTTGATCTACTACTTTGGTCTTTGAACTGGGACTTCGCCAGGACTTTACCAACACCTCTAGATACCATGGAATGGCCACCGTTGGCCAGAGCAGCGACGGACAGCAAGAACTGGGAGTTGCCCCTTGTTTTTACTCATAGAACAGGGGCTGCGATGGGCTTCTTTTGAGGACTCGGATCTCCGTGATGGGGGATTTCCTTGGCGATCGGATTAGATATATTGAAACTAAGTCACACATGATTTGTTTAGACTACTCATGGGACTCAGGGGGTGGTTGGAGCTAATCGGAAATCACCTCGCAAGGTGGCTCGATGAATTGGAATTCGCTTTGTTTTTCTAGGTTTCTGGGCATGAGGATGGTCGATGAGCACTCTTCTTCGCCTCGGTTCTCTGCATCTGTGGCCCTTTAGGATGATATCCCTAGATGTATACGAACTACGACACACGTAGTTTGCTCTTGAAGGTCGCCGGACACCAGAGGGCCACCGACAAGGGTAGTGTCGCCATGAGAAAAGGGCTTGGCCAAAGGGTGCTCGGCCGAGTGCTTTCTCCTCTCTCTCTCTCTCTCTCCCTCTCTCTCTCTCGTTTTGAGATTAGATTGGCGTCCCTCCCCCCCTTGATTCAAAGGCATGACGGGGTATATATAGGCAAGCTCAAGGGTTTTCTCAATTTTTTTGAGTATTTGCATTTTGGCCCTCAAACTTTTTCATATTTGCAAATTGACCCGAAAGTTTATTTTTCTCTTCAATTTGGCCCTTAATTGGTTCATACAGCCCATTGTGTGGGCTAAGCTGAGCTTGGCTCCCTCATGGGCTCGCTCGTCTCTTTCGGGCTTAATTTTGGCATTTTTCTCAATTAATTATGGATTTTTAATTACTAAAAATGTCTTTTCCCAATTAATAATTTAAGCGGAATGAATTAAGCTCTAAATTAGCTCAAAAATGTCCTAAAACTCGGCAACCCACCCCCTTACCTTGGCCGAATTTTTTTCAATTAAATGGCCCGGTCCGCGCGTCCAATTTTGATCCGATTTAGTCCTCAGTTCAACTTTTAATGGGAAAATGCATGATTTTGCTGAAAAATAATGGAAAATGTTCCTAAATCTAAAAGCAAACTAAACATAATTAATTTAAATATTTTTTGTAGGGGCTGGGTTCAGTCCCTATTTTTTCATGCAATTTAATTAATAAATTCTAAATTAACACTAAATGAAAGGGCCAAAATTTAGATGTCAACATCTACGTATTGAACATCAAGTTAGTCTCTATTTGCAAAAAAGAAAGTTAACTAGTCTCTTGTTAACTTCACTCACACACCAGTAGATTGTACTTGAACATTGTATTTTAGTTGTTATTTATCAAAATATATAGTCTTTCCTTAAACGAATATGCTTAAGCATAGATTTTATAATATTTAAACCAGAAAGCTATACTTGGCAATTAGAGTATTAAACTGTTGTAAAATTAACGCGGAAACGACAGAATCTTGCAAATAAGTCAACGCGGAAACGACAGAATCTTGCAAATAAGTCAACGCGAAAATACCAGAGAAATAAACAAGAAATAATAAGGACACTAGAAATTTACATTGTTCGGTCCGAATATCGGTACCTACATCCACGAGGAAAGCCAGCAACAAATAATCCACTATAATTGGAGAATTCGGAGTTACAATTGCTCAATACACTCGAGTATTTTCCACACCTAAATTATATCCAAATCCAAAGTGTTTACAAATAAAACAACTTAACTGGATGTAAACTCAAAGCAAAAATCCAGCGTATTCGAAACTCCTCCGTGCAATCAAAGACAGAGCGTCGCTGCGTCGCTTGCTTTCTTCGCTGCTCGTCTCTTTTCATGAAGTTCACCATATGACTCTTTTCTTTTGTGGCCATGTGTTAGAGAAGAAACATATAAGAGCAAAAAACCCTTCCTTTATTTTCTTTCCTCTAATTTTTCCCATGGGCACCACAAACTAAAATGTATATAATTAAATAAATATTATATGTGAGGCCCTCTATCTTTTGTACGGTACAAAAGAAAAGTCCAATATTCCCTTGCTGAAGACATCGTCCACGTTGAGGAGTCTTAGTCAAACTTAGATAATAATCTTCAACCCAGAACAAACCTTCACATGAATTTGTGCATAACCTTCAAGATAAGAATCCTAATCCAAATTAGGAAAGTGGTTCATTAGAAATTCTTATCTTTCTTATAGATTTGATTTAACAAATCGATATTTAGGGTCAAACTTGAGACATATTTTAATAATTCTCCACATTGGCTCGACATTTGAAACCAAGTCATAGTGCTCGTCATTCATGCTACTCTCTCAATGCCTCGACAGGTGCTCATTCTTTATAGACGCCAATTTGCTTGAGCTTCGCCAAAGGAACATGTTTAGTCATCATGTCTACAGGATTCTTCGGAGTAGGGATCTTTTTCATAACACCCTTACCCTTCACTAAGACATCTCGGATGAAGTGGTACTTGATGTTGATATGTTTCATTCACTCGTAATAAACCGGATTATACCCCAGATATATCGCACCTTGATTATCACAATGTATATCAACACTTTTCTGTTCTAACCCAAAGTTTGAAAGCAAACCCTATAACCATATCGCCTATTTTGCTATAAATGTTAGTACCATGTACTCCTACTTCAGTCAAAGACAAGGCAACGTGATCCTATAAAGATGCCTTCCAACTAACTACACCACCTACTAGCGTAAATACATACCCTGCTAAAGATCTGTAATCATCCAAGTTACCAGCGTGATCTAAATCCACATAACCAGTGGTCTCATTGCCATTGCCTTCCCTTCAGTATACAATACCAGCATCTATAGTCCCTTTCAAATATCTAAGGATCCATTTCACGTCTTCCCAATGAACTTTACCAAGTCGCTTTATATAATGATTGACTACACTCATTGCTTGTGAAATATTAGGCCTAGTGCAAACCATAGCATACATAATACTACCCATTGCACTAGAATATGGAACGCGGGACATACATTCCTTCTCCTCCTCAGTCTGTGGTGATAACTTAACTGAAAGTTTAAAGTACTTCGCTAAATGTGTACTCATAGATTTCGCCAATTGCATATTAACACGTGCAATAATCTTTTCAATATATTTCTTTTAAGACAAACGTAAAATTCATGCAGTCTTGTCACGTAAAATCTCCATACCCAATATTTTCTTTACAGCACCTAAATCTTTCATCTCAAATTCAGCATTTAACTACTGCTTTAGTATATCAATATCAAACATATTCTCAGCTGCTATCAACATATAATAATAGATAAATAAAAAATCCATCCTCCAATCTCCTAAAATAAACACAGCTATCCATTTTACTTTTAGAATAGTCTTGACTAGCCATAAAAGAATCAAAACGCTTATACCATTATTTAGAAGATTGTTTCTGCTCATATAAAGATTTCTTTAACAAGAAAACATAATCTTCCTTACCCGAAATAGCAAATCGCTCAGGCTGCCTCATGCAAATCTACTTCTCCAACTCACCATGAAGAAACGCAGTATTCACATTTAGCTGCTCCAATTCGAGATCCTGTGCAGCAACTAAGGCAAGTAATATACGTATAGAAGTATGTCTTACCACAAGAGAGAACACCTCGTTGTAGTCAATACCCTCCCACTAAGTATACCCCTTCGCTATAAGTCTTGCCTTATATCTTGCTGCCTCGACACCGGGAATGCTCTCTTTCCGTTTGTAGACCCACTTGCTTCCGACAATCTTCTGGCTTTTGGATACTTTGACCAACTCTTACATCTAATTCTGATGGAGAGATTCCATCTCGTCACTCATAACCCCTAACCACTGCGACGACTCAGAACTAGCTATCGCCTTAGAGAAAAATGAAGGCTCATCTGTCTTCATCTCATCACCTACAGTCAATGCATAAGCAATATCTGTATAACCATAACGTACCGATGACTTTATTTTCCTTATCTCTCTACTTACGGCTATAGTGTCCTGCGGCTCTATTGATTGTTCAGTATCACTGACTTCAGGAACTGCGGCCTCATTTGCAGTCTCAACCTCTATTATCTCCGAGGTCTCCGGAGTCTCCACCTGAAGCTTCACCTCACTACTAACATTATGATCAGTCTGCTTTGCTAGTAGTGTCTCAAGATTCCTCTAAAGGATTGCAGTCTCGTTGAAGATCACGTCTTTGCTGATTAGAAAATCGAGTGATCTGGGATTAGTGCACCATGGCCAGTAGCTTTTCACCCCATGTGCATAACCCAAAAATATTCACTTTTTGGCCCTCGGCTCAAGCTTACCATCACTCGCATGAGCATACACAAGACATCCGAATATTCATAATCTAGAGTAATCAACAGGTTTCCCCGACCGTACTTCCTCAAAAGTTCTCCACTCAATAACAGATTATGGAGATCTAATAACTAGGTAACAAGACATGCTTACTACTTCGATCCAAAATTCCTGACCTAATCCTGCATGCGAAAGCATGTATCGAGCTCGCTCAAGTAAAGTTCTGTTCTTTCATTCTGCGACGCCATTTTGCTGTGGTGTCTTGGGCACTGTGCAGTGTCTCACAATCCTTTCTCTCTCGTAGAACTCGGTAAAATCTTTACCATAGAACTCCATGTCGTTATCGCTTCTCAAGCACTTAATCTGCTTATTTGACTGCTTCTCAATCAATGCCTTAAATTCCTTAAACCAATCAAACACATAAGATTTGTGCTTCAAAAAATAAACTCATACCTTCATGGAATAATCATCGATAAAAGTCAGCATATAACGAGCACCTCCTTTAGAAGGAACAAGAGACGGGCCCTAGACGTTTGAATGAATATATTCAACCAGTTGCTTAGTCAAATGAAAAGCCGTGAGAAATTTAACTCGACTCTACTTCCCAAAGATGCAGTGCTCACATAAGTCTAGCTTTTCAGTTTTCTGACCCTTTTCACTCAGCATCGTCATACCTGTCTCACTCATGTGCCCTAATCGCATATGCCATAATTGAGTCAAGTCAGAATCTGACTTACCTAATGAAATTGCAGTAGCTCTTGTTACTGTCTCTCCTAGTAGATGATAGAGAGAACTCACTTTCTTTCCGTTCATTATTGTCATGGCACCTTGAGAGATCTTGAGTACTCTACCTTCAACGGTATACTTGCACCCAATATTATTGAGTGTCCCTAGAGAAATAAGGTTCTTCTTGAGCTTCAGTACATGCCTCATGTCCGTCAATGTGCGCACCACCCCATTGTGCATCTGAATCCAAACTGCACTAATCCCTACAACCTTGCAGGTTGCATTATTCCCCATCAGAACTTTACCACCATCTGGAGTCTGGTAAGTAGTAAACCAATTCTTATGAGGCGTCATATGATAAGAACACCCTCGAATCTAGCACCCATTTGTCTCCTGACGAACTAGTAGTCACACACAAGATGGCATCTGCATCACTGGTGCTCTCCTTAGAACCGTTCGCCACACTGCTTGTGGCATTATGCTTATTACCTTTAATTCTCAGCTTGGGACAATCTCTTCTGAAGTGTCATTCCTCGTGACACTCAAAGCACTTCAAGCGTCCCTTAGACTTTCTGTGGCGTGACTTTGATATGCTTTTACCTCTGCTGCTACTGGACCCCCGATGTTGATCTCTACCCCGAATCACCAATCCTTGCGCAACATCCTGCACCAGACTGTCATCTCGCAACTTTCTCTGCCACTCTTTAGAGAATAAGGCGGATTTTACCTCTTCCAAAGAATCGTACTACACCCCTGCAACAAAAAATTAGTAAAGTGATCCCATGACTCTAATAAAAATGCCAACAACATCATGCCATGTTCTTCATCATCAAGAATCTTACCGACATTCTTTAAATCTATCGTGAGTTATTAAACTCATCTAGGTGGGTTATGATCGACGTACCTTCTGCATATCGAAACTGAAACATTCTCTTCAACATATATAAACGATTGTTCAAACCTTTCCTTACATAGAGTGCCTGAAGTTTCGCCCACAATGCTGCAGCATCCTTCTCCTCGGCTACCTCTCTTCATCCGATAAATTCAACAAGATTATACTCTTTGCTTTGTCTATTAGCTCTACCCTTTCAGATGTTTTCATTATAATTGGTAACTCATCTTCTACATCCAATGCCTTCGCCAAACCTTGGGTTGTCAATAGCGCACGCATCTTGACGCTCCATAACCCAAAGTTGTTCCTCCTGTTAAACTTCTCAATTTCAACTTTCGCTCTAGACATAATTGCAATAGCAGAATTTCCAAATAATAATCAGACAAGCAAAAGCCTCAAATCACAATCCAAAAAATCTTACTCAAGTTCTGATACTAATTGTTGTAAAATTAACGCGAAAATGACAAAATCTTATAAATAAGTCAACGTGAAAATACCAGAGAAATAAATGAGAAATGATAAGGACACCAGAGATTTATGTGATTCGGTCCGAGTATTGGTACCTATATTCACAAGGAGAGCCAGCAACAAATAATATAATATAATCAGAGAATCTGAAGTTATAATCGCTCAATACACTCGAGTGTTTCCCACACCTAAATTACACCCAAATCCAAAGTGTTTACAAATAAAACAACTTCACTGAATGTAAACTCAAAGCACAAATCCATCGTATTCGGAACTCCTCTGTGCAATCAAAGAGACAGCGTCGTTGCATCGCTTGCTTTCTTCACTGCTCGTCTCTTTTCGTGAAGTTCACTGTATGACTCTTTTCTTTTGTGGCCGTGTGTCAGAGAAGAAACATAGAAGAGCAAAAAACCTTTCCTTTATTTTCTTTCCTCTAATTTTTCCCATGGGCCCCACAAACTAAGATACATATAATTAAATAAATATTATATGCGAGCCCCTCTATCTTTTGTACGGTGCAAAAGAAGTCCAATGTTCCCTTGCTGAAGACTTCGTCCATGTTAAAGAGTCTTGGTCAAACTTGGATAATAATCTTCAACCCATTAGAAATTCTTATCTTTCTTATAGATTTGATTTAACAAATCGATATCCAGGGTCAAACTTGAGACATATTTTAATAATTCTCCACATTGGCTTGACATTTGAAATCAAGTTATAGTGCTCGTTATTCATGCTACTCTCCCAATGCCCCGATAGGTGCTCATTCTCTATAGACGCCAATTTGCTTGAGCTTCGCCAAAGGAACATGCTTAGTCATCATGTCTACAGGATTCTTCGCAGTAGGGATCTTTTTCATAACACCCTTACCCTTCACTAAGACATCTCGGATGAAGTGGTACTTGATGTTGATATGTTTCATTCACTAGTAATAAACCGGATTATACCCCAGATGTATCGCACCTTGGTTGCCACAATGTATATCAACACTTTTCTATTCTAACCCAAAGTTTGAAAGCAAACCCTATAACCATATCGCCTATTTTGCTATAAATGTTAATGCCATGTACTCCTGCTTCAGTCAAAGACAAGGCAATGTGATCCTATAAAGATGCCTTCCAACTAACTACACCACCTACTAGCGTAAATACATACCCTGCTAAAGATCTGTAATCATCCAAGTCACCAGCGTGATATGAATCCACATAACCAGTGGTCTCATTGCCATTGCCTTCCCTTCAGTATACAATACCAACATCTACAGTCCCCTTCAAATATCTAAGGATCCATTTCACGACTTCTCAATGAACTTTACCAAGTCGCTTTATATAATGATTGACTATGCTCATTGCTTGTGAAATATTAGGCCTAGTGCAAACCATAGCATACATAATACTACCCATTGCACTAGAATATGGAACGCGGGACATACATTCCTTCTCCTCCTCAGTTTGTGGTGATAACTTAACTGAAAGTTTAAAGTGCTTCGCTAAATGTGTACTCACAGATTTCGCCGATTGCATATTAACACGTGCAACAATCTTCTCAATATATTTCTTTTAAGACAAACGTAAAATTCATGCAGTCTTGTCACGTAAAATCTCCATACCCAATATTTTCTTTGCAGCACCTAAATCTTTCATCTCAAATTCAACATTTAACTACCGCTTTAGTATATTAATATCAAACATATTCTTAGATGCTATCAACATATCATCAATATATAATAATAGATAAATCAAAGATCCGTCCTCCAATCTCCTAAAATAAACACAGCTATCCATCTTACTTTTAGAATAGTCTTGATTAGCCATAAAAGAATCAAAACGCTTATACCATTGTTTAGAAGATTGTTTCGGCCCATATAAAGATTTCTTTAACAAGCAAACATAATCTTGCTTACTCGAAATAGCAAATCGCTCAGGCTGTCTCATGTAAATCTACTTCTCCAACTCACCATGAAGAAACACAGTATTCACATCTAGCTGCTCCAATTCGAGATCCTGTGCAGCAACTAAGGCAAGTAATATATGTATAGAAGTATGTCTTACCACAGGAGAGAACACCTCGTTGTAGTCAATGCCCTCCCACTGAGTATACCCCTTCGCTGTAAGTCTTGCCTTGTATCTTGCTGCCTCAACACCGGGAATGCTCTCTTTCCGTTTGCAAACCCATTTGCTTCCGACAATCTTCTGGCTTTTGGATACTTTAACCAACTCTTACGTCTAATTCTGATGGAGAGATTCCATCTCTTCACTCATAACCCCTAACCACTGTGACGACTCAGAACTAGCCATCGCCTTAGAGAAAAATGAAGGCTCATCTGTCTTCACCTCATCACCTATAGTCAATGTATAAGCAATATCTGTATAATCATAACGTACCGATGGTTTTATTTTCCTTCTCTCTCTACTTGCGACTATAGTGTGCTACGGCTCTATTGATTGTTCAGTATCACTGACTTCAGGAACTGCGGCCTCATTTGCAGTCTCAACCTCTATTACCTCCGAGGTCTCTACCTGAAGCTCCACCTCACTACTAACACTATGATCAGTTTGCTTTGCTAGTAGTGTCTCAAGATTCCTCTCTCAAAGTATTGCAATCTCGTTGAAGATCACGTCTCTGCTGATTAGAAAATCGAGTGATCTGGGATCAGTGCACCATGGCCAGTAGCCTTTCACCCCATGTGCATAACCCAAAAATATTCACTTTTTCGCCCTCGGCTCAAGTTTACCATCACTCGCATGAGCATGCACAGGACATCTGAATATTCATAATTTGGAGTAATCAACAGGTTTCCTCGACCATACTTCCTCAAGAGTTCTCCACACAATAACAGATGATGGAGATCTATTAGCTAGATAACAAGACATGTTTACTACTTCGGTCCAAAATTCTTTACCTAATCTTGCATGCGAAAGCATGTATCAAGCTCACTTAAGTAAAGTTCTGTTCTTCCATTCTGCGGCGCCATTCTGCTGTGGTGTCCTAGGTACTATGTAGTGTCTCACAATCCCTTCTCTCTCGTAGAACTTGGTAAAATCTTTACCACAGAACTCCATGTGGTTATCGGTTCTCAAGCACTTAATCTACTTATTTGACTGCTTCTCAATCAATGCCTTAAATTTCTTAAACCAATCGAACACATCAGATTTGTGCTTCAAAAAATAAACTCATACCTTCTTGGAATAATCATCGATAAAAGTTAGCATATAACGAGCACCTCTTTTCGAAGGAACTAGAGACGGGCCCTAGACGTCTAAATGAATATATTCGACCAGTTGCTTAGTCAAATGAAAAGCTGTGGTAAATTTAACTCGACTCTACTTCCCAAAGATGTAGTGCTCACATAAGTCTAGCTTCCCAATTTTCTGACCCTTCAACAACCCCCTTTCACTCAACATTGTCATACCTGTCTCACTCATGTGCCCTAATCACATATGCCATAATTGAGTCAAGTCAAAATCTGACTTACCTAATGAAATTGCAGCAGCTCTTGTTACTGTCTCTCATAGTAGATGATAGAGAGAACTCACTTTCTTTCCTTTCATTATTGTCATGGCACCTCAAGAGATCTTGAGTACTCCACCTTCAACGGTATACTTGCACTTAATATTATTGAGTGTCCCTAGAGAAATAAGGTTCTTCTTCAGCTTCGATACATGCCTCATGTCTATCAATGTGCACACCACCCCATTGTGCATCTGAATCCAAACTACCCCTATCCCCACAACCTTGCAGGTTGCATTTTTCCCCATCAGAACTTTACCACCATCTGGAGTTTGGTAAGTAGTAAACCAATTCTTATGAGGCGTCATATGATAAGAACACCCCTCGAATCTAGCACCCATTTGTCTCCTGACGAACTAGTAGTCACACACAAGATGGTAGGGGTGTCAGAACCGAACCGAAGAACCGAACCGAACTAAAAACCGAACCGAACCGAAAAATTAGTACATTTTGGTTCGGTTCGATTCGATTTTCGGTTCGGTTAGTGAAAAATAACCATTCTTTTTTTTCGGTTCGGTTTATTTCGGTTCGATTCGATTCGGTTCTGTTTGGTTAATTGAACTAAATTGAAAAAATAAATTTAACCATTCTTATTGAAACATTTTTCTGTTTCTAACTTTTACCACAACTAATGAGCCACAAGTTACACATGATGAACGAGGTTAATACTAATCGCGATGTATTACATTTAACTTCATTACATCTTATCCATCTACTCCTTTTACTAAACCATCCCTATCCTAATTCTCAGGATGTGAAAAATTTTATAAAAAAAAAATTAATTAAAGCCATCCTGATGTTTACATGATGAGATATGCTCACAATAAATAAACAAGATGGCAAATGACTTCTTCAAATAAAAGTCAGTAAACTATGGTGGTTTTATAACAATATCGAAAGAAATTACAATCCCATAACTTGCTTTAAAATAATGAAAAGCTTACATGAGACGTTAGTAATGATAGATCAAGTTAGTTGATGTTGTGGCTTATAGTATTCCTATTCCAATCATGCATACTTAGGGTCAATGCACAAATATTTTGTTGTTACTCTAACTCCTTCGTGCTACCGCTTTCTAAGCCCTTCCTTCAAATAATTGAGTATTATTGTAACATGCTTAGAAGCTATGTCATAACTTTTAATTCGTTGGTCCAAATGGTTATTAGGAAAAAAAAATTATTGCATAGACCCATTTTATAGTCAATACTCAATACGACCCACATGATCTATTTCCTCCACAAGTTTTGGGTTCTTGATCAGCTTCCTTGATGTTAGGGGTGTTAGAACCAAACTGAAGAACCGAACCAATGGAATGAACTAGGAAGCAATCAATGAGTTCTATGATATGAGAGTCGAAGGTATCGAGCCCACACGAGTTACTGTGTCAAGCTTCCTTTCGGCGTCAACAAATATAGGTGCAATTGAGGAGAGCATGCAATTGAGAAGCTAGTGAAAAAGAATTGGAAGAAATATAAAATAAAAAAAGGAAAACCAAACCCCAAAAATCGAACCGAAATGGATTTTTGGTTCAGTTCGTAATTGGTTCGGTTCGCTGTTTGGTTCGGTTCGGCCGCCATCCTTAATGGTTCGGTTCGGTTCAGTTTTTTTGAAGAAGCGAACCGAACCATTGACACCCCTACAAGATGGCATCTGCATCACTAGTGCTCTCCTTAGAACCGTTCGCCACACTGCTTGTGGCATTCTGCTTATTACCTTTATTTCTCAGCTTGGGACAATCTCTTCTGAAGTGCCATTCCTCGTGACACTCAAAGCACTTCAAGCGTCCCTTAGACTTTCTGTGGCGTGACTTTGATATGCTTTTACCTCTGCTGCTACTGGACCCCCGATGTTGATCTCTACCCCGAATCACCAGTCCCTGCACCATATTGTCATCTCGCAACTTTCTCTGGCACTCTTTAGAGAATAAGGTGGACTTTACCTCTTCCGAAGAATCGTAGTACACCCCTGCAACAAAAAAATTAGTAAAGTGATCCCATGACTCTAATAAAAATGCCAACAACATCATGCCATGTTCTTCATCATCAAGAATCTTACCGACATTCTTTAAATCTATCGTGAGTTATTAAACTCATCTAGGTGGGTTATGATCGATGTACCTTCTGCATATCGAAACTGAAACATCCTCTTCAACATATATAAATAATTGTTCAAACCTTTCCTTACATAGAGTGCCTAAAGTTTTGCCCACAACGCTGCAGCATCCTTCTCCTCGGCTACCTCTCTTCATCCAATAAATTCAACAAGATTATACTCTTTGCTTTGTCTATTAGCTCTACCCTTTCAGATGTTTTCATTATAATTGGTAACTCATCTTCTACATCCAATGCCTTCACATATCCTTGGGTTGTCAATAGCGCACGCATCTTGACGCTCCATAACCCAAAGTTGTTTCTCCTGTTAAACTTCTCAATTTCAACTTTCGCTCCAAACATAATTGCAATAGCAGAATTTCCAGATAATAATCAGACAAGCAAAAGCCCCAAATCACAATCCAAAAAATCTGACTCAAGTTTTGATACTAATTGTTGTAAAATTAACGCGAAAATGACAGAATCTTATAAATAAGTCAACGTGAAAATACCAGAGAAATAAATGAGAAATGATAAAGACACTAGAGATTTATGTGGTTCGGTCCGAGTATCGGTACCTATATCCATAAAAAGAGCCAGCAACAAATAATATACTATAATCAGAGAATCCGAAGTTATAATCGCTCAATACACTCGAGTGTTTCCCACACCTAAATTACACCAAAATCCAAAATGTTTACAAATAAAATAACTTAACTGAATGTAAACTCAAAGCACAAATCCATCGTATTCGGAACTCCTCTGTGCAATCAAAGAGAGAGCATCGTTGCATCGCTTGCTTTCTTCGCTGCTCGTCTCTTTTCGTGAAGTTCACTGTACGACTCTTTTCTTTTGTGGCCGTGTGTCAGAGAAGAAACATAGAAGAGCAAAAAACCTTTCCTTTATTTTCTTTCCTTTAATTTTTCCCATGGGCCCCACAAAATAAGATACATATAATTAAATAAATATTATATGCGAGCCCCTCTATCTTTTGTACGGTGCAAAAGAAGTCCAATGTTCCCTCGCTGAAGATGTCGTCCACGTTAAAGAGTCTTGGTCAAACTTGGATAATAATCTTCAACCCATAACAAACCTTCACATGAATTTGTGCGCAACCTTCAAGATAAGAATCCTAATCCAAATTAGGAAAGTGGTCCATTAGAAATTTTTATCTTTCTTATAGATTTGATTTAACAAATCGATATCCGGACTCAAACTCGAGACATATTTTAACACTTATAAAAAAAATAAAATGGTAATGAAAGTATAATTCTTTAAAATGTCATAGTTTTTAGCGACCTATAGTTTTTTCCACGTTGGGTTTTCCACGTAAAAATCTTGGTGTTGTTATTTCTTTCTCTCTTTAACATTTCAACATTGTATTTTACTTATTTTGAGGTTGTATTGCTGGTTGTTGCTGGAGTTAAGTTGATTTTGGTCAATTTAGTTTTGGGAAAAGAAATAAATCTTGCACAAGTTTAGTTCTTGGTGAATTGTTGCCCGGTTCTCCCGAACAAAGTTGTGTTAGAGTCGACGTGAGTAGCTGAGTTGAATTGAGGAAAATAGATGTACAATGTTTTAAGTTAAATGCCTGGAAGTACTCTATTTAGAAGTCTCGCATAGAATACATAATATATTATAAAGATTTGTATGATCCCGTTGATGGTACTGAGGCTAAAGGAGACAAGGAAGACAGAGAATGCGAACGAATTAATCAAAAAATAATTGGGTTTATTCGACAATGGATTGACAATAGTGTTTTTAATCATGTTGCTCAAAAAAATAAAGCTTTTCTAGTTAAAAGACTTATTCTCCCCGACAATTAGGATACTTTGGTCGTCGCATTGAAAATTATATTATTTCATATTAAAATTGCTTAATAAGAAGAGAGGAACCTCCATTAATATGATCATAGGTTGACTAAATTGATTAAACCATCCGTACAATCTCATTTGGACAGCCATCATCGTCCCATCGCTTTGGCATCGGTGCAATTTACAAATTAAGGGGGAAAAATACAGATCCGCAAAAGGTATTAAGAACATCTGAAAGAAATCGAAATCTCAAAAAAAAAAAGTAAAAATTGGAAAAGAAAAAAGGGACAGATTCGCATAGTTGCCAATCAGAGAATCTCGCAGTGTCACGCAATCTCTCGTTGACATGAATTAATCTTCACTCCTCCACCAGCAATTGCACAACCGACCAAGCAAATACATAATTTGAAATTTAGCAATAATCCCATCTAAGCACACTGCTAATTAAGTCATAACAAAGATCTGAATTCCAAAATTACCCCCAATCATCCCCGGCTATTCTCGATCCATTCCTCCGACCCCTGGAATCGAAATAGGGTTTCAACCGTCAGTCCGGCCCTCCCCATCCTCCTCCTCCTCCTCCTCCTCCTCGAAGGCCGACACAGGGAACGACCGCGAGATCCCGGTCGGGTTCGCGAAGGCGATCTTGCCCGGGTCGTTCCGGTCTATGTAGATGTCCGAGATGGTGACCCAGAACAGGAACTCCTTGCTCTTGACCCCGGTGAGCCGCTTCATCCGGCGGTCCCCGACGAAGGCGGTGATCTCGGCGTCGTAGGAGACGCTGCGGGAGATGGCCTGGAAGCGGTGGACCTTCGGCTTGCGCTGCCGGACCCAGACGAATCCGGTGGAGCGGTTGTAGCCGACCTCGACGACGTCGTCCAGGGGGAGAAGGTCCTTGGGGAGGTTGATCTCGGAGAGGAGCTCGCGGGACTTGAGCTTGCACAGAGAGTCCCCATTGTAGACCTCGGCGTTGTCCCGATGGGTCGCTATGAGCTGGGTCGTCATTTCTTCTTTCTTTCTTTCTTCGGCTTGGCTTGGAAAGTCAAGATCTGCTCTGTCTTTTGCTTTTAGAGAGAGAGAGAGAGATGGAGCGGAATTATGGGTGGCGGTGTTGTCATCATGCTCGTTGGTTTCCTGGCTGAAAATTTAAAACAAAAGGTATAGAATTACAAAAGAAAAGACATGAACTTTAATTTCTTTTTTTTAAGTTTAACCCAATTTTTAGAAGATTTTTCCTGCCCTTGTTGTTCAAAGTCTCACTTAAATTCGACAATTGTTTGATGATTACATTGTAAGTACCTGAATTTTTGTCCGTTTTACAATCGAGTACTTAAATTTTTTCTTGTTCAAGTACCTCAACTTTTTCAAAGTGAATCAATGTGAGAACACTATTAAATAGATCGCCATATCATTTGAGTTTGTTGGCGTGGCTCGTTTGCTAAGCAAAAATCATGGCATCTCCATTTACGTGTCGGGTGATGCTGAGAGAGAGACTGCTGAATTGGACCATCTTGGCCATCTAATATGTCTCTATAGACATTACATTCTTTGAAGAGGCCACATATGATGAGCATTTACTGGCCTTACCAATTTGGCATATCTCGTCCGCGATTTTATTGAAAGTCTCATATTGATTCACATTTTTTTTAAAAAAGATACTTGATCGAACAAAAACAATGTTGAGGTTCTTTATCATAGAACATCAAAAGTTTATGTACTTACTGTGTTAGTACCCCCTCTATTTATTAGTACACCACATCATCATGCATGGGTCTAAGGCGCATGACAAATTATATTGGAAAAATTAAAGCAATTTATGCTTTGATTGGAGATATTAATTTCTTAATACCTTCTCTTTTAATAAAAATAAGTATTTGTGTAATGTAAACATATTGGTAAATTTAAAATATGAATTAAATCTTAGCTTTTTGAATTTGAAATTGAATAAAAATATCGGAGGTTTGGTGATTGAAGATAGCCATTTTAAATTTGATATTGAAAACGAATGTAACGTAGATTTTGGCAAGAAAATAGAAGTATTAAAGAGGACAATATGTTTGTCTATTGCAAGTATTGTATCGTATAAGTAGTGATGATGACTTTTTGAGGGTGGATATCAAATTCAATTCAAAAGTATACTCTTCTTACATTATATATTTATTAGGGTCAAATATGACTTTTTGGGAAGGCTACCAAATTCGAAAGTTACAAATGTCAATCAAAAAATAAAGGTGAGTGGACTAGATGAAGTAAGAGGGTGTCGGTGGATGAAAAGATGAAGAAGTAGGTAGACTTCGCTTAAATATTTATTTTCTATTTATCTACTTCGGTGAATAAAAAGTTGAAAAAGTTGATGGACAGAAATGAGACACTTCCTTACGAGGCTAGCCGGCCCCACCTCCTGAGGCTAGTTGTGGGGATCGAAATTCCAACCTCCACCGCCTCTGAGTAACCAAGCCTAGTTGGCTCATTTAAATTAGAATTTTTGGATATTTCAAGAAATTATATCAAAAAATATAATATTTTACATTAGAGCTACCAAATCTGCTTTAACCTTTAATGGAGACTATATTATTGTGTGGGAGAGTACTGAAAGCGGGACTCTCTCTATTAAATTAGCGTGCGAGGTAATCAATAGAGCAGATAATAATAAATTTGATAGTATATGGTCCACAATTCGGAAGTGGAATGGACCTCAATGTATTAAAAAATTTCTCTGACTAGCCGCTCATAAGTGATTGTTGAATAATGAATTGAAGACGTTTCGCAATTTGGGAGGAAATCCATATTGCTTATGATGTGAGTCTCATATGGAAACAACTTTACATGTTCTAAGAGATTGTCCAATTCTTTGTAGGATATGGCTTGAGTTTGTCCCACAACTATATTTGGGAGAATTCTTCTCAATGAGCTTGTCGCAATGGTCGATTCAAATCTCGTTTTTTAAGGGTGATCAAATTTTCATCATGATTGGAGCATAACTTTTGGAGGTGTGTGGCTTTTTTGGCAATGGAGAAACAAGTCACTTTTATGAGACAAGTTTGTTTTCCCTTCAAATCCTGTACAAGTAATTCGATCATACACAAAGGAAATCATTAAAGTTTTGTTTGTAAATAATTTCACCTTAAGTGGATCATGCACTTCTCCGATTTTGGTTAGATGGGATCCTCCACCTTCCAAGTGGATTAAACTGAATATTGAAGGGGCCTCTAAAAGCAACCCAGGGCTTGTTGGTGCATAAATTAATTTAGAAATGAAGAAGGTGACTGGCTTGGTGGTTTTGTCGCATTCGTAGGAATGTGTTCGTCGACACAAGCAAAACTTTGGGCTTTGTGGTTGGGAGTTAACTTTGCAAAACAACTTGGTTTTCATAAGATCATCATTGAGATTGACTCCAAAGCCATCACTGATCTTATTAGTCCAAATTTTATGATTGATAATGCTAGCATTGCTTTGCTTAAAGATATGGGACGACTGATGCGCTCACTTTGAGTTTAAAGTGCAACATAACTTTCGGGAAGGAAATCGCTTTGCTGAATGGCTTGCTAATCTTGGAATCGATAAGTGCTTGGATATTAGTTTATTTTCATTACCTCATACAAAGTTACTTCGTGTTTTATTAGATGATAATATAGGGATAGTAGATTTATGACGTTAAATTTATGTATTCGGCTTTAACCCTTTTTCTTATCAAAATTAAGATATAGCTGTATAATGTTGGCACCTAATAGTTAGCCAATCATTCACCTGTTGGCACCTAAATTTTGACCAATTCATTTTATAAACTAATTATATAAAAATTAGGGACTAACCCTAGCCCCTAAACAAAAATATTAATCGTTTTTCATATAGTTTATAATTAATTTCAAACATTCATTGCATTCATCGCATCTTAATCGAACTGGTGGCGGGGAATGGACCCGAAACAATCGTGTGTACTAGGCCAGCACTGAAACAAAATTCGGCCAACCCATGGGGGAAGCGTGGCCGAAAATCCTATGGCAATTTGGCCTTGATTGGCCTAATTTGAGCTTAATTTAGACCATTAAAAATCTAATTAGGGAAAAGCCTTGAATTTTTAATGTCCATTAATTAAACAAGGCCAATTTTAAGCCCGCAAGGAACAAGAAAATTCAAGGTAAGTGCAATCAACAGAGCGTAGCTCAACCGCAAGATGCGACGAAGACATTTTCGAGGTAATTGATTTTGTCTTGCAGAAAATATTGTTGATTATTCGTGACCCACGAGGCAAGTTCACTTCCAATTACAGTGGATCGTAATTTCATGAAGAAAGTACTCCATGGAGATGCTTTTTATATTAGCTGAGATGGTTGGCCCAATTCTCCAATCCAGTCAACTCTGATGCCGTGAAGAAGTATTGCCCTTGATGGAATCTAACACTTTTTTGGCGCGAATAACAAAGTGTTTCGTATTTTGTGTTCGAATTGCAAACATTTCTCCAGTAATGAATTATCTGATGAATTGCAAGTTGAAATGCTCACATCTGTCGCAAGTTTTGCATGATTATTTTATGTCTAAATTATCGATTTTGAAAGGGAAATTTATTTAATTAGACAATTCAATGAGCCATGTGGAATGCTTATGCGAGATGAGATGTGTCAAGATGATGAAAGGCAAGCTATATCTTATACATAGTCCTAGGGTTATCTTCAGTGAGTTGAGTGGAAAAAGTCTATCCTCTCAACCCTAAACCGAGCCTACGTTACGTCCATTACAAAGTCTCTTCAGATTATGGCACTTGAATTAACGTAAAGGTTCAAATGTTTATAAGTATCGGTCAAAGAAGTGCGAACAAGATTATCCATTTCTCATTTTGCAGAGTTCCTGAATTATAATCCCAAAACAAATGATGAAGATGTTTCTTTCAAATCTGTGAAATATCCCTTTGATAAGCTGTTGACCAAGCCTACATTCCAATCTTGATAAAGGCCTCTCAAATTGGCGAAGTCGTATCGCTTATGAGAATACTCATACCCTTGTCAACTATGATGATGGTGAAATGGAGTGATTCTCATATTCCCGTATCGGGACAAAAGCCTTCCTAAATGAGAGCAAGTGAAAGCTCTCTCTAACTGAAGGCCTCTCATTTAGCATGTTCAAGACATCCACATTGTAAGTATGTGTTGTCTTGTTATAAATTTTCCCAGTGCAAACCTGGTAATGTAGACTTCACAGAATTGTCATGCATGAACCTCACTTGAAATTGATGAGTTTTCAGCATGTATAATCATGTGTGCTCTTGATTGTCAACGAATGCATATACATGTCGTTTCTAACTATGTTTGACAGTAGACAACCCCAAGCCGACGTCACGTTTGACAGGAGACATACCAAGAGATACTCTTAAGTAAGCACGCTCTTTACCTAGGCTGTCCAAGTATTCAGCCCCGTTCGGTACTTGTGATTGTCCAAGAATCCGATCCCTCTTCGATACCTGTGACTTCCATGTATTTAATCCCTTTCGGTACTTGTGATTGTCCCAGTATTCACAGCCTTTGCTATACCTGTGACTGTCAACGTATTCAACTCCTTCGGTGCTTGTGATTGTCCAAGCATTCGAACCCCTTTCGGTAATTGTGATTGTCCTAGAATTTGAACCCCTTTCGATGCTTGTGATTGTCGAAGCATTCCAACCCTTTTCGGTAATGTATATTTTCAAAGAGTATACACAGGGCAGGGCGGGACTAAGACCAGTCACACGCCACCTATTGCCCCACCTAATAACCCACCGGGAACTTTGGCAGGAAAATTTACCCAACAAGGCATGGATTCCTTGCATCCCATGCCCATCCCTACGTGGGTTGTGCAGGTTAAATAGCAAATTCAGCGTAAATCAATACGCGCTAGCACGGATACCTCCGTGTTACACACTTCATGCAACTACATATCATCACAAAGAAATCATAAACACATCCATTCTTTAACTGAATACGAGTCTATTATCTGCATTGTCGAAAGCAATTTATTAAGTTTCAAACTAGTTTGGTAACTTTCAGTGAACAGCGAAAGGCACAACATTTCACCTGTTAGAGAGCATGCAACATAGGAATGAAAAACCAGTTGGGACTACTAGATGGCAGGATCAGTATCGCTTTTTCCCCGTCGCGAACTCCCATGCCAGCAAGATGTGATTAACGATTTCCTCGACTCCACGGCCATGCTTCACCTGCACATATAGTTCACAGATCCATCATTTCTTTCAAGAAAGTTCAAATTCAGTAATTTGCATGCACTGATGTATGTACAGAATGTGCATAGAAGACACTCCAGGAACAAGGACATGTCTAGATGATGAAAAGCCAATCATTATCAAAACTTTCCCAAAGCTCTCTGTACCGAGTGATCTAAAACGCGTGCATAAGAGAGAGAGTGGGTAAAAAAGTCAGAGACAGAGTTAGAGACAGAGGAAACTAATGCAAAAATGACAGTGGAAGAGTACTAGGGTGATATAATATCCTGTCAAGCATAATGTCCCCTCGTAGCACCACCAATCAACATTCTTTTATTTATTTAGTACTTAGGCTCATCCAGTAAGTTCATGTGGGTTGACAAGTCCACACTTCCCTCACCTGTGCAAAGACAAAGGGTCCTCCATCTCGCATCCGAAGTGAATCTCGCTCCATCACAGCCAAGTCAGCTCCAACAGCTAGTGCAAGGTCCGTTTTGTTTATCACCTGGAAATATTGAAGTAGACACACATGGCAATAAAATCATTTCCATAACACAAATAGCCTGAGTGAAAGCAAGATTTCATTGCTACTTGCACAGAAATAAAGATAGTTCATGAAAAAAAGGAGAAGAAAATGTACCAGGAGATCAGCTTGGGTGATGCCCGGGCCTCCTTTGCGAGGGATTTTATCACCTCCAGAAACATCGATGATGTATATGATGAAGTCTGCCAGTTCTCTGCTGAAGTTCGCAGCTAAATTATCTGCATAAACAGTATAAACCCATCTTTATGCCTTCATCAGTTGAATTAGATAATGCAAGTCTAATTAACCATGGTGTAGGCACCGTTCGTTTCCTTTTTTAGGGCCAGGTCTAAGGCACCATTCTTGGACATGCTGCACGTTCATCATATGCACATGCCTTCGCAATCTTCCAAATCCGACTGTACACAAACTTTGACAACAAATATTTATCATCAGCCTTTTTTTGTGCATCTTCCAACGTGTCATGTCATTTATCCAACACTTGGGAGCTTGGTCCAGTAACCAGATGGGTGCAATAAATTAAATAGTAAACTGTTGCAAGAGTGCCACACGTTATCATTGCGTTTACTAAGCCAAGATGGCACAAAAAAATCAATGTAGGCATAGCCAACTTTACTTTGTGAGAGAAAAACGGTTATCTTGTTTCTGTTATTGCTTGACATGAAAGCGATGAGGCTAAGTTACCTCCCCCAGATTCACATAGCAATATGTCTGCTTTGTACAAGTTTGAAAGCTCCTCAAGAGGACCCAAATTAATACTGATGTCTTCACGAATTGCCGCATGTGGGCATCCTCCTGTTTCCACTGCCCGTACCCTTTCCTCGGGAAGTGCCCCATGCTTTACCAAGAACTCACCATCCTCTTTCGTGAAGATATCATTTGTCACCTGAAACAATGAAACTGCCTTTGGTCATTCTTTTAGTGCAATCTTGATAAAGCAGACAAGCAGAGACAATAGACTCCCCATATCTATGCAGTTTATAAGTTCGTGCTTAACAACGTAATGGGAAAATTGTTCCGTTGTCCTACACCTTTTGTACGAATTGCAATCAAGTTTTAAATATTTCAATTGAACAAATGTAGTACTACCTGCAAAGAAATGCAATCTAAGTCCTCTAGGCAAATTATCACCGGGATTTTCTTACATGACAGTCCAGTCACGTTTGTTGGTCCGACGTGTCGTGGCGATTTGGTGACGTGAACGACGATTAAATAAAGCGACACCGTTTCTGTTTTTCTCTCCTTTTTCTATCTGCTTTTCTTTTCATTTCTCCCTTTTCCATTTATGCCCACACTCTCTCAACTCTCTTTTATGCCCTCACTCTCTCCTCTCTCTCTCTTTCTCATAGTTCATGAATAGAGCTCACAAGAAACAGAGCTTCATCGGAAGTCCTCGTCTTCTTCAATCAAAGCCATGCAACGCCTCCGCCATAGTCACTGTGCCCTGCAGGTACAGGCCCACCTCCTTCTGAGTCCCACAATTTAGCCACCCATGCCACCAAGCCTCTGTTGCCATGAGCTGTGCGCCCTCTCTCTCTAGCCCCCTCTGTCACGCCCCAGTCCTCGAGCGCGCGACCATCCCGATATTTCTCTTCTCTTGGGTCATTAGAAATGCGACGTCCCAGGACGCGTCGTCGACCCATTCATTTTATCTTTTGATTTTTCGCATGCGGAAGCGAAAACAAACACCCGACAACAGGGATAGCAGGAAAACAGCCAAACCAAACACATTTTTATTAACAAACTGGTTAACCCTGGGAAGTATATAATTACAAGCTCTCACATCGAGGTTCGGGTTAACCTATCTCCTCTACGTAAAGGCACCTTCAACTGCACCCGACGACTTTCCAGCCTAAGGTCCTGAAAAACGGTTAACAACAACGAGTGAGATAAAATCTCAGTAAGTCAACCGCCTAAACCTCACATAGGATACCAATTCACCTAGGGCTTGCCCTAAACAAGCAACTTAAAGTCAATGGCAGATCAATAGCGAGCAACTCTCGCTCTACGCAACCTATCACAGGCTCGAGACTCAACTTCACACCAAACCATCAACAAATCACAGAAATTCTTACCTCGCCTTAGTACATGCACACGCCCTGCAAGTTATCAGTTATAATAACATTCTAAAACAATGCATC
>BCNH02000005.1:9828614-9852187 GCA_001662345.2 Metrosideros polymorpha var. glaberrima
CGCGTAAACACGCCTCAGAGTAGGTTTCATCAAACTATCATGGAAATGCCACATTTTCTGCACTCATGTCATGATCATGCTCACACATCAAATATTGTCATTTTCATAATAAAATTCGCACGTGATAAACAACGCATCAGTCAAGACATGAAGTCAGACAAAATCTCATTTCCTCTTGCCATTTCACCACGCACTCATGAAACGTGCTCATTCCATAACCCGTCGTCACAACCCGCGTAAAGTTCACGCTTCAGGTGTACAACGTCGCCACTACCCGCGTAAAGTTCACGCCTCAGGTGTGCGACGTCGCCACAACCCGCGTAAGGTTCACGCCTCAGGTGTGCGACAGTTGGCCTCGTCCGGCTCAACTATACCCCGCGTCAACACGCATTAGGGTAGCCCGCGTAAAGTTCACGCCTCAGGCTCGATTCTTAACCCCGCGTAAACATGCCTCAGGGTAATAATTCTTAACCTCACGTAAACACGCCTCAGGGTAGGTTTCATCAAACTATCATGGAAATGCCACATTTTCTGCACTCATGTCATAATCATGCTCACACATCAAATATTGTCATTTTCACAATAAAATTCGCACGTGATCACATCGACGTGCTTTTTATGCCAAACTTTGCATGCCTCACTTTTCAGGCCTAACAAATTATTTGATCACATAAAATTCAGCATTCGGCATATCTCAACGTCAATTTCCAATGTCGCATTAAAAATGCATTATTTTCTACAAAAATCTTTTTAGGCACATGGAAGGTAAATTCTACGGCCAATCTCATTATAAACGTGCCCAGCATAATCAGCATAAAATTCTAAGCATTAACTCAACTCGGGTTAATTAACCCAACCATGGTTAATTAACCTAACCAAGATTAGTTTAACCTAACCAAGGTTAACTATCCTAATCAAGATTAGCATAACCTAATCAAGGTTAACTATCTTAACCAAGATTAGCATAACCTAACTATAGTTTAGCCAAATTAACCATAATTAAGATTCTAATTGCATCTTAACTAACCCTAAGTGCAATTAGTAGCCTAATCAAGGATTAGGGGGTAAACTCACCGTTTAACGGCGAGACTACCACGGCGACGGCGGCGGCGACGGTGCGAAGACGGTGACGGTGGCGGCTCGGCTACGGCGCGTAGACGGAAAAATGGGTCTTGACGACGGCTCGACTCGGTTCGGCACGGCGCGGTTACACAGCGATGTACGGCGGCAACGGCGTCCCGAACGGCCCCAAGAGCGCGGCTTGAGCTTGGCAAAGGTGTGGTATGGCTTGGGGGGTTCGGTGGTAAGGTTTGAGAGCCAAAACAAGAAGGAAAAGTGGAGAAAATGGAGGGGAGAAAGAGCTCCGAATTTTGAGAGGAAATGAGAGAAATGAAGAGTGAAAGAGAGAGAGAAAGTTGCCTTGCCCCTTTTGTCTTCAAGTTGCATTATTACCCCTCAAATAATGCAACTCAATTCTTATCCAAATTGGCTCTTAATTCTTTAAGGTCCAATACTCTTCATCGGACTATAATTCATGGCTCAAGTCCATCAGATGTTATAGAGTAACATGTCCAAATGTTATTCTCTGCGCCTTAAACTCGTGAGCCAGAAATCAGGATGTTACACCCTCATTCTTTGTCCAGCCTCAGACACTTATGACATTGGATCTGAGGTTGCGAACCTAGAAACGATGTCACCTTAGTCTAAGCCATCCCTCACAGTAGTCGCAACCTCAGTCCCTTTGTCTTTATTAACCGAGGGCGAGACAGTGGGAAACTTTGTCTCTGGCCGACAATTGATGAATCATGGGCCGAAGGTTGACGAGTCACGGTCTACAAATGATGGCAAGTGAAAACTGACGAGGGCAAAACCAACTGGACGGTGGAGACAGAGATGTTAATGTGAGATTAATTAAAGAACCACGTTGTTTTATTAATTGCCGGCCACATCGCCAAGTCGCTGCGACACATCAGACCAACAGGGGAAACTGCACTGCCACGTAAGAAAATCCCAGCGACAATTGGCCGGGAGGACTTGATAGCATTGTCTTGCAAAGGTTTAGCACTACATTGGCTGAATTGAACAGGTAGAGGACTTGATTACATTCCATACAAAAGATTTAGGACTTCCTAATCAATTATAGCAACAGTACTTGACCTTGTAATTTTAGTGTCAAGGACTACACTGCATGGATACATACGGAAAAGGGTTGTTTCTATCTGGTTGATCTTAGATCTGCTATCATATTGAGACATAGACACTGATCTAGTAGCTGAGAAAAGGAGATAATTGCTAAATAACTTGACCTAAAAGCAGCTAAAGAAGTTTATTCCAGACAACAATAGAATCCAACGTCAAGGTCAGTCTTTTCTTGCTCCTTAACTTCAATTCGCGGTCTGACATCGCTTCAAGCTCAGCGAATTGTCATTGGAGAAACAACTTTGACATAGGTTATCATTTTCTATAAGAAACCTTCCAGGAGTAGGTGATAAAATCGATCAGGGTAAAGTTGCAGATCACAACAATGTAGTAGAGCATGAAAAGCCCACAGCACAGAGTTATTCTAATGGCTCCCAGTTACACAGGATAGTCCACGATCATGGATAAAAACATCCATTTCATAGAAAATACAGCTCTATGTGATACACCGGAAATATCCGCTGAGGTAGTTATGTCAGCAATGGCTAGCTGGAAAACTGTGAACTTGTGTAAAGCAACAACAAATTTGTTGATTTCTAAAGTTCCTTATATTGCTAGTTTACATGGTTTTAGATCAACGGATTCGTGACAAGCTTTACTTGAAATCCATAGCACCTTGTTTGCCAGGTGTTATTGTATAAAGCTCATTTTGTAACTCGCTGATCAGAAAGATTTGATAGGATCCCATTTTCTTCTCTCTAACTATATATTTATGAATTCCGAGTTCTCTTTGGGATGAATTAAGAAGAGGTCCTCACAAAGTTCATCACAAGGCAATAGTGGAAGGAACTCTTCCATTACATCCAAAATGCAAGAAAGTTGGATTTGCTTTTCTTTGCTGAGTTGATGATCTAGCGGTCCTTTGCAGGGAAAGCTTACAGGCAGTTGAGGCAGAGACTAATGTCTGAAGTTCTACTCTTGCAGAGCTCAGAATCAGACCCAACTGTTGTAAAAATATTAAATTGGAAAGCATTGTAAGTGCAAAGGCTCCGTGTTTGTGACTTATTCAATGAGCACTGTGAAAAGGGAGAATTGTTGTCCAGCTCTCATGTTAAACAATGGGCAAAATTTGTTGGCAACAATGCATATCGCAGGATAGCTGAATTTTGGGGGCACTAAAAGAGTCTTAATGGGAAAGAAGTCCATAGGGATAGCGCATAGTGCTTATGGTTATTGCATATGGAAAGCCAGAAACCTCAAAATATGTCAAGGGAGCTCGGGAAAGAAAATTTGTGAAAATTTATGTTGTGATAGAATGTAGTACGAAGGAATATCAAGTGGTCTAAGGAGATTAATAGGAGGACTCATGAATATCACAGGTGCTCTGCCATAGCTGGAGCCTAGAGCATTAGTTGATCGGATGTACATTGAAATCTCATTGTTTCTTCTACCAACAAATATAGACGTTTTCATTATATTAGTTCATTATAGTATTTTGAGACAGAGAGAGGCCCGTTATAATTTGGGGCGTGTAGTAGGTCGTTGGGCAGTTGAGCATGTCATGATTAAGCAGAATAAACAGAATATAAACTAATGAAATTGACCTATTGCTGTCCAATAGAGTCTTAAACCAAGAAAAACATTTGATAATGAGAAGTCAAGCAAGGGATGGAGTCGATCTAATTTGGTTACTTGTGTGTGAAAATGAGCTCTCTTGGCTCATAATGGCCGTACCAAGAATTCACTTCTCACTATCTCAAGGGGGCAAACCTCAAGCACAACAGAGCTTATCCTCAAAGCAATGAACTGCAAGTTTTCAAACCGTTCTTGATGAAAGGATACTTACCGCAGCAAGACTGTACTTATCTCTCAAGAATTGACACAAAGCCAGCATCAAAGCCGTTTTCCTACCCAAAAGAGAAATTTCAGCAAATTAGCACTCACAACCGAGTTTCAATTCATCCAGAGTGCAGATTTGAGAGCTCGTTTCTAATGCAATCAGACAAGGAAGACCACACGAATCACGTTCGAGACACAAAAAAGAACAGTTCATAGTCAGGCTCAAGCAGTCATAAAAACAAAAGACGGTCAATTCAGCAACATACCCAGTACCAACAGGTCCTCCAATGCCGACAGTGAAGGCCCGCTCGTTGAAATCCCTGGAGAGGATCGGCGGGGCTCGCCTGGGGAAGAAGCCGGGCGAGTAAATGGGCTCGTGGGAGTGAGGCGCGAGACCGTCGTGGCTGTGGTACACCTTCCCATCCGGTCCCACCCACGAACCTGCTCCTGCGGATTCACTGCAGATGGAGGAGGAGGAGGAGCCAAGTTTTTCGTTCAGCAAGGATTAAGGAAGTCCGCAAGAACACTGAATTAAAAAACGGTGAAGCACAAAAGAGAAACGAGACTGAAAAAGTCCATGGAGATGGAGTCAATTACTCGTGGTGGTGGTGGTGGTGGTGGTGGTCCTGTTCGTGGCGGTGCGAATGGGTTTCCGAAGACATTTGATCAGAACTGCGGCGATGGTCCTGCTATGGCTAGTGTTATCTATTTCACTGGTATTTGATAGACTGTGAACGGGCTGGGAAATTCGGACTTAAAGTCAAGCCCGGCCCGAAAACAGTGGAGCGGGTGCTTCTGATCCCTCAAGGAAATGTACCATCTACTTTTAAATTTTAACAAATAAATGCTTAATGGTGTGACTTAATATTTTAAGATAAAAGGGTGACGTTTGATGTTCCACAAAGAAATATCCATTCCAAATAATACGTGATAAAATAATCATTTTCTAAGTGTTAATACATTTTTCTTACTGCTGAAATTGGATAAAAATTGGGAAAATATGTATTAGGATGCACTTATTGGATGGATACGTGCCAATATAAACGAGATTATGAATGGAAGAATTCAATCGTAATGCATGGAATGTTATGCAATATACGTTTTAGGGAAATTTAAGCCAATCTTTTTTTTTTTTAATTCATTTAGATAAACATGCACATCTTCCGTATATAGTTTTGAGAATCATTGGTGATACCCAAAAGGGAAAAACATCATTATAGCAAAAAAGTTCCTTCAACTTCTGAGTTGAGGTTCCACGAAGCCGTCCGTTCTTTTCTTCTTGTTGCCAGGTAGGAGAGAGAGAGTGTGTGTGTGTGTGAATGGATCATCACGCATAGTTTTGAGGGAACAGGGAATGTGAAGTTGAGCTTTTGCGATTCCTTGGTCTATGAGATGATTCATGGCTTCCATTTTAAAGTAATGATGTCTTAGTAGCTATTCTTGGCAAAGAGCATTAGCAATTGATTACTGGCCACGATGATTTGCGATTGATCTTGGCTTACATAATTCATCATCCTCGGCTTTTTCCCTAGTTTTTGTCTACACTAGCGCACCATTTGTGGAGAAGATTCAATTGGGGCATCCTTGAGCTTTTTCTTTTGTTGATTTTTCTGTCTAGTTGATGAAAATATTTGGTTGAAGCAAACTACTTTTATTCAGTTGCAGGGCTTGGACATATTCACTTTTGCAAACAGAGTAGACATGAACCATCATTTTTCCATTACATTCGTGTGTCCCCCATCATGAAGATGCACCTGGATTCTTGGAATTAGCTTCGCGAGTAACTGTTCTTGTTTTGCTTCGTCAGGTTTTTGGAATTTTCACCATTGTCTACATCACCGTGTTGAGAAGGCACCTTCTTCTGATCTTCGAAAATGTTTGGATTTTTTAAATTGCCGGTGAATAAGGTTTCCAAGAAAATCTCTGTGGATCCTGTGTCTTCAGGAACAAATCCTTTTGATTCTGATACCAAATCTAACACCAAATCTACCATTAAACCTTCGAGGCGAGCAAACTCAGAACCCATGCTAATTGTGCCGAATCTTGGTAGCAATCCTTTTGATGACGATAATAATGGATGAAGAGGAGCTTCTTCTTCTTCCGCTTCCTCTTATTCTAGTTCATCAACAGCGCATGATGATGATTAGTCAATGCATTGCTCATCGACTTTACTTATCAGTGGTCAAAACTTTCTTGTTAGAACTCCCTAGAAACGTTTCTATTTTGCTCTATTAGCTACAATCTATTGATGACAATGTATGATTTTACTAAGACTTCAAAAGATAAGGCACAATGTGCAAGCTTCATTAGGAAGTGCTTGGAATTAGTGGATGAGCCAGATCATATGAGTTATTAATTTGTTTTAATCCCATTTTTGGAGTACAATCTTTTGTGCTTTTTTATTATATTAGGTTGCGCGTGCTCTTGCTTATGAACAATATGCCATACTTATTTTGAACAATGATGATGAAGATGTTGATTTGGCATTTGAATCTGTCTTGGAAGAATGTGAAGTTAAAGTTATTGATGTTGAAGATGAATCTTTGAATTTTTTTAGAAGCATTTCTGACTCTTTTGTCCAGGATGATAAGCCCTATTTTGTTTTAGAAGAAAAGTACAGTGAAGTGCAAAAGGGGCGACTTCAAGATTTAGCATCAAATCGTCATTGTATATGTCTTTAGAGGCTAGTATATCTGCTTCTAGAAAATTGATAACATCATTTGACATTGAGAAGACAGTTTAAGAAGGAGGTGTCTTTAGTTCAAGATGCAATGATCACTTTGCAATATGCAAAATGTCCCCCGTAATCTACACAAGTAATTCAAACTGTTGTAGGTCCTATCTCCTTTAAGCTAGCTGCAATTCATCATGTTTCTCAAGTATTAAATCACTGAGATGGATGCACCAATTGCAAAGTAATGAGGCGGAGCTGGTTGACTATGGCACTAGAGTTGCTGATGGAGCACCATTGCCAATGAAGTTCTCTGTTTGTGCATGTGGTGATACTGAGAATGTCATCTGAGGTTGTATTAGAATGGGTTGTGATCAATGGAGCTTTCTATTGAATGTTGTACGGTGCACACACATTGTAAACTTATATGTTGTTGTCTCTTTTTGTAATGCAAATATTAAAGTTCAATAAATTCAAGTGTTGAGTTGCTGACGATCAATAACTTCCTTTCATTTGTGCTAAGTAACAGATACTTCACATATTTCACTTGTGTGTCTTATTTCAGTTTGGATTCAATAGAACGTGTATTTTAGTGATGCTTGTGAAACAAAATACACAGTATTGCCAAACTGAAAATTCATTTTCAAGCATTAGGCTGCTTTTTGAAGACCAGTTACTTGCAAGAGATACAATATTAAATATGTTAACACCAGAATCCAGTTCTCGAGCCACTAGTGAGTTTCATGATATAGCTTAGGAAAGAAAGTTAAGGAAAAGGTATGCAAAAAAATATAGCACTTGCTTGCACGTAATCACATTATCCATCTTCACTTGCCAAACTATCACTCGCAATAACAGAACAATTATATATTATGATACACACTTCACATACAGAATAAATACGTCCTATACAATACCAAAAGTACGTGTGTACATGTATATCTAGCAAGCATTCCTCCTTTACACCAAATCATTGAAAGAGAAAAATAAAAATCCTCTCGTTAGGAGTTGAGTGACTCAGTGGTAAACCTTCAACTCTCTTCCTTTGCTCCGGAAAGACGAAAGTGAGAAAAAAGATCTTGGTGCTGTAAAATTTCAAATGGCATGTAAGTAAGTTACTCAGAAAAAATATTGTTATGCAATAGGAAAACCAACCTTCTTCTTGGAACAGATCACTTGCACCAAAGTTACTCCTACAAGAATGATCCTGCAGAAAACCTGTAAATAAAGCATCACATTTTTAGTGTCTTGTGGGCTATGTAAATGTTTATTTCACTGGGGTTACAAAGAGCAAAGAACATCGTCATATATGTATAGTCATACAAATGTGTATGTTCCAACTTTCCAAGCCATCATGAGATGCTTTTTCTTCTTTATGCAAGCCATATGCAATATAATTCAAGTGCATAATAATAAAAATGTGCAAAGGTTTGGTTCCTACAGCTACTTAAAGAGATTCTTGGCATTGAAAAGAGATTTTTTAAAGAATTGTTCAGAACAAAGCTACTCACCACCCCAATAAAAACCAGCAATCCCAATTGTAGATGCACCTATACCTTTCATAGCTTCAATTATTTGCTTTGCATCTTCATATCCCTTATCATGCCAAAAAATAGCTCGTCCAAATAGGACCTGGTCAAAAAATAGAAACAGGACCCCTTATCATGCAAAAACATTGCTCGTCTTCACATCCTTCTCTTTACCTATAGTTGAATCAAAAAATAAATTATTCATCAAAACAAAGTAAAGCACAAGAACGCTTTTATAACAAAGTCAAGCATAAATGGATACTTGCATCTTCTCTCTTCCTATAGATGATATTAAGCTTGAAATGTTGTTAAAAAAATGACACAAGCAGTTCAACTGTCTTAGTTTGTGATGGTAAGGCTAAGGGAGTGCTTTTTACCATATCTTGTGAGCATGAGGCGGATGTAGATAGGGCCGATGATGTTGCTGCTGTTGTTGTTGTTGATGCAACTGATGGATTCTTGCAATGATACCTATTATGACCTAATCCACCACATTTCCCACAAGTGATTGTGGTATTCTGCCTTTTCAACTTTATTCCCATAGACTCTTGCATAACTTTCTTCTTCCTTGTCTTTAAGTTGTTATCAGCAACTTCATTCACCAACTTTATTCTTTGTTTCTTCTTTTTGCCAACTTGCTTGGACACATTTGGTGGGAGCAAATGCTCTCCAGTAGGCCCAGTGTCATTGGAATCTACAACATGAACAACATGGCTATAAGTCTTCCTGAATGTTTCCATACTGAAACATGTGTGAACCCATTTTTTAGGTTGTTCCCTTAGGTATACAAGAGTTGCAACAGCATGACAGCAAGAGATGCCACTAATATCCCATCTTCTACAGCTACAAGTTCTATGTCTGATGTTAATAATCCTCTTGTCTCCATATGGCTCACTCATTTCAAACTCATCCTCCCCATTCCATATAGGAATCCATGATGCTGAATACTCTTTTTAAAAATCCAATATCTCTTAGATTTTAGGACAAATCACACTAGCGTACTTAGCCAACCAATCCCTTTGCTTATGCATTCTCTCCATAAGTTGCACTCTTATAGCTTCAAGCAATGTGATTATAGGCTTATCCCTAGTGTCAATGATGCTCTTGTTGAAGCTTTTACACCAATTATTCAAATAAGCGTCACATTTTGAGCTTGTCCTGAAGTGGGACTTGCTCCATTGGACTGGTGACCTTTGGGATAACCATTCATAAGCCTTTCCATCAACTTCCTTAATCTTTTCCATGGCCAAATCAAAATCACATACCTGAGTTACCATGGCAGCCTTCCAAACCAGTTTTTAAAGTTCTAGTCCTTTGTGATGCAACCTGAAGTTTTCATAAAGATGCCTCAAGCAAAATCTATGTTCAGCTTCAGGCATTAGATTTGCCAGTGCTTGCACCAATCCTTTTTGCTTGTCACACAAAAAAGTCAAGTACTTTGAATTTGCAAGGTCTGTAATCCTTAGATTTTTTACAATCATACTAATAAATCAATGACATGTCTTGTATGTTTCTTGTCCCACGACTGCCCATGCAAATAGATACATCTTATCATTTCCATCTATGCCCATGGTCGCTAGAAGTATACCCTTGTAGCCTGATGACAAGTGGCAACCATCAAACCCCACAAAGTGCCTACATCCTTTTGGAAAACCCTTCCTCAATGCATCCAGACATATGTACACTCCTCTAAACTTGAATTGGTCCTGACATTGCTCACTCTTGATTACACAGGTGGATCCTAGGTTAGAATCAAGAAGTGCTTGGCAATAGCTTCTAAGCATTCGAAATTGCTCCTCCTCATTCCTTATAATCATACTCATTGCTGTAGTCCTAGCTCTATGGACCATTGTCTTGGACAGCTTCAAAACACTCTCGAACTCCATTGTTTTCTTCAGTGAAGCACCTCGCCATGTTGGATTATTTCTCAACCTATTGCAATACTTGTTTGCCAACCATTTAGAGCTTACTTGAGGAACATGTAAAGCTCTATCACATGTATGTACAGGGTTAAAGGTTTTAACTTGTAAAGTATGCTCCCTCTGCACTTTCGAAGCATATATGAGCCAATCAAAACCGTCAAAACACATTACCCTTAACTTATCTAGTGCATTCTTAGTGAACCTCACTCACCTCCCATTTTTTGTAGCGTAATTCCTAACTGCTTCTCTAAACTCTTTAGCATTGCTAAAACACATCCCCAACTTGAATACAGGATTCTCCATAACAACCTCAGCATTGAACTCAGGATGTGTATACTCAACATGACTACTCATATTCAAGAAATCTATATTATCATATAATGTATCTACATGCAGACTGATGTCTTCGACCTCCATACCCCTCTCCATTGAACCTTCACCCTCAGTACATCGTATATTTCTTCTGTATAACTCATCAAGATCAATAATGGCAAACCCATCTTCTTCAACACCCTCAGCACACCTACTATCGGACATGGTATAGTTCACTTCATCACTTCCTTCACCTGGTGCAAAATGGAAGGAAAAAAAAGTCAATATGTTTCCAAATCCCTATATAAATTCAACATAATCACACAAACTTAAATCTATACACATAGACACACAAGCTGCAATTACAACATGTTAAAATATTTGAAGAGGTTCCTTTCAAATTTATGGAGCCATTAAACTAGTAAAACTAAACAAGTTCCATATCTCGTACACAAAATCCATTTTCACTTCTCTAATGTCACATAAGCACCTTTACACCATTCTATATTAACATCCCTTGATGTCCAATTTTATTACCATGTCAATGACAAGATTAACCAACTTTGAACTAAGAAATTTCACTTACAATTTGTCTAATCCCAAAGTTGAAAAATGTAGATAACAACAAAAAAATCAATTGAGTTCAACCACCTTAGACATTTTCAAGCTTTAAAACATCCATTTGAGCTAAGGGATGTCATGACCAGATAGCAACCTAACACATTATATTTTCTCACGACCAAGTTGAGTTTAATTAATGGAAACTCATAGCGCACAAGTAAGGACAAAATAAAAGCCTTATACAACGCAAGGCAAGGAAGAAATTTGCCATCATTTGCAACATTTGGAAACGACTTTAATGAAAAACTTTAGATCTGGTCACTCTTTGAATGAAACTTAAAATCAAGAAGTCAAATTTAGAAGGAACAAAACAAAGTCTCGCAAAATTTAAGAATAGGGGTTGCATGAAATCTAGTATAAAGAAACTAAAGTCTACTTCCAAAATGTAAGAAAGGGGTTCATCAATAAATGACAAAACATGAGGTAGTATATTGATTGTTAACGACAAAACATACACAAAACAAAGAGAAAACAATAAAATAAAATAAAAATTGAAAAGCATGGACCCCAAATGACATGAAAGGACCATAACTTGCTCCATTACAATTAAAATATGCACAATAAATAATCAACTCACTTCCATCGCTGCCATCGCTATTGTATTTTATGATGTGCCCTAGCCTTTTCAACATGTTACTTCAACTAGTGCAGTTGCCTTCTCTTGGGGAAGGAAATGTTGAGTCCTGAAAGCTTTATTTGAATCTGTGAAGGACAAGTTGAGTTCCATAAGCTCTGATAAGAGGAAGCAAAGTCAACATGGTATGGATATTTCTGAAACTACAGAGGCGACAAATGTTAAAGAGGATGGGTTTTTCAAATATGTGAGAGAGGCAACAAATCAATGTTGAGTCCCACAAGCCGACCAGGATATGAACTTCTTCAGAATTTCTTATTGTAAAATATGGAGGATGGGTTTTTCAAATTTCATCAAGATTCTCTATTGGCTTGAGAAGAAATAGTGAAATCCAGTATAGAAAAACGAAAAAAGAAAAAAATTACATCAAGATTCTTCCTAGTTGCACGTCGCCGGCAGTCGCACACCGTTAACGACAATCGACCCTCGCACACCGTCGCCGCCCAGTCATTTAGTTTTGTTCTCAGACTTTACGTGAATCACAAGAGTTTTTTCTTTTAATTTCGTTCAAAAACCTTCACCCTTCGCACACCGCCATTGCCATTGCCCGATCGCAAGCTGCTGCCACCAATCGCTCACCATTGCCCAGTCACGCCGCTAGTGCCCACTCAACAGCACCCCATTCTTCCCTCAACCTTCGTTTAGGTGGGCTGAGAGAAGAGAAAGAAAAAAAGCTGGGATTTTTAATTTTACAAATTTAGCTTTTCCTTTTATTCAGTTTTTTTGGACAAAAATGCCCTTGTTCTTGTCATGCTCTGGCCCTCAAGCGCGCGATGATCCCGTTACTTTTCTTGGGTCAATAAGAATGCGACGTCCCAGGACGCATCGTCAACCCGTTCTTTTATCTTTTGATTAACGCAAGCGGAAACGATTAATAAATACCCGAACAATCACGACAATAAGGATAGCAGGAAAAACAACGGAACTACAATCGTTAGCAAAACATATTTTATTTATATACTTGTTAACTCTATGAAGTTTATATATATAAGCCCTTACTGTGGCTACTTCCTATCAAGACCATAAAAAAGATACCGAAGTTGGGTTAACTTATCTCCGCTAAGATGTGGTTACACCAAAAAGGTTCATACTACAAGCTTGACCTAGAGGATGTAGTAGTCTAGGGGAGGCTTAGGATCGCTTAAAGGACTGAAAAGGGCATCACCGTGGTGAACAAACCACGCCTTGAAACGGTGAGGTATCAAGTGCTTCAACCCTTTATCAAACCAGACTGTTGTAACGTGAAGTTCATAATTGTAGTCTGCACCGAAGACCGGGTGCGGCATTATAACAAGGCTATACTCCATGGGAACCTCGAACCGCACGAGTCGTGTATTCATGCTATAGGTCTGAAAAGCGATTAACAACAACAAGTGAGATAAAATCTCAGTAAGTTAATAACCTAAGTCTTGTGTAGGATGCTGATTCGCTCAGAGCATACCCTAAACATGTAGCTTGTTGTTGATAACAGATCAATAACGAGCGATTCTCTCTTTACTTAATCTATAACAGGTTCGAGTGACTCAACTCATTTAACAAACAAACCATATGCATTCTTATCTCGCATTGGCACATACCTTGCATAATATCAATTATAGTATTTTATAGACAATGCATCAGACTAGGCACATAATTAGAACACATAACACCATTTCTCATGTGTAATGCATCCAAGCGTGTTCCATTTTATTGCCTAGTGATTACAATTGCTTTCGGCCACGGCACAACTCGAAGGTTGGTGGTCTCGACCTTTCTGGGTCATGGCACAACCCGAAGGTTAGCGGTCTTTCGGCATGACTGGGCATCGTCCTGCTCCATCGGGCACGGCAACGTCTCAATCTCCTAGAAGATCGGGCGCGGCCACACCTCGACCTCCCCCACAGGTAGATAGCATTCCCTAAGGAGAATTGGTTCAGCCTCTACCGTGATTTGTTATCCGAACCTCCGCTGAGCATCCGATAAAATCAAGCATTGTCCCCAAGCATCATTGGGGATCCGTACACTTTGTGATCACACGAGCACACCAATCATGCATAACAATCTCATTTCTTCTTTCTTTTAACCAATGCAACCATGATACGTGCTCATGCTATAATTCGTTCTCATACGTTAAACTTATTACAATCTTTCACACGTAAAAATACAATAAAATCATCACACGTGATCACACGTACATACTTAACTTGTCTAACTTTACGTACTTCATTTCTCAAGCACCCTAGATTATTTGAACACCTAAAACTTGGTATCCAAACACGACATCATGCAAATCACCATTCATATGCTAAAAATTACATTCTTTTCAATTAGGAAATAATAGTTCAAGAGACAATCACCTTTCTAAGGCAATTCTAACAACATACAATCATGTATAATCATGTATAGAAATACCATATAACTCAAGTACAAAACACATTAATTAACAACTTATCACCCAAACTTTGATAGCTTATCAATAATTTCTCAATAACTTATTGCCTATTTGACGATAGCTTATCATCCATTTTCTGATAGCTTATCACTTAAGTACCAATAGCTTATCATCCCTTTTATGATAGCTTATCATCCAAATGCCGATAACTTATCATCTATTTGATGGTAGTTCATCATCTAATTACCGATAGCATATCATCCCTTTAATGATAGCTTATCACCTTTCTTGATAGGTTATCGTTTCCACTTACCACTTTCCTTGATAACCTATCACCATCACTATCATTTCATGATAACTTATCATCATTTTCTACTCCACTTATCATGATAGCCTATCAACTAATCCATCCATAATTAGTTTTAAACCTCACTTAATCTAACCCTAAACACAATTAACAACATAACCAAAGATTAGGAAGTTAACTCACTAGTTTAATGACGGCGAGAAACGGCGATGAACAACAAAGGCGTGGCTTGGCTCGGTGCAGCAACGGTACGGCTCGGCTTGGGCTTGAGGGCACAGCACGGGTGCGGTGGCACGGGCGTGACGGCACGGCATGGCTTGATAGCTTGGTGCAACGGTTGGCTCAGACTCGGCGCCGCTTGGACGGCGACGATGGCGATCCTAATGGCGGCAAGGGTGAGGCAAGGTGATGAACGGTGGCGGCAAGGTGAGCGGCGGCAGTGAAAGAGAGAAAATGAGAGGAAAAAGAGAGAGAGAGAGAGAGAGAGTGAGAGAGAGCAATGGCCATTATCTTTCAAGGCTTGTCTTCTTCACCAAGTTTGTATTATTGTTGTCTATAAATGCAATTCCAAAACTTATTCAATTTGGCTCATAAATCCAAGACAAATTTTAGGCAAATAATTGAAGGAAAGAAAGAAGAAAGAGAGAGAGAGAAGACCACTTGTCCAAGCTTTTAATTAAACTTGTCTTGTATCCATAAATTTGCCTCTTAAAGTCAAGGTTTTCTAGAATTGGTATTTTGGTAATTTACACCCTTGGCACTATTCACGTGGGCTTGGTACTATTCACGAGGGTTTGGTACTATTCACATGGGCTAGGGCTTGAATTTAATGGGCTTATTGGGCTTGATATCCAAAAGGCTATTTATTTGAGCAAAAGATGGGCTTTCGGGGGCAAAACGGTAATTTTCTCTTATAAGGCCTCTTGGTGGCTGAATTTCATAGGAAATAAGCTCGTTGGTTCATGCCAAGTCTGTAAGTAATCTTTGATTCTCAATTTCTGGCTTATCGTCATTTATCCGAAAATTTATGGTTTACCGATAAACTTTGAAAGTTTGATAATGTAACATCCAATACTCTTCATCAAATTAGAATTTATGGTTAAAATCCATCGAATTCGATCTTAGTACATTTGTCGAAAATTTAGGAATATCACAGTTTCGGTCGCTGGAAAAGTCACATGTTTGCTGGCCAGCTAGCATTTAACCAGCCAGTGAGTTCAGGCCCTTATTTGAAACTAATTTGGGCACTTTTAGGCCTTTCTTTGAAACAAGGTTGACACTTCATGGCTTTATTTGAAAAAATGAATACATTTCAGGCTCTTAATTGGAATTTTCCCTTTTTACAATATGGTCATCATTATCTTATTTTTGGGAATGTTATCAAAGGAAATCTCTAGCAATTTAAAGTTTCTTCAATTATTTGCTTGGCGATCAAGTTCTGACACCCTATTCCAGGCATGTCATTCTCAGTTTTCAATCATAATGTCAATTATGATATATAACTAAATAAAATACTATAGTTTTAGTAGTCCGAAGATCGATAAGAGGAAAAAACAATATGTCACGATGCTATATTTCATGAGTATGGAATTTAGTAAAAAGGAAATTATGATGCTTTTACCAGATAAAATTACCCTAAGAATGCAAGGAGAATAACAGTAATTTTGTTGTTTGCAAGTCCAGACCGTATAATTCAATTAAGTCCATTCTCCACCACCGGTCCAATTAATGAACTAACCTGCATGCTGAATGCTCCTTAAAACTATATGCATTTTAAATGATTATTTTGGCTATGGGCCGGGGTCGATTTCTAATTTTCTATGCAATAAATTCATAAATGATTAACTAAAATTTAAGTGTCAACAACGAAGTCGTAAATGTCGAGGCGCTACAGTTTCCAATGTGGGATTCACATAATGACTTGTATGAAATGGTATTGATCCACATAGTCTATGGACCATGCTAAATAACTTCTGAGAGAGAAAGAGAGGGGGACTCCTTGCATATATATATAATACTCAAACTAGAGAAACTGAAATTACTCGATCAATGAATCCACGTAACATATATAGAAAATCATATAGCTCTTTTGATTTGCTATCTTATATAGCAATTACAATTTCACGTCAAGCATCTCATCATGCTCTCTTTGAAATAAAGTATCACTCAAGATTCAGTGATCATGACACAAAATGCTCCGATTGCTTCATTGTCGCACACATCTTCCGCTATCACGTCACACTTACCATGTCTGAACTCACGATTGTCCACAAGAAAGAAAATCTCTTGAGCACAAATTAGGAACCAATCCAGAAGAATATCTCAAATATATACAGACACCATGACATGCTTTGGTGCTATTGAACTCCCTTATTCAAACGAATATCATACATAGGACCACATACTCTACGAATCGGATTCAATTGAATTCATCCAACACACAAAAACCCTTGAATAATCAGTTCCTCTGCCTTCAAGGATTGGTGTGTATCGGGAGATGCAAATGAGTCGTATTCGTGCTACTTTTCGAACTTTTAAGAGTCTTTAGGAGTTCAAGCCTCAAAACAATTTACTGTTGTAGAGAGCAAACAATCAAAGAAAAGAAATTAGGGTGGATGCTCCCAAAAACAAAAACAAAAACAAAAAATGAAAAATCAAACAGGAGAAAGAAAAATGTGCCAATGTATGTATCTAAATGGATTTTAACTGTCGAATCCGACGGATTTCACGTAAAACCCACCAGACTCGACGATTCAGATGATGTCAGCATGCAGACTTATCAAACAAGTTCTTGAGAGCGTTTTGTTTTGAACATGGTACGAGCACTAGCTCCTTGTGGCTCTCAATTGCGGAGTTCGTTAGACTGTTAGGCGACGGCATGGTTGGGCCATTGCCCGAGGTAACGCCTTGTCTCCGCATGTGGTCCCATTTGTCTATGAAGAGGTACAAGAAGGCGAGTAGAGAGACTTGAGCGGTGAAGAGGATGTTCCACACCCCAGTAGCTCTTGATGTCTTGTCATGAAAGGCCATTATGCCTGTGTAGATGTTGATGATCCCCAGAAGTGAAACGGCCGTTCCGAGAATCCAATGCAAGAAGAACCAAGTGCTTCTCCTTTTAGTCCCCCTTCCGTTGATTCGTGGTGGAAAAAAGTATCAGTAAAGGATGTTAAAATGACACTAGCAAAAGATTAAAGGAATCCCAGACTGCTTTCTCTGATAATTGGGATGGGGAAGTTTATAAAAGTCCCCGAGATGGATCTGCAATCCCTTTATGACCATCGAGCAATAGAGTAATTTCATCTATTTATCGTAAATCCTATAAATATTTACATGTTATGACATATGACATAGAAATTCCGAGAAAATATAGAGTTACGATATGGTACGACTAAGGGATCCATTCTCATGGAGACCATATAAGGAAGAACCCTTTTCGTGACAAGCGGATTTCATTTTTGCCAAGAAATGCGAGGCTAATACTGCATATTTATAGAAGAGTACACTTATAATCCTAAACTCTTGTATAAGGAATACAATCGAATCCTAAATTTTTTAACTTGTGAAATTTATTCCTAAGCGTGCTATTTGTCTTTTTCATAGATAGTACTAAAAATTACATGCGTGGCAGCATTAAATTGTATTTTCTCAACATAGATTTAGGATTGATTATTCCAAACAAAAGACTGGGGACCGGAAGTGGACTATACCTTTTAGTCAAGATATAAGACTTAATTGTATCGATTAACAGGTCTAGAACTCAATTACATTTCTACATAAAATTTAAAGCTTATGATAAATTATTCCCAATTTATTTTTATTTAAACTTTTTTGGCGTACATGTGAAAGACATATGGATAAATGACATTCAAAAGTGAGACTATGAAACTTGATTGCAACTCTTTTTATGTAATATATGTAAAATACAGTGTGTGAATCAAATCAAAGATATCTAATTCGTCTTAACATTTAATCAAGACTTGCTTTCATTTTTTTCTATCGAGCCATTCAACTTTTTGCTTTCGCTTTCGATGAGTCTCTTTGGCAACTTATTATCAATTACTTTGGGAAGACCGAAAGCCAAAATTAAGTGACTTTTTTTTTTATGAAAATTGCAGTAAAATAAGTTACCTTTTTTGCTGATGGCTGACTTCGACTTTTAAGTTCGACTTTTTGCACTATAATTTGACTCATATTTAGGGTGAAACATTTGAAAATTTGTACACGGATTGACATTATTTTTAATCTTGATTAATTTTTCATATAATTCTTCAACATAAAATATATTTTTTTAACTTTATATTGTCTTAGGGAAAGTTAGAAGTAAAAGTAATAAGTAGATATTTGTACGGTCCTAAACAAGCCTCGCCGAGTAGAATGACTGGATTGAAAGTTGGAAGGATTAGTTTTCCCTATTTCAGATGGTGCCAACAATGTTCTTTACTTATACAAAAAAAGTAAAGGGGGGAAAATACCTGGGACTATTCTGGCTAATAACACATGTATATTAACAGGTAATTAGCTAGTCAAAAGAGAGATTGATCAAAACTCGAGTGTTTAATTATTTGATTCGCACATAAAATTATGTCAGATTAAGTAATTATGTATTTAATAAACTAATTAACTTTGTTGATCCCAACAGTTTTCATCATATCATCATGAGAGAAAGTATATTACCTACGGGGTCTCAGGAGTCCAGTCAAGGCTTGTACCCAAATGGCTACATAGAGAATGAGGCCTATTCTCTGATGGTGGTTGTCGAATGAATTTTCGAAGGTTTTGATTGATAGTATAGCTCCAGATGTGGCGAGGAGTAGTGAGAGTACCTGTCAAATAGAAATTATAATATTATAGGTGAGACATAAAATAAAGAAAATAGTGGGAAATCCAAAAGATCCTCCTTGCCCAATTGCGTGAAGAACCTAAGAAGTAGAATCTCCTCGTGATATATATTAAAGGACAAATTGTACAAGTGAATTAGGTACACAACACATGATCACCAATCCTAACTTTTTGCTCATGTCTTATTTAGTTTATGAAGTTCATGGGGTATGACAAATTTTGTGGGATCAATACCAATTATTTTAAAAACTCAAACAGTTAAATAAAGAAGCGGCTTAATATTTAAATATTATAATACTCCTTCTCGCGCATATTCTGAAGTTTGACTTTATCCTAAGCATGGATAGATATAAGAAGAAAGGTAAATAAGGGATATGGAAAATTTGAATTTATGATCTCTTACCCTAATATCAGGACATTTTTCATGGGATCTACCAACTGTTTCTAAAGTTCTAAAATGTTAAATAAAGGAGTGATTTAATAATTAAATATTATAACAAGGTATTTCATATTTTCGAAGTTTACTTTCTCAAGATGAGTGATTTAGTTATAAAATCTTTTTTTTAAATAACACATGTAGCTTCCCATTGAATATAGGGTCCATGGATTTGTACTGATCATTTCTGGAGTGCCCCAAAATTAGTGAGAAAATCAGTGACGACAATCCATTATTTTTGCATGAAAAGTAAAAGTAATGTTGAAATGTGTCCCCACTGCGAGTTTATTCCTCTCCAATAGTATTTCTTGTTATTCAAGCACTCATTATTGGCGAATCGCTTATAAATAAATCGAATTTTTTTTCACAATTGAAAAGGAAATACTAAAAAACAAGCCCAGACATAATGATTAGAGTCATTAGAGGCCCCCTTGGTGGTTATGATGTCTACACACAAATCAACATCTTTGAGACCCTGCGATCCTATTCTATGCAACTCAAAGCATTTTCATGTCCTCCAACAACTTTTCTTTTTACATTATTTTGGATATTATTCTTATTCTACACAAATCACTCACAATAATATCTTAATTACACGTAGAATGATAGTAATGCAGCTAAATGAAAGATATGTTACCTGCAAAATGACATGAACGTAGAAGAACGCTTTGGCTCGTGCGCGGTTTTCCTCTCTAATGGACAATCTTATTACGAGTATTCCAAGAGGCATTAAGAAACCCATCGATGACCAAAGAAGAAGCCCGTGAACTGCTATGTCCTTGTTTATCTTCGCATTCATCTACAAAAAGAAATGATCGAGCAGAGCAAGTGCAATCGAATTCACTTTTCCCAGAAAATCAAAAGTCGCGAGGAAACAAAGGAGCGAGCTCAAATGAACATATACACAATGGAAAAGTACGTACCTTGTGAAGGTTTTCGCGCACGTTCTTGTGACCTTGAATTTGATTTGCCTCGCCGGGCTGATGAGCGGCAAAGGGAAGAAGAAGAGCTTGACATGCGGGTATTGCTAAAATTGCCAGCATCTTAGAGTAATGCTGCATAGCCCTCTCTCTCTCTCTCTCTGGGTTCAGCTTTTGAGGATTGTGACAAAGATGAAGCCCATCAGTTTATAATGTGAAAGAAAGTGGCTGGTGGCAGAAAGTGCATGTGACTTGTGAGTCCTCCAACTTCTGGAGGATATATATATATATATAATTGGTGAAGTATATATTAAGTTGTAATTGCCTATATTATGCGATCATTGATTATTATGAGTATATACAAGCATAGGGGAGTTTAATGGTGGTCGGTTGGTGTATCCAAGAAGATTATGGAGAGAGAAGAATAGAGGAAAATGGGAATGTAGTGTCTTCTGTGGAGGTAGCTTTTCTGTGATGTGTGGGGCTTGACATTGGACCTTTGGCAGAATTTTTTTCAAATCTTTTTGTCATCTGTGAGAAGACTTTGCAGGCAAAGTGTGGTGGAAGAAAGAGAGTCAAAGTTTGAATGGATGGGCGTTGAAAAATGGGGTATTTGATTGGAGTTGCATGCAGCATACAAATGTCACTTCGATCAAGCAAATGCAAACTATGCGCTTTAACATTGATCTTTAATTTCTTTCTCCTTTGAAACGTGTGGAGTTCGTTACTCAATACCCACCAACGCTATAAATCAATCTTAGAATACAGAGAACACATAAGTGTTTGTCCCAGTCATGCCACACCATATCTAGAGCTCTCCGAGTATGGTGTTGTCCGTGAACGCGGAGGTGGAGGCGGCAGTGGCGGCAGCAAGGTGCCTGTGGTGACTGAGGTGCCTCAGCGACGGCTGATTAGGTGATGGTGGAGAAGAAGAAACTAAGGATTTTCTAATTACAAACTTCTTAAATTACAACAACCGAGAATCTTTTCCCACCATAATAGGGTCCAGGTCAATCACATGATTCAGTATTGAATGTCATTTTTCTTGATCTTGTATATTAAATAATGTAACGGTGTAGTCAAATAATCGAATAAGTGAGTCATATATTCAATACCTTTCAACTTTTATGAATCCAAGAATAGAAAATAGAGAGATATTAATGTGGGTAATGGCACAAATAATTATGCGCATGAACTAGTTTACTTTCCACAGTAGTTAGTCTCATAAAAAATGTAATCACTATAGACAAGTGCACATGAAATTTATAGACTACATTTTCTATAAAATATAAGAAAAGATACTTAACTGACGCAGAGTTAATATGGTGAATACTTTTTTTGCTAAATTATTTTTGTAAACATGAAATGAAGAGGTTATTAACTATATAAGCTGATAGGTCAAATGATGACAAGAGATGCACCATGGTCACCTCTCCTCCTCTGTGTCATAATCATCGAAGTAAAGACACCCATTATCATGCTCTACGTATGGAAAAGATGGGGAAGAAAAGGGTTTCGGATCTTCAATCTGAGTGGGTGGATATGAGGGGCCACTTTTCTTGTTTGTTTAATCCTGTGGCAAGATCCTATTGAGTCGTGATATTTGCAATCATCATTGGGTTTTTACTTAGATGACTTTCAAGATGAAGTCGATTACAAATGTGAGTAAGATAAATCTCGGAACTTTTCCAATAGATTGAGTTTATGCATAATTTGTATAATCACCATTAGTATTCATCACATATAAATAAATAAAAACAGTAGTATTCACGCGTTGTATATATATCTTGTCATATTCGAATTTTCTTTTAAGTTCTTACTGAGTCGGCTTGGCTTACATGAAACAGATTGGGTTATTACGACAAAACAATTACCTAAGCACTTACTGAGTCGATATATTTAGCACCATTTAGTTCATCACTATAATGGTTTCACTTTATGTGGTGCAACAACTACAATTTTTAGATTGATCATTAGTTTAAAAAGTTCCATGTATAAAAGCATAGGTAAGTATTAGAATAGATGGAAAGTTATAAAAAAGTTTTAAGACCTCTTGGAAAATATGTATTTGGCATTGCCAGGATTCATGATAGACATTGATCTCATTTTGTTTGTTTTGCGGAGAATGAATGATTTGACAAAATATTTTTCTAACAAATTGCTTGTTCGCTTACAAAAATGAATGATGAAAAAAAATATTCATCATCTATGAAAATATTTAGATATAAATTGTTGTTAACAAAGAAATATTTTTTATTAACTTATTATTTCAAACGATACAAAAGGTTATTAAATGGAGCCTTAGGGGTATTTGTTTGAGTGAAAGAAATTTTTGCGAATTAGGATCTATTTGATAACACTCAATATTCTCTGATTCTTTATTTTTTTGTTCTTGAGAATATATTTGAAATAGAAACCTATTTGATAACTTTTTATTCCCGAGAACAGATTTGGAACATAAATAAGAATTAAAAAAAAGTTGCTTCTTGCTCCCAGGAACAAAAAAAAGAAACAAGTTCGTTTAAAAAAGAATCAACTTCTTTCTTTAACTCTCACTCTTTCTCGCCACTATTTTCACCGTTGGCCGCCCGCCATCGAATGCCAACCACCTCCCCCTCCCCCCCTCGACCACTATTGCCACTGGCCATTGCCCAATGCCAACAGTCAACAGAAAACCATTTACAATCAAAGAAAATATGCATACCTAAAGTTAGAAGAATGAATTTCTTAACCTGAAAGATGGAACCATTTTTTCTAAAAATGACTTTCAGAAAAGTATTCCCCTTTATCATGAAGTTTTTTTCAAAACAAACACAGCTTTAATCTCGAAATCTGTTCATGTTTAGTGGACGACTGTCATGGATTTTGAAATATAACAAGAAATGGTGTTGAAACACAGTTAGGGTGCGTTTGATAACCTGCCAGAATTTTTAATTCTCTGCCAGAAGTGATTCTGGCAGAGAAATGTGTTTGGTAAAAAATGACTTCTGGAACAGTTTTCTACTTCGAAATGAGATTTGTGTTTGGTAAAGA
>BCNH02000005.1:9864289-9906727 GCA_001662345.2 Metrosideros polymorpha var. glaberrima
GATAGATTCTGGAGGATTCATGTTGGGGATTTTGAATTACATTAAAAGAGTTTTCTTTGGACTGTAAACTCGCTTTAATCGGGACTCTAAGGAGGGAGTTATGACGTGTTAAAGTTTGACGCGCAAGTTACGCGTTGTGGACGGCTTGAGTAATTGCTTTGGGTGTGCGATTCCTTAGCGCGTTTGAGTTGTTTTATTAGCATCTAGGCGTCGTCTAGTCGCTTTGTAGTTGTTGTAGAGTTTTACTCAATTTTTGACGTCGATTCTCATTTATTTGATAGGAATACGAGATCGTCGAGTCGTCTAGCTGCGCGTAGTTTGATTTTGAGCATCCCAGGTGAGTGGTGCTATTTCTTCTTCGATTTTGTGAAATCCATGTCTTGAAATAATAATGTTTCGATATATATACGTATCGAGCTAAAAAGAGCATTTTTGTTGCATAAAGTCGGATCGAGCATTTTCTACCCTTTTGTATTTGGAAATGGTTTTAGAAAATGTATCATGAAAAGACGTATTGCCTTGTGAACTAAATTGTGAAACGAGTTCAGATATGACTTGAGAAATGCTTTTCGAAGGGTAATACAGGCATACGAGCTGTGTTGTGGAAATATTACATGTTTGATTTGTCATATTTATTCTGGATTGATTTTGTGGGTTGTGGATGATGGTGTTGATGCTCAATGTCGCTGTGAGCCGTTGCGGGGCTTGTGAGTATGCATACTAGTTTAGGATATCCTTGTGTACCAGCTACCAGCGATATAGGTAGAGACCTCACCAAGGGGGGAGCTTGGTCGCCTTGTCACGGGGCGTTATGCGTGACCATGGTTTGATATTTGAGCAATGAGATTGGCTAATGAATAGACCATTGGTGTGTGTTTTTATAAGATTAATCAATGGACTGGACCGTTGATATTTTATCTTACTATTATTGGGAATTGCATACTTCTCCTGAAATCAAATAAATCATATTTGATTCGATATGTATATGGATTATGGATTGTGGTATTACTTTGTTATATGCATAGTAGGTGCTCGATCTGCTTAGAAAAAATGTACTTCTCACTGGGCTGTGATTGCTCATCCCTCTCATCTTTCATGTTTTCAGGTTCCTCGGTTAGTGGCCGTTAGTACGAGGGCGCTCGACGGGGGCTTTTGATTCTATTTTTGGGTATGACTTAAGGAAGTTGTACTTTTTGTTGTTGTTAGTTGTGGGTTGGTTGAGTCCTAGATTGTATATATTCTTTTGTTGGTTATAGAAACTCTGTTGTAACCGAATCTGTTGGTTTATCATATATATATAGTTGGAGATGTATATTTTGATAATAGGTTCTTTTGTTATGTTTTGAGGCTATGTCCTTCGTGTGGAAGGGCGGCCGTGTCATTTCCCTTTTCTTGTAGATTTGGGATGTGACATTTTTGGTATCAGAGCTTAGGTTATGGTTTTTGGGTGTAGATTTTCTAGGACGTGGTGAGATTGTGTGATAGTCTTAGTCCGTTATTTGTTTAGTTACTAAGATTATGTTTCGTTTTAAACCAGGTGATCATGCGTCCTGACTCAGAGACACTTGCCTCTTTTCGTAAGAATAGTAAAGGCAAGAGAGTTGCTACGCCTGACACCAGAGATAGGCCTCAAGGTTCTCGCGGTGCAGTTTTAAAGAGGAGACTAGAGGATCAGTATGATCGAAGTCCTGAATTGCAGGAAGTCAGTGAGGAGTCCCGAGAGCCTAGTCCCCCAGCTGATTTCACTCGAGCAATGGCCCATTGATATCGTCATGTGAAGGAGTTCAATAAAGGTGGGATCGCAAACTCATGCACCTTCGCACAATTCAGAAAGGCGGACCCACCTAAATACGATGGGAAGTTGGATCCTCTTAAGGCCGATCGTTGGATTAGAAACATCGAGGGAATTTTTGAAGCGGAAAATGTTCATGATGATCAAAAAGTCAAATTTGCGACAAGATATTTAAAAGACGAAGCTAAATGTTGGTGGGGAGGGGCTAGACCTGCCCTTGGAGCCAGGGATGCGACGATTTCATGGAAAGATTTCATCGAAGCTTTCAATGCTCAATTCTTTCCGGAGTCTATCCAAGCTAGCATGACGAGCGACTTTTTAAACATATCTCAAGGTAACTCAACGGTTATGGAGTATGCAAACTGTTTTAATCAGTTGAGTAGATTTGAGGAAGGTTTCATGGCCAGTGAAAAGCGCAAGGCTCAACACTTTCAGCGAGGGCTTTGATCTGATATTTGCACTATACTTACACCATTTGCACTGACAACATATAAATATGTTTTGAATCGAGCGATTATGGTTGAGAAGGATATGTTGAAAAGGGGCATACAGGGTACACCTTAGTACAAGAGGTTCAAGATTGTTGAGTACCAAGATAGTCGTTCTAGTGGAAGCGGAAAGCGAAGGGATTTCAATCAGCCAAGAAAGTTCAAAAATCAAGGTAACCAGGGACCTTGTACTACTTGTGGGGGATATCATGGCGGTCCTTGTTATCGCAAGTCTGGTAGATGTTTCCTTTGTGGAAAGATAGGACATATTGCGCGCTATTGCCCTACTCAGAGGAATGTCCCTGCGGATGATAGAACATGTTTTGTATGTGGACAACCGGGACACTTAGCACGCTATTGCTCCATGAGAAAGAATGTTCCTTCAGTTGGTAGATCCCAAGAAAACTATCAAAGACAGAGGAATACTAGAAAAGTTTTCGCTATGACGAAAAAGGATGCTGCGGCATCTAATGCAGTAGTTGGAGGTAATATTCCTATTGCCTCGCAATATGCTTATGCATTGTTTGACCCTGGTACTACACATTCCTTTGTTTCTGTTGAGTTTGCAAAGAAGCTGGATGTGTTACTTGAGTCTCTTGAAAATGATTTGCGTGTTGATACTCCTACTGGTGATTTTTTAGTTGCTAATCGTGTGTTCCAGAGATATGCGCTCTAGATTGATAATGTTAAAATGTTTGTGGATCTAGTGGAGTTAGATATTTGAGATTTTGACGTTATTATAGGAATGGATTGGTTGTCTACATATCATGCTACTGTTGATTGTTTTTCGAAGAAAGTGATTTTTAGACTTCCGAATCAAACCGAGTTCTCTTTTTCGGGAAGTTGTAAAAACACTTTTTCAAGATTGATCTCGGCTTTGCAAGCGAGGAAACTTTTGAAAAAAGGTTATTTTGGTTATTTGGCTTTTGTTTAGACACAAGTAAGGATGTAGTGAAACTGGAAAATGTTCTTGTTGTCAGAGAATTTCCAGATGTGTTTCTTGAGGATTTACCAGGTTTGCCTCCCGACAGAGAAATTGAGTTTTGTATTGAATTGATGCCTGGTACAGCATCGATCTCTAAGGCACCGTATTGGATGGCACCTGCTGAACTGAAAGAGTTGAAAACGCAGTTACAAGAGCTTTTGGATGAGGGTTTTATCAAATCTAGTATTTCGCCTTGGGGAGCTCCAATTCTATTTGTGAAAAAGAAGGATGGTAGTATGAGGTTTTGTATAGACTACCGAGAACTTAACAAGGTGACAATTAAGAACAAATATCCTTTGCCTCGGATTGATGATTTATTTGATCAACTTCAGGGAGCTCAGGTATTTTTCAAGATTGACCTTCGTTTAGGATATCATCAGTTGAAGATAAAAACTGATGATGTGCTTAAAACTGCTTTCAGAACAAGGTATGGACACTACGAATTCCTTGTTATGTCTTTTGGATTAACGAATGCGCCTGCTGCTTTTATGGACTTGATGAACAGGGTGTTCAAAGAATACTTAGACAAATTTATTGTGGTGTTCATCGATGATATTTTCGTGTATTTGAAGAGTTTGGAGGAACATGAGCAACACTTGAGGTTTGTCCTGCAAACTTTGCGTGGAAAGAAGTTGTATGCCAAATTCAGTAAGTGTGATTTCTGGCTTGATCATATAGAATTCTTGGGTCATGTGATCTCGAAAGATGGCATTTCGGTTGACCCAAAGAAAGTTGAAGCAGTTGTTCAGTGGAATCGTCCTACTAATGTTACAGAAATAAGAAGTTTCCTTGGGTTAGCTGGCTATTACAGGCGATTTGTGGAGGGATTCTCAAAGATTGTCGGTCCACTTACTCGCCTAACTCAAAAGGAAGTTAAATTTGTATGGTCAGATCAATGTGAGAGTAGTTTTCAAGAATTGAAGAGGCGATTAGTGTCAGCTCCTATATTGACTTTACCTTCAGAAACCGGTGGCTTCATAGTTTACTGTGATGCGTCTAAAGAAGGTTTGGGTTGTGTTCTCATGCAAGGTGATAAAGTTGTTGCTTATGCCTCTAGACTGTTGAAGACACATGAGAAAAACTACCCCACTCATGACCTGAAGTTAGCAGCGGTTGTTTTTGCTTTGAAAATATGGCGGCACTACTTGTATGGTGAAAAGTGTGAAGTTTATACCGATCACAAGATTTTGAAGTACATCTTTACTCAGAAAGAACTGAATATGAGGTAGAGAAGATGGCTAGAACTTTTGAAGGACTATGACTTGTCTATCAATTACCATCCAGGTAAGGCTAATGTAGTAGCGGATGCCTTGAGCCATAAATCCTTTGGGAATATGGCAACTTTGCTCACTTCTTAAAAGCCTATCCTTGAGGATATGAAGAAGTTGGACTTGGAAGTATTGGTGCATCAGCTTGGTGCACGATTGGCTAATCTTCGAGTACAACCAACGTTGATTGACAGAATCAAGGCCAAACAGAATGAAGATCCACATTTGCAGAAAATCAGAAAAGGCGTGAAAACTGGAGAACAAGCAGATTTCAGTATCCATGTAGATGAGTCCTTAAGGTTTCATGGTCGGCTATGTGTTCCGAATGATTCTGAATTGAAAAAGGAGTTATTATAGGAAGCTCATAGCACTAGATTTTCAATTCATCCAGGAAGCACTAAAATGTATAGAGACTTGAGACAAAACTTCTAGTGGGTTAACATGAAGAAGAATATTGTAACTTTTGTCGACCAATGTCTAGCTTGCCAACAAGTGAAGATTGAACATTGAACATTGAAAACCAGGTGGACAGTTGCAACCTCTAGAGATACCTAGATGGAAATAGGAGCATATCAGCATGGATTTGGTAGTTGGTCTACCGAGGACATCGAGTGGTAAGAATGCTATATGGGTGATTGTGGATTGATTGACTAAGTCTGTGCACTTTTTGGCATATCGATTTGGCCTTTCACAGGAAGACATGGCGAAGCGGTATGTCAATGAGATAGTGAAGCTTCATGGAGTTCTAGTAAGCATTGTTTCTAATAGGGATCCCAGATTTGTGTCTAACTTTTGGAAGAGTTTACAAGGAGCCTTAGGTACTAAACTGAACTTCAATACAGCTTTTCATCCTCAGATAGATGGGCAGTCAGAGAGAACGATTCAGACCTTAGAAGATATGTTGAGATCATGCACTATCGACTTTGGCGGTTCGTGGGATGAACATCTACATTTGGCAGAATTTTCTTATAACAACAGTTATCACTCTAGTATTAAGATGGCACCTTTTGAAGCTTTGTATGGCCGAAAATGCAGAAGTCCTATTTGTTGGGACGATGTTGGTGAAAAGAGATTAATCGGTCCCGAGTTCATACAACAGTCAGAAGAGAAAGTCAGGTTAGTTCGAGAGCGTCTCAAAACAGCACAAAGTCGTCAGAAAAGCTACGCAAATCTTAAAAGACGCAAGTTAGAATTCAACGTGGGGGATCACGTATTCCTGAAAGTTTCACCTACGAAGGGTGTTATGAGATTTGGTACACGTGGCAAATTAAGTTCGAGATACGTGGGACCATTATTGATCTTAGCGAGAATTGGTGAAGTTGCTTACAGACTGGCCTTACCACCAGTGCTATCAGACGTATATAATGTGTTCCATGTCTCTTTGTTGAGAAAATATGTTTCGAATCCCGATCATGTGCTGGATTTTACTCTATTGAGGTTAAAGGAGAACTTGACTTATGAGGAACAACCTATTCGCATCGTCGATAGGAAAGATCAGATGTTGCGGCGAAGGACCATTCCTTACGTAAAGACCCAATGGCAGAACCACACTGAGAGAGAGGCCACTTGGGAACTCAAGGAGGAGGCAAGATGTAAATATCCTCTTATGTTCGAAAGTTGAGGTAAATCTAAATTTCGAGGACGAAATTTCCTATAAGGAGAGAGAATGTAATATATGGGCTGAAAAAAAAAAGTCAAAAGTCAACATTCGCTACAGCGCTATAGTGAACACTCGGTTCACTATAGTTATCGAGAGCTCTTAAAAATAAAAGGGCACGAGAACAAAACAGAGAAAGGAAAGAAAAAACAGAGGAAAGAAAGAGAAGAGAAGAGAAGAAAGAAGAAAAGGAAGAAGACAGAGAAAAAGGATGCGTTTGAGTCGTGGAGACCTCGCCGTGCCGATCTATCTCCGATTTGCAACGTTCGATAAGCTCTTGCATTGCTCATTCATCCTATCCGAACAATTTTTGGAATTAGGGCAGCAATTCGGAATTTTCTGAAATTTGAGCCGTAAAGTCCGATTTTGGAGCTTTTAAGTTGATTTTTTTTGTGAGAATGATAGTTAAGGGTGTTGTGGAGTTGTGAGATTTTACGGATCTTGATTTGGACTTACGGTTTGCAAGAAACGGAAATTTGAAGTGTGACGCGCGCAGTGAACAATACGCGATCCGAACATGATGTGCCTGTTTTTGTCGATTTTTGGATAGATTCTGGAGGATTCGTGTTGGGGGTTTTGAAGTATATTAAAAGAGTTTTCTTTGGACTGTAAACTCGCTTTAATCGGGGTTCTAAGGAGGGAGTTATGACGTGTTAAAGTTTGACGCACAAGTTACGCGTTGTGGACGGCTTGAGTAATTGCTTTGGGTGTGCGATTCCTTAGCGCGTTTGAGTTGTTTTATTAGCGACTAGGCGTCGTCTAGTCGCTTTGTAGTTGTTGTAGAGTTTTACTCAATTTTTGGCGTCGATTCTCGTTTATTTGATAGGAATACGAGATCGTCGAGTCGTCTAGCTGCGCGTAGTTTGATTTTGAGCATCCCAGGTGAGTGGTGCTATTTCTTCTTCGATTTTATGAAATCCATGTCTTGAAATAATAATGTTTCGATATATATACGTATCGAACTAAAAAGAGCATTTTTGTTGCATAAAGTCGGATCGAGCATTTTCTACCCTTTTGTATTTGGAAATGGTTTTAGAAAATGTATCATGAAGAGACGTATTGCCTTGTGAACTAAATTGTAAAACGAGTTCAGATATGACTTGAGAAATGCTTTCCGAAGGGTAATACAGGCATACGGGCTGTGTTGTGGAAATATTACATGTTTGATTTGTGATATTTATTCTGGATTGGTTTTGTAGGTTGTGGATGATGGTGTTGATGCTCAATGTCGCTGTGAGCCCGTTGCGGGGCTTATGAGTATGCATACTAGTTTAAGATATCCTTGTGTGCCAGCTATCGGCGATATAGGTAGAGACCTCGCTAAGGGGGGGAGTTTGGTCGCCTTGTCACGGGGCGTTATGCGTGACCATGGTTTGACATTTGAGCAATGAGATTGGCTAATGGATAGACCATTGGCGTGTGTTTTTATAAGATTAATCAATGGACTAGACCGTTGATATTTTATCTTACTATTATTGGGAATTGCATACTTCTCCTGAAATCAAATAAATCATATTTGATTTGATATGTATATGGATTATGGATTGTGGTATTACTTCGTTATATGCATAGTAAGTGTTCGATCTGCTTAGAAGAAATGTATTTCTCACTGGGCTGTGGTTGTTTATCCCTCTCATCTTTCATGTTTTCAGGTTCCTCGGTTAGTGGCCGTTAGTACGAGGGCACTCGACGGGGGCTTTTGGTTCTATTTTTGGGTATGACTTAAGGAAGTTGTACTTTTTGTTGTTGTTAGTTGTGGGTTGGTTGAGTTCTAGATTGTATATATTCTTTTGTTGGTTATAGAAACTCTGTTGTAACTGAACCTGCTGGTTTATCATATATATATAGTTGGAGATGTATATTTTGATAACAGGTTCTTTGGTTATGTTTTGAGGCTACGTTATTCGTGTGGAAGGGCGATCGTGTCATTTCCCTTTTCTTGTAGATTTGGGATGTGACACATCCAGTGTGAATGAGAGTACTTGGAGCTGATTGACCTTTCAAATAAAAGGTGAAAATGTGGTAAACTAAACGTACTGTCGTGAGAATATCGGAATTTACAAGAAAGAAACACAAGCTCTACTATAATTGTGAGGATAAAACGTGTGAATTCTTTTCTTGGTGTTTACCAATAACCTCACAAAGGCAAAGATAAAGACAATATAGTTCATATGCCGCATATTCGAGCCCAATCCACGTTCGACCCCCTAAAACATATAGATTCAATCTCCACTGCTGATATAACCCCCAACACAAAAACCCAACAAACACTCAATTCCTAAACAAGGGTGTTAGAAATCGAACTGAACCGAACTGAAAAATTGGTGCATTCCTAAAAAAATAACAATTATATTTTTTCGATTCGATTTATTCCAATTTGGTTCGATTAATTGAACGGAGCTAAAAAAATAAAACAAAATAACCTTTGTACGATTCTCCCTTTATTGGCGCTGAATCAGCCTCCATTACCTACTGCTCCTGCTCCACTTACCTACTACTACTCCTCCACTTACCAAAATATCCCTAGAAAATAAGGAGAGCATTTCACAGATCTAACAAATCCATCCATGGCGTTCGCGGACGGCTCGAGCTCGCGGCAGTCACTGATCTTGAGCTTCCTCTACGCCTCCTCCTCCTCCAAGTCGCTGTACTTGGAGAAGATGCTCCCGGTCCTCCCCCTCATCACCTCGCTGCCCGCCGTCCGATCGGAGCGGCGGCTTCCTGATCTCAGCGCCTAAGGAGTTGTAGAAGAAGATCGAGATGTACTCGCCCAAGTTCTACGCTGCCTGCACCTTCGGAGGCATCCTCAGCTACGGCCTCACTCACATGGCCGTCATGCCTGTCAAGCCCCTCGACCTCGTCAAGTGTAATATGCAGATCTGGAACTTTGACTTTGGGGGAGATAAAGATGACGATGAGGCAAGACCCTTGGAAATGGAGAAATGGAGGAGGACAAGGAAAATCAAACCCAAAATCCGAATCGAACCAAATCGAACCAAACCAAAATTGATTTTCAATTCAGTTCGTAATCAGTTCGGTTCAGCTGCATGCTTTAACGGTTCAGTTCGGTAACCAAAATTGATTTTCAATTCGGTTCGTAATCAATTCAATTCAGTCCCATGCTTTAACGGTTCCGTTCGGTTTTTCAAAAAAAATGAATTGAACCAAACCATTGACACCCCTACTAAACATCCCTCATCCCTTAGGCCAAATTTATAACCGTTAGAACCCAAGGAAATTCACACCTTTGCTTGTGACCCGTGAGAATTGTCGCGACCTCTCCTCCTTTTTGAGGGGAAATGGACAAGTTTTGAGATGTTTGCCCCTAGCTAGTCGAACTTAATCGCGACAAAACCTAAGTCTCACGTGTTTTTATCAGCTAAAAATTAGGTGTCAATGAGAATCTTTTGCCCGCATGTTGTTGGCCCACAATCTTGTTACTTTACTAAGGCTGCATTTGGGAAAAAATTTAGAAACCCCATTTATCAAAAGTCAGCCTTCCCAATGCTAAATGCCCAAGGCAGGTCTTGAGCTACCTTGGGATTTCAGCTTTCTCGGTATGTAAGACTCGGGTTAATAATTTTTTTTTCCAAAATTATCCTCTCCAGTTTTTTGCTTTTTCGATGTTGCCCTTGTTTACAATTGTTCATCGTCTTCTCTATTGAGGTCGGTTGGTGTGGTCACCTATGTTACATGGACGCGTGTCTGACTCGGACATGCGTCTGACACGCGAGTCCTAGCGTTTTTTTTTCGACAAAAAAAAACGTGAGTTTTTGAGATCTTGCTCTAGGTTGGAGTAAGATAAGTTGAGAGTAGCAAGAATGACATGTCACGCATTGAGCTCCACTTATTTGCAATAGGGACAATGTTTTGCTTTTTTGTGGATAGATTCTAATTTAGTTTGATCGTTTTGTTCTTTTGACGAGTCATTCTACTATAATTAACACTTTACACATCTCGTTACATCACTCAATTATAAAAGAAAAAGAGTATATATAAGTAATAGTTATTCATAGACCCAAGCCCAAATTACTAATAGAAAATATGGGTTTAAATCATAAAAGTCTAACAAGTCTCACCTCATCTATATCCGATTAACCATATATTTGGGCAAACCTTTTCTCTTACTTTTGGTGAAGTGCCCTTTTGTATGCTCTTTCTTTGTTGGATTACTATGGTGCTCGACATAATTTTTAAAAGTAAGCATTTGACATCAAGTTTATGGCTTATAAGTCTATTGCAATACTTTTTTAAAAATAATTTATCGTGTATATATAAAAATATATATTTAAAATATGTGTCGGAATGTGTCGAAACGTGTCGGAATACTCTATTTTTGAGAAATTACGTGTCGGTATGTCGTGTCGTGTCGTGTTGTGTCACGTGTCAGTGTTAGTGTAACATAGGTGATCATGTGTGGTTGCGAGGGGCCGACGTGGTCGCGCGACCAAGGCAATCGTTGCTTGTGGTCGCGAGACCTTAGGTGACCCTCGTTGGGGGGTTGCGTGACCTCGGCGAGGGGCTACTTGACCTAGGTGAGGGCCGTTGGAGGTCGCGCGACCTCAACAAGTGGCCATCTGGGTCCCGTGGCACAGACAACCCTCGCCAAGGTCTAGTTACGGGCGACCCTAGGCGACCCTTGCTGGTGCCAGACCTAGGTCATTGACGGCTGCCTGACCTTTGTCGGTTTCAGCAAAGGTTTGTGTTTTCTCTCTCTTTTTTCGGTCTTTTTATTTATTAAAAAAATAGGAAAAGTCCTTTTGCAAGAATAATTTTTCCAAACACTATTATACCGAAAGTTGCTTTACAATGGACTTTTAAGTTACAATTTAACAAACACGATTTGTATTTTGGAAAACTTCTTTAATTTAAAGTCCTTTACATTTTCTCGAAGGCTTTCCCCAAAAGTCCAACCAAACGCAGCCCTGCTCGTTAACTTCCGCACCTTCGACTCTGGAGAGGTAGGGTAGGCAACAAATGCATCTTCAAACTCAAGCACCTAATACAAGATCTCTCGGAATCCAACAGACTACAGTTTCCCGACGAATGGAAACAGTAGATCGGATGTAAATACTAAACCCAAACCATAAGGAGGGCGGTACAAACATGGTGGATCTGATCAAGAATAATGAAGAAACGAGGCAAGCCGCTCTCGACCCTGACACCCGAATGAAGGAAACTCGGATGCTAGTGGGAGAAAAAGAGGCAATTGAGTTTCTGTAGATAATCAAAGCCAGATCAAATTGCTCCTAACCATGGAGGAGTAGGAAAATATACGAGCTTACATTTCTCTATTAGAATTACTCGTAACCTTGGAGAAGCATCGGAACGACCTGATTGAGTTTCTACATGAAGCCCTTGTACCACAAGAGATTTTGATCGAATGCTTGGAGAATCTTGCAGGATCCGTTCTCTCTCGATGACTCAAATTGCTTTTTCCGAAGAGGAGCTTAGCCTTGATGGCATTAGACATGTGAAGGCACTGCATATTATCATGAGATGTCAAGGGATAAACGTCGCTAAAGTTCTCATCAACAATGGTTCCGCTTGGAATGTCTATCCGATGACAACTTTGGACCATCTGGGAGTTGACATGTTGCACATGAGGGCCAACGAGATGTCGGTACGAGTCCTTGATGGAACCAAAAGCGAAGTCATAGGAGATAATGATCTGAACGTCAAATTTGATTCATGCCCCTTTCATATCCCCTTGCACGTATTATAAGTATCCCTAGTGCTTTCCACATGCTCTCGGGGAGATTTAAGATTCATTCAGATGGAGCTATACCTTCAAATCCTCACAAAAGGATAAAGTTGGTGGTTGACGGCACTACAAAGACACCGCCATACCCTGTAGTGATGCTGAGGAAGACAGTTCCTGCTGATTCCAGGCCCCTGAGCTCATATACTTAATAGAGAGTTACTAGGAAGATGGTCCGTCACTTTCATGGACCCACCTTAACCGTATAGAGAGCTTTTGACAATTTTGTTTTGACAAACATATCACACGATGTGCAGTGAGCGTGGGTCCATCAAAGTGACGGACTGTCTTCTTAGCTTTTCTCTACTTAATATATGTGCCAAAGCAACATTCGACCATGCCCTAGTGGTTGATAAGGGGATGATCTATGGAGAACACGAACCTAGAATTAGATTGATTGGAAATGAAATAGTCAGTCCGATCGAACCAAAGAAGATAGATGGAACCTTCAGTCTAGGTTTCAAGTCATCAAAGAAGGAAAAGAGAGAGGAAGGTAAACTTGAGAATGAAAAGGACAAGGTGAATGATGGGGCTAATGGTCGAGAAGGCCAAGCTTGTATTTCCGTCGCTTTACGTGACTTTCCCAAAGCTTGCTCATGCTCAGAACCTGGGAGAGCAGGCAGAGGTTACCGACCTGGCCCATTCTGTTAGGGGAAACTCCCATGATTCCATCAACGTCATCAACAGTGAAGGGAACCACTCCTACCCTGTCCCACAGCTGGATCTCCATTCCCGTTAACTGGTATGAATAAGAAATTTGCATATCGTATCCGTTAGTCTGGCCTGCGATGAATCCACGGGTCTAGTATGAGATTGTAAATGGCCTAGGTCCTAAATAAAATCCCTTTCTAACGAGGTTTTATTGGAACTCTAATGAAAGCGTTTGACAAACATTTTTATCATGGTAACGCATATGATGGTGGAGTAAATGTGCATGAATATTCCGATCTTGAAGACAAGTCAGTAATTTCCGGCTGCAATTGGCCAAAAGGACTGTATCAGAATGTCACGTAAATGTTTAGGATAGCATTGGCAAAATTGAAAAGTTTAAAATTAAATTGACATCCGTATAATAAGTTTATGACTTATTTGGTGATTATCTCGATAAATTGAGATTACATTTGCATGCTGAAGATCATTGGAAATATTGGAATTCTAAGTTTATTTTTAGAAGAATTTGTTGTTTTTCTACTATATCTAAGAAAAATGGATCAGGTGAAAAAATTCCAAAAAGATCTTTGATTTGTTATTCATCAATCTGCTTTGAAATATGATTTTTGACATAAGAACTGTGGATATTTGATTTGGTTGTTTGGTCCAATGCCATTGGTCTATTACGATCAGAATTTTGAACCCCTAAGCAGGGGCTATGTATCGATACACTGAGAATACCAGGACCGACCGACCGGTTTTTTTGGATCGAACTTATTTGGGCCATGTCACGGGCAAATTGTGACTGTAGAATCAAGACGGAGCAATACGATTCTGAATTTTCGAATCTTCGTTTTGAATATTGTTCCGAACTTCATCCTTTGTATTCGAATTATGTTGATGAACGTTATTAGTTGTGAATCTTATTTAGTTACTTATGAAGTTTCATAATAAATTGTTTTGAGCATGCTTGATCCCATAGTAAGGAGGCGAGCAGTTGCTTGCCGAGTGGTTGTGCTAACTTATCTCCCAACATTCAGATTTTGAAGAAGAATAAGAACAAAGGCAAAGACTATCTGACCAAGTTAAGTATTGGATTTCGTCGATGGCATGAAAGCGGGACTAATTTGAGAGTTTAGAAGTTATTTTCGATAAACAGGAGATATTGTATATATTAGTCGCTCTGAAATTGAGTACCGCGCATTGGGTGATTGTTCCAAGTTCTTGGGCACACTCTTAGGCGCAGGGCATCAGGCTTGTCATCAGCGCCCTGATGATGGACCAGCAGTCGGTGACCATCCTCGGGTCGGTGTTTATGCTCTTGTTCCTCGTTGCTGGAGGGTACTACGTCCAAAACGTGCCTCCCTCCATTGCTTGGATCGCATATCTTTCAATTAGCCACTACACATACTAGTCTTGATGGGGTCACAGTTCAAGCCTGAGGACGCATACCCGCGTGGTGGGTCTTCATGCTTGGTTAGGGACTATCCAGGGATCAAGAAGGTGGGGCTTGACAGGCAGGTTCTCTCGGATATAGCATTGGAGATAATGTCTGTTGGGTATAGGCTCATTGCCTACATTGTATTGATAAGGATTGAGATGACCAAGGGAAGAAAGTCGTAAGTGTTTCTTTTTTCCAACTCGATTGGGCGGTCCATTGTCCAGCACTTGCGATCCATCATCAATCCTGAGATCGTCGAGTACGACACAGCAAGCGATGATGTCACGCAGTCGACTTCAGTTCCTTAATTTTTTCTGTTTCGATCTGGTGCATGGACGTTTGGAGTTGTTAGGTCAAGTTAATTGCCTGATCGTCCATTGTGACTGACAAGAAGCAATGAGGACTCTGCGAGGTCAGTTTTGTTATTTGTATGTTAATCTGGTGCATGTATATGGAAAAGTGGTGTTTTTGTATGATCCTCTTTGGTTGTTTAGTGTTTCTGTAGGTGTTTTGCATCTATTGGGTTTAGCTTTTGCCTTTTCTTCGTTTGAGTCCAATTCACTCGACAGTCCTTCTGTACTTGCTAGTGGAATCAAGTGCCATCCATGAGCCTATTTCACAGCATTTGTCATTAACTGATTGTCAACACTTTGGCAAATTTACTCCAGAAGTTCGAATAGCTGAATGCCTGGTTTGGATTTGGGAGGTGCAGAACCCCAATATTAGTTTGGTTTTTCGAGGAGTCCACGGTATTCATAATATTTGCCTTATGCATACTGTAAATAGTTAATGAAACTAAGACACTGCAAGTTCAATTTAGTATCAGTTCACTTGGGAATTCAGACCATATAGGCGGTTTAAGGTTTGTTGCTTAAGTGGCTCACATCGAGAATTGTAGATGGTTCTGTACTTCTTGGCAAACTGAAAATAAAATGATGCTTGTAGCAGATGATTTTCTGCTTTTGCTAGTACACTTCTGGTTCTTGTAGCAATCATGGCATGCAAGCAGAATATGAAGTTTTGGCCATCACTAGGTTAGGAAAACGTAGCACATTGAATGATAATTTAGGACAAGATCCATCATTGGTCCATGAAATCCATCATGGCCGTGAAATATTTGCTGGTTATTCAATTTTATTTCTTAGATACTCCATGTTCTCGCCAGAAAAGGGGCTCATATACTTTCTGTCCATAAAGATTGTTCTTCTAAGTTGCATTTTGAGTAATCCTGATTCCTGAGGGAATGTGGGATGCTCCACAAAGCTGTTCAAGGCCTTCTAAATAAATATGAGTTCTCTATCACTCATTTACCCCATATATTTACAATTAAGCTGGTTATCATGTATTGTGTCATCGGTCAGTTCTGATGCCAAGGAATTTTGCATAGTATCTTTTCCGTCATATTCAACGTTAAAGTGTCCCTAGTATCGGCACTTTAGGTGAAGTTTCTTTGGAGTTCTAGGATACACCATCCTTTTCAGTTGTGTTAACTGGTGTTTTCCAGCTTTTTTGTCCCCTTCGAAGTGTGCTTGAGGGAGACCCTTTTGATTGTCAGATTTTGCTAACGAATCTTGCTGAAATGATGTCTAGTCTAGCGAGGTTCAGCACAACCGAGTCAGTCTGATGGATCACTGATGCAAACTTGGATCTGATTTGAAAATATAAAACAGTAGCTTGATTGGCTATGTCATCACTAGGCAAAGTTGGGTTTTGATGATTCTGAAGTCATTTTTTGGTGGTTGGTATGCGAAGGGAGCTATAGAGCTTCAGTCAGTACTTTAATTTGGAGTAGCAAAGGAAATAAAAGAGGAACCTTCAGTTTTATCAATTGACTTGTTTTGAATCAAATCAGTTGAAATGGCCATTGATTTATATCCTAGATAGAAATTCAATTTAGTTCATGAGGATGAAAGTATGACTTGTACAAACCAAAAGACAGTCTTTTGACTAGCCTCCATCTTTATGCCTCATGCTTTCCAGTTGTACTCGAAATCAAATCACATTGGTAAACAGGATAAATACATACTTTTTTCCTAAAAACTATTACCCTTTATGGCCAAAATTGCAGCAGTATCACCTTCTGGAGCTCAACTACAGTTTGCCAATGAAATTTGGATCTGCCAGATCCTAATTCTTCAATGTTTGCTCCAGACACAACGGAACCGATAGATCCATTCCTCCAGCATTCAGCATGGCAAAATGAGTCCTACAGGAGAACTGAAACCAAGTAATTATTGAAACCTGGAAAGAAACATAGATTTATCAAAACAAACAGAGGAAATATGTTGGGGTTGTAAACATGTTCTATATCCATGGCTATTTCGAATTGCCCAAGTATCTGTCGAACATATACATGCGATTTCCCTGTTGCCTCTAGAGTCAAGCATTTTGTTCTGTATGATGAATCTACCTCTTTCCTATACATAAATTTGTTGATTCTATTAACACGCATTTTTTAGTCTGTGTGTTAATGTAAGGTCGCATGCATGTGCGGGATCATGCTTGTGCTCACACAAGGCACTGGTCTGATTCCAAGAAGGCTACAGAAAAGTCACTGCCCTTACATGTGATCTATCCATGTAAACCTCTTGCATAAAGTCTGTCTCTGATCAAATGCAGTTGAGCAGCAACTTCTGTGATGCTCATCCGTTCTGCAGGCACTGCTACCGAGCAAGCAATTCCAATTTCATACACCCTTGCCAAACACTCTCGAATGGTGTTATCTGTACTGGGGTCTGTGGGAGTCTCTCTTCCTTGAAAAACAATGGGATCGGTAATCTCTAGCACTCGATGAGGCAAAGCTTCCGCCACAAAATTATGAAGATTCAAGTTGTCTCTGAACATGTCACTTGTGGGGCTCACACTGGTGAACACCTCTAGTAGGAGAATTCCAAAGCTATAGGCGTCACCTTCTCTAGAAACTTCACTTCCCATTCCATATTCTGCAGGTTATTCAAATAGGAAACATCAGGTTATGATAAAATAATGTCTGGAAATTAAACTGTTCTTTTGGGGTTTGCAGGTCTTTGTGTATTTTGAGTGGGGGTTGGGGGGAGGGAGGGAGAGAGATACCTGGAGCAGCATAACCAATTGTTCCTCTTAGTCCAGCAGAGCTCATCTTTGAGGCAGCATCAGATGTGGATCCAAGGAGGATCTTTGCCAACCCAAAGTCACCAACATGTGCGACCATTTCAGCGTCTAAGAGAACATTGCTTGGCTTTAGATCGCAATGAATTATGGGGTCATGACATTGGTTATGAAGATAATCCAATGCTGAAGCAATGTCGATGGAAATATTCATCCTTTGGATGAAACTCAATATTTTCAAAAACCCATCTGCATCAACTGTTACTGGAGATGGGTGTAACCACTCTTGAAGGCTGCCATTGACCATGAACTCGTAAACTAAAGCCTTGAAGTCATTACCATTATGGTCAATACTTGAGCATGCTGTAAGTACTTTCAGAAGATTTCGGTGTCTGATATGCTTTAAAGCCTCGCACTCGGCTGTGAAGCTCTTCAAAGCGCCATGGCACATTAAATTAAGTACCTTCACAGCAACAACTGTTCCATTCTGGAGTATCCCCTTGTAAACAGACGCGAAGCTACCATGACCAATCAAGTTATTTGAAGAAAAATCCCCAGTTGCTTTTAGAAGAGCTCCATAAGACAGATTCAGCCATGAATCGTCTATGGAGCTTGAGATTGGCTCTTCTCTTTCTTTCTTAAGCCAACAGAAATACAGTAAAGATAGAAGAAGAGCCACTCCAAGAAGCCCAGAAATGATAGAGATTGGAACTCTTAATTTCTGAACTACCCCTTTACTCTTGGAGTTTCCAGATTTGCATTTGGGGAGCTGAAACTCGGGCACTCCTCCACAAAGCTTGTTGTTTCCATTGATAAAAGTAGCACTCTCATTTTTGAAGACTCCATCAGTCGGTAACGGGCCTTCAAAATTATTATGAGACAAGTCTAGAGTTTCCAAGTTGTCAAATGCTAAGAACTTTGGAATCTCACCGGTTAAATTGTTGTGTGAAAGATCTAGTACCTTAATGCCTCTTAATGAACTAAGGGATTGAGGAATAGATCCTTGGAAAAGGTTTTCCTGCATTTTTAGTACTTCCAATCCATAACAATTGCCTAGATTGCTTGGAATTTCACCATCTAACATATTCCCCGAAATATCTAGGTAAGTCAAATGTAACATATTTCCTACTTCCATGGGAAGGACCCCTGTCAGATGGTTGTGAGACAAATTCAGATAGACAAGACTTGTGATTGGTTGAATCATAGAACCTCTGAGATTGTTACTAGAAAGATCAAGCTCTGTTAAACTTTGGAACTCATATAGATATGAAGGAATTAGCCCCTGAAAGTTATTCCCGTTAAGATAGAGATAGTTTAGTCTCGTTAGATTATGCAAAGAGGATGGAATTTCACCAGATAGATTGTTGTAGCACAAAGTTAAGGCCGCTAGATTTTGAAGGTTTCCCAGATCAGAAGGGATAGTACCTGAAAGCATGTTCCCATGCATAAACAGACCTTCCAGATTGACAAGATCCGAAATCCTGGTAGGAATTTTACCATATATGAGATTCGTATCTACTCGCAATGTTGTCAGAGTAGTGGAGAATTTACCAATGCATTCCGGGAGGAACCCGGCAAATCTATTGTCACTAATAGACAATAAAGTTAAGCTAGTGGCATGAGTCAACGAGCAAAGGAAGCCCAAGTCACCAGATTTCCCGCTTCCAAGATGATTTGAGTGAATGGAACACCATTGGAGGTCATGCAGATTTTCCAAAGTAGGCACATTCCCAGAGAGTCCATTGAGTCCAATATCAAGCGTTCGTAGATATGTTGCGTTGGATATCGAGCAAGGGATCGGTCCAACAAATCTATTTGAGAAAATGCCAAAGTGTACAAGATTCGGTAGAGTGAAGCCTATGTTTGCTGGAAGATTTCCATGTATCTGGTTTTTCACTATGTCAAAGATTACCAATGAAGACAAATTGAATATTGAAAGGGGAACGGTACCAAAAAGCCTGTTCATTCCCAAACCAAGCTCTTCTAACTTGCCCAGTTGGGCTAGAGCTTGGGGGATGCTCCCACCCAAATTATTTGCAGCAAGATATAGTTTCCCCAGCAATGATAAGTTCCCAATAGATGACGGGATGCTTCCCTCCAGCTTGTTTTCACTCAAAGAGAGAACCTGAAGATATGACAATGTACCAAGCTGTGCTGGAATTTCTCCAACCAGCTGGTTGTTACCCAGGCGGAGGATAGCAAGGTTAGAGCAACCTGATATATTCTTTGGAATATCACCAGCCAGTGAATTATTGACTAGTTGTAAGATACGAAGACGGTGCAGCTGCCCAATTTGAGGAGGGATTTCATGGTCAAAGCTGTTATTATAGAGAGACAATTCCTTTAAGAAGCTGAGATTGCCAACGTGAGGGGAGATGGACCCGGAGAGCTTTTGTGAACTCAGGTCCAACACAGTGACTCTCTGGTGGTGGCGATGGCTGCAGGTCACACCATACCACTTGCAGAAGTCGGTGGTGTTAGTCCACGATTTAAGCGCACCGAGAGGATCTTCAGTAATCCCAGTCTTGAAGGCAAGCAGTGCGAGTTTGTCTGTTTCATTTGTGGCAGAGGAGAGATGGTTAAAACACAGTGCAAGTGCAACAGCGAAAAGGAAAGGAAATGATCGTGCAAAACTAAAGCCCGCAACTTCCATAACTCAAGCAGAAGTTGGTGTTTAAGGTGGGTAAGAAAGGCCAAGAGATATATGTGGAGCGCTAATTCAGCTATTGAGCAATCTGAGGAAGAGGAGATTTATAGAGAAATTGAGTATTTCTGGACTAGCTTTTTGAGTTGTGCATTCAGTCATCCGAGCAGAGTCTTCATCAGACAGGTGGAACGCTTACTTTGAAATTTCCAAGGAAATTACAATTGCCACGACTTCACTAGATTCTCTTGCATTTGTGTGACCATAAAAACACGTCGAGCTGAAATGACTGAAGACATCGCCACTCCACCCTGCAAAAACTTCCTGTATGACTTGGGGCTCGGTTATGGTCTCCTCAGGAGGGCCCATCCCTTGTGTAACTGTCGTAATTCGAGTTTATTTCAGTTGTAACTGCTGTATGTATTGTCATACATAAATACTTACAAATATACTTACATAAGTTTTGGCATTTCTGATGTTCTTTTGTCACGAAAAAACTGTCACTACGACACTTTGTACAGGAGCCAAAAATGAGCTTTGGCTATTGCGATTACGACATGGGATTGGTCCCCTGAGGGACCATAGCCGGGGCCGGATGACTTGACCTGCTTTTGGCTCTTTGCTTCTCTTTCTTATCAATGAGTGTCATTTTCACGCGCTTCTTTGTTGACTGGTATGTATTTGAAAGGCTAGTTGAGTCGCAATCTTTGGGTGAAGGCCATATTGGCATTTTCGCCTCATTGAAATGGAGAGCACCCGCCGCCCACGCTGGGGGTAAAACTCCAAGAAGGTGAAAGTCCAGTCTGTGCTAAGCATTCGACACGGCGTTGGATGCTAATACCATGCATTTTCCAAGTCTTCCATGTCTGTTGCCTGGCCAATCAGTAGTGAACTTCGGCTCTGTTGATTTCCTTAACCTCTCATCACCCGCTCTGTAGAAGGTAGTTTTAAGCTGTGTATTTTTTGGTAATTAAGCCGATAATTTCTTCCTAGTATAATCTCGTAACATTGGCAACTTAATGTTGTTGAATTCATGATACGACAGCACTTTCTTGTAATTGAGGTATCTTGTACAATTTCATACGTTAGCCCCGGTTACTGATAGCTTCTTTGGTTGATGTCCCCATGACCACGCCCCAGAAGTGCTCTTGAACTCTTCATTCTTTTAATCCTTCCGATTGAGTGTTGACATCTAAATTTTGACCCAATTTAAGGATTAATTTAAAATTTATTTCAGTAATTAATTTGTATAAAAATTAGGGGTCGACTTGGCCCATAGCAAAAAATATTTAAATTAATTGCATTTAATTTTCATATAGGTTTATAATTATCTTTTCAGCATGCATAATTATACATTTTTGCATTAAAATCAGATCGACTGGCAAAATCGGACAGAAATTAAAAGTGCGAACTGGGCTAAATTAATTATAAAATTCAGTCAAGCATAGGGGATAGGTGATTGGAATTCTTAAGGCTTTTGTGGCCTAATTTGAGCTTAAATCAACTCACTTTAATTTTTTATTTGGGAAAAAGCCATTTATTAAAAAAAATCCATAATTAATCAGGAAAAAGGCCGAAAATTAAGCCCGAAAGAGATAATAAATCCATGGAGAAGTCAAATTTTGACCAAGCTCTCTGGTGGGGCGGTTGAGCCAATAAGGGGCCAAATTAGAAAGATTTTCATCGATTGGGGCCAATTTGCAAATATCCAAAAGTTTGGAGACTAAACCGTAAATACCCAAAAATTGAGAAAACCCTCGAGCTTGTCTATATATACCCCATTATATCTCTGAATCAAAAGGGGAGCTTGATCAGAATTCTCGAGCTCAGAAAATTCGAGAGAGAGGCAAAGAGAGAGAAAAGGAGCTCGGCGAGAATCCACTCGTCAAGCCACCTTCGTTGCCACGGCGCTGCCTCCACACGCGACCTCTTCCTTCTAGCGAGCCACAAACGCGAACTAGGAACATCCTAGTTTAATTTCCCCCGGCCCTCATATCCTGACGAGCCACCATCGCGACAAATCAAATCGAAGAAAAACCTCTAGTGACTAGCTGTGACCTGAGAAGCCTAGAAAAAACAGAGCTTCGCGCTCTGTTTTCCAGCCACTGTGCAGCCGCAAATCTGAGCTTCCACCGGCCTTGTTTGGTGATCAAGAGAGCCTAGACGTGCCCCTCCTGTTGCTATGACTCCAACGAAGCCCATCGCCTCCGCCATTGCTGTTCAAAGGCGTCTCGTCACTTCGAAAAGGCAAAAACAAAGTGACTTGCTCTGTTTTTCGGCGAACTAGCGCCCACCTGATGATCTGTTGCTGTTCCGACCTCCGACGACCCCCTCCGACGTGTAGCAAGGTCCTAGATCATCCCAAGTGTGTCCCCAATCGAAGCCCAATCGAGATTGGAGCCAAAACAGCTCCTAGCCACACCGCTCGCTAAGTGCGCGAAGAAAGTCCAAGGAAGGTTCGAGTTCTCTTTGCTGCACCGCCGCTGTTCGCTGCCCTCACTGCTGCTTCGGTGATCCCCTGGAAGTCCTGAAGCCTCCAGTGAATCTTCGTCCATGATCCCCAAGCTGAGAGCCTTGAGATTCCAATCCGATTTTGACCCGGTTCAAATTTGGGAAGTATATCTCCAAACAAGGTAATTTCTCATCTTTTTTATTACAAAATATGTCGTGTTTGAGTTGATTTTGCGTATGATTAGTGCTCCTTTTGAATTGACATGTTTTCGTTATTAAAGGATTATAATATGAACTTTTTTTTTTGAGTTCCAAGTTTTGATAATCAAGAGAAACGATTTTCGCAACATTGATCAAAATTTCCAATTTTTTTGTCACAATTTTAAAAAATCAAGATATTTGAATTGATTGCATTGATCTATATTAGATACAATTTTTTTTGAATAAATTAAAACCCTAAAATCCAAATTAGGAAAGATTCTTTCCTACTAGGCAACAATTTTTTTAAATTGGACAATTCTTCCCATTACCATTCGAGAACGATTATCTAATTTAGAAAAAATTGGAAAAAATAACCAACCCAATCTATTGCTATTTAGGTCCAGTTCATTATTTTTCAAAAGTCGATTTTGGATTTAAGGATTATTTTTCTGAAAAATTTGAAGAAACTCTGTTCGTGATTTGCTTTGATTGATATCTTTTGATTGACTGAAGATCGTGATTATCTTGATCATATTTTATCTTGATGAGTTGTATGCTTTCCCTATTTGAATTGTTCAATTGATTTTTTTCATCTCCATTTATTATCTTTGCATGTTTAAAATTCTAAAAAATTTCATATAGATTAGTTTACATCTTTTAGGATAGATTGCATCCTTAATTAGAATTTTTAGAATATTTTTTTAGATAATTTTCTGAATTATTTTTTTAGCTAAATTTAGATTTTGAGATAATTTTCCTATTTTAAATAGGATAGAATTTTTGGGTTATCTTGATTAGAATTTTAGAATATCTTGAGATAGGTTTCCTTGATAGGATAACATCTTGGGATAGGATTAGAATTCTAAGATAGATTTTTCTTTCTTTTCCTTATTCTTTTATTTTTAGGAATATGATAGCTTTCTTTCCTAGTTTAAATGAAATAGATTAATTTTCTAAATAGTTAATTTTCATTAAATATTGATTTCGAAAATCATAAAGAAAATGCATTTGCATATCATGCATTTTCATGTCATATACCATACTATTCATGCATGTCATATAGTTTAGTAATGCTATGTCATATAGTTTAGGCTCATTTAGTATCATGTTTAGGTGCATTCATGTTAGCCCGTCATTAGATTAGGTCGTGCATTTAGATTAATTTCATGCATTTCATATAGGTTAGTCTTTTTCCTAAAAAAACGAAAATAAAAAAGAGGGAACTTAATTGTTTGGTGTGTGCCCTATACCATTTATCACTTGATTTGTGGATTTTTATTGATTGCGTACTTGTGCGATAACCTATACTTAGTGCTTTAGGTTAAAATTCAATCAAGCTGCCTGCCAATAATTTTTTTTTGTAAAAATGAAAGGTATCGAAAGGGCGTTAGATAAATGTCTAGCGTAATCAAATCCCCGGACTCATAATCTCTGGTTCGTAGAAATAAAGTAATTCTCCCATTACTTTATTTAGGTTTCTAATCAACCTTACCAAGAAATGATTAGTGGCGACTCCAAATTGAACATTTTTTGATTGAAAATTAAATGAACCTAAGTTGCAATTAGGTAGGACTTGGGAGAGTCCAAGCTAGATTAGTTAATTTTGGTAAATTAACTTGGTAATCCTTTAGCCTAGGTTTCGGCGAAATTGAGGTCGCGACATTGAGAAAAAAAAAAGAATAAAAATAAAATAGACTGTCCACCCACGAGTTTGCCATCAATTATGCTAAGATATTAAGAACTTCTACTAGAGACAATTTTTAGCTTCTCTGCAGCTATTGGAGAAGAAATTTTACTACATAGGCGTACATATTTTCAGTCTTTTAAAGTCTGAAGTCATCCATCTGCATCATCTAGGCTGATTTGGTTGGAAATTGAAAAGAATGATTGGAAGTATGGGAAATGGCTCAAATTGTCTTACGTCGATGGGTTCATATGGAAGTACTGAATTCTTCGTACCCCAACTTAGTTTAGGATTACAAACTACGACATCAATCCTTGTATGAGACGAAGGAACTGCCACATGATTTCTACTTTATTTGGCAAATAAACATTCTTATAAAGCATTGATGTTACTTTATCATGTAATAGGATCGAGTTGCTCCATAGAAAAGCAGACTCAGTTTCTTTGGTGCGTCCTGCCATTAACATTAACATACATCGATAGTTTAATTATGTCAAAAAACGTGTGCATTTGAATTAGATTGGTATGGCAATATAGTTGCCGATTACTATGAGTAATAAGCTGTTGGTCTTTAGCCCTATGAACAAGAGAGTGAACAAGCTAGGTCATGATATGTTTGACCATTTGGGTGTAATACTTCTTTTTTGTTTTCTGTCTTTATATTCTTTAAACTAAGGGGTCGGACAATGAAGGAACCCCTCTTCTCCTCATCTTTCGCCATCTCTAGTGATGCAGGGCCAAGAGACCCGTAAATCTTTCACTTCAACTAGAAGAAAGAAAAGAAGTTGCTTTCATAGGGTGATGGCAATCATTGAGTATTCTCTGAGGTTGCTACCTTGTCATCACTATTTGTGTTGAGAGCGCGTTGAAGAAATCTAATACCTTCATCCCGGGAAAATTGTTAAGAGGGAGCTCAAGTCTGAGTCTGTCAACATATCTAGTTGAACCCACATTTACTTAAAAGCTTAAGTCAATGAGTTATGAGCCAACTTGAATATATTAACTATTTTACATCACATCAAATTTCTGTTGTTGGACTTTCTATAATATAACTCACACGTGTATCCTAATAATCTCCCATTTACGTGTGAGCTCAGTCTTAGATTTGGTCATCCTCAATCTAGGTATCCTTTTGCATTAAGATATTTCAAACTTGAATCTCCATTAATGCCCATTGGGCTTGCGTTGCTACACCACAACACCCAAAGCCCATCACCTGGAAATCGCGTTGGTCCCCAGATTCTTTTGTTTAGATATTCACCAAACACTGGAAGAGATTGGGGGGTCCACCTGTGATATCCCGAAATTTCAACTGTATGGATTAATTGACGGACGATTATCGATTTAAATTGCGCAAAGTGTACCATCGGATTTTCTGACGTTTTCGCACTGTCTAGGCAATAAAATGGAATTCGATAGGTTTTAAATCACAAATTCAAATCCGATGAAAAGTTTTGGACGTTCCGTTTCCGATAATTCAAAGTTTATCGGTAAATCCTAAATTGTCAGAAAAGAAACGATAAGCCGAAAATTAAGGATTGAAGAGACGTTTCGGACATGGCATGAACCAACGGGCTTATTTTCTATTATTTTCGGATTTCAAGAGGCCCGATAATAGAAAATGACCGTTTTGCCCATAAAAGCCCATTTTGGCCCAAAATGAAGTACCCATTGGATATCAAGCGCATTGGGCCCATCAAATTCAAGCCCAAGCCCAAGCCCACGTGAATAGTGTCAAGCCCACGTGAATAGTGCCGAATGAATAGTGCCAATTTGGAAAAATACTATTTTACCTTTCTTGAAAGTGAGATATTTTGAAGAGCATTAATGGACTTAAGACAAAGCTCTTTAAAGCTTTTGTCTTTCTTTTCTTCTAATCCTCCCCCCTTGGCCAAACCATCCTCCTTGCCATTTCCTTTTCTTTTCTTTCTTTGTCTCATTTATTGGCCTTGAAGTTGTCTTGAAAGTCAAGAAGACAAAGGAGATATTTTGAGTTTACATTGATGAGAGGCAATAATGCACTCTTAGAAATAGCAAGAACCAACTCTCTCACTCTCTCTTTCACTCTCTCTCTTTCCTCTCAAAATTCGTAGCTCCGTCCTCTCTCCCCCATTTTCACCCTTTTTCCTTCTTGTTCCACACCTCTCACCTTGTCGTCGTGCTACCCAAGACGTGCCTTGAAGCCGTGCCCTTGCCGCCGACGTTTAGGCCGTCGTCGCCAAGCCATGCTGTCGCGCCGAGCCCGTACCGAACCGCCGTCCGCACGCCGCGCTGCGCCGAGTCGAGCCGCCGTTAATACCCTTTTTTCCATCTACGCGCCATCGTCGAACCACCACCATCACCGTCTTCGCATCGCCACCGCCATCGTCGCCGTAGTAGCCGTCGCCGTTAAACGGTGAGTTAACTCCCTAATCCTTGATTAGGTTGTTAATTGCACTTAGGGTTAGTTTAGTTGACAATGGTTAGATTAGCTAACTAGGGTTGGTTTAGATGACCATGGTCAGGTTAATTAACTATGGTTGTGTTAGTTAACCTTGGTTAGGTTAGATAACCATGGTTAGATTAATTAATCATGATTTGGTTAATTAACCATGGTTGGGTTAGTTAACCAAGATTGAGTTAATTACCTTATATATGGTTTTAAGATGACAATTGCTTAGAGAAAGTAATGGTTTCATGTTTGATGATTTCTTAGTAGAACAGAATGCATTTTTGGCATGTAAATGGCGATCGATGTGGTGTCGTGCTTATATACTGAGTTTCATGCATTGAAATGATCTAGTATGCTTGAAAAGTGAAGCACGGGAAGTTTGGCATGAAAAGCACGTTGGTGTGATCACGTGTGATTTATTTATTGCATTTTTATGTGAGAAAATGGCAATATGTTTGACGTATGAGCACGATCATGGCATGAGCACGATTCATGATTGCATTGGCTAGAAAAATAAGAAGAACTAAATTGGCATACATGATTGATGTGCTCGTGTGATCACAAAAGGGAACGGACCATCAATGGTGATTGGGGACGATGCTCGATTTTATCGATGATATTATCGGATGCTCGGTGGGAGTTCGGATGACGGATCGCGGTAGAGGCCGGACTGATTCTCCTTAAATGGAATGCTGTCTACCTCTGGGGAAGGTCGAGGTGTGGCTGCACCTCGGTCTTCTAGGAGGAGATGTTGCTGGGCCCGAAGGGGCGGGACAATGCCTGATCATGCCAGATGATTACTACCTATGAGAGGTGCAATGGCCTAGAGAGGTCGAGATCGCCTCTCCTTTGGGGTTGTGAGATGCCCGAAAGCGGGCATAATCACTAGGCATAAAACTGGACCACGCTTGATTGCATTGCATGTGAGAAATGATGTTACATGTTCTGATGTTGTGGTTAGTCTGATGCATTGTTTATGAGATATTATAACTAATAACATACAGGGCGTGTGCATGTGTCAAGGCGAGGTAAGAATGCATATGATTTGTCTATTGATTGAGTTGAGTCAATTGAACCTGATATAGGTTGTGTAGAGTGAGAGTCGCTCGCTATTGATTTGCCTTCGACGTCGAGTTGCATGTTTAGGGTATGCTTTGAGTGAATTGGCATCCTGCGCGAGGCTTAGGTTGTTAACTTACTGAGATTTTATCTCACTAGTTGTTGTTAACCGCTTTTCAGGACCGTAAAATGGATGGTTGGCAGGTGCGGTTCGAGGTGCTCTCGCGTAGAGAAGTTTAAGTTAACCCGACCCCCGGTATCTTTTGTTAGTCGTGAAGGAAGTAGCCCGAGAGTGAGAGTTTGTAACATATACTTCCTAGGGTTAACGTGTTTATAAATAAATGAAAGTGTGTTTTGGTGTTGTTGTATGATATGTTGTTTTCCTTCTATCCCTGTTGTGTTTGTCGGGCGTTTGTTTCTCATTTCCGCATGCACAATTCAAAAGATAAAATGAATGGGTTGCCGATGCGTCCTGGAACGTCGCATTTATTATTGATCCAAAGGATAAGTGTATCCGGATGGTCGCGTGCCCGAGGGTTCGGGGTGTGACACCACCAATCAATCATCAGATCTGATACCATTTGTTGGGAGCGTGCAACAGAAGTTCAATACCTTCATCCGGGGAGATCGCCAAGAGAGAGCTTAAATCTGAGCTCGTCAACATATTAAGTTGAATCCACTTTTACTAAAAAACTTAAGCCAATGAGTTATGGGCCAACTTGAGTATATTAACTGCTCTACACCACACCAATTTTTTGATGTGGGACTTTTTCTAACATAACTCACGCATGCATCATAACAGTTTGTAAGCAAGACGGGTAACACATTAAGAACAGAAGAAGATAATTCCACTCCTGTCAGCCCCCACTACAATTCCAGCTTCTGATTAGTCCCACATGAAGCTTCCCAGATATTTTCATGGCTGTTGATCATAGAGTCGACGACCTTGTTTAATGGACCGGAACATCAAAAGGCGATACTGTTGTTTTGGAGTTGGGAGAGGAAATTCCTCGCGTCTGTTGAGCTTGACAATGATTTGGTTTGTCTTTCCTCATGGCGTGATGCTGCTGAAGTTGATAGTACCTCATGATAATTAAGGGTGTCCACCATTAATGGAAGAGGGCGAAGACCTTATCGTTGACTCTGAGTCAACGTGTGCCTGTATTCAGACATTCATTGAATGGCCTCCACTGGCTTTCCAACCTCCCTATTGGTTAACCACAATGACAAGGTTCTCATAGATTGTGATGTCCCAAAACATCACTCGCGACACGTGTAATTTTTCTTTTCTTAATTATTAACATGCGGAAGCGGAATCAATCACACAACATCCCCGTACAATAAGATCACACGAGTACATAAACCTCTTTATTTACATTGATCCTCAGACTTTACAACTTTAGTACATCATTTGAACAACATAAAAATACAAAATCTTAAGAAAAATGTTGATTTACTAACACCTCTACTTCCACACTAACTCAAAGAATGCTTAAGTATTAATCAAGCCATCGTCCAACTTAGGGGTTAATAGCCTTTAGTCTCATCTCATTTCCCTTCAACATCCTACAAGACTGAAAAATAAGGGGTGAGCTGAAGCCCATTAAATGAAATTCCTAGGTTTAAGTTAGTAAACCAGCTTACCACTCAACCTAGTACAATCAAGCACACAATCCAACATGCAAATATAATGTTTTCCCTTTTCTATTATGATGTACACCATAAATCCAATACCATGTAGCACCCCATTGATTTCTTCAGACGCATGAAGATAACTTAGCATAGCTCTAAATAACATGGTTCTCAATCTCGATTGAATGTCTTACTTTTCCTTTTATGATATGTCAAAGTGATTTACTAACCACATTGCACAATAATATCCACTCATACGCACGCGAATAGTATAACATATCACAATGTATAGATACTACTGATGCAACAACGTGCGGAAATATGCATACACATAAATATGCATTACATTCATTATTACTTTTCCTCCCGAACTCTCCTGGGGTATCTCGACACATGGGGCATCTCGATTCCCGAGGCATCTCGACACATGAGGCATCTCAACTCCCATGGCATCCCGAGACATGGGGTATCTCAACTCTCAAGGCATCCTGACACATAAGGCATCGTCACCATATAGATTAGGAGTGATGGAATTATATTATTTTTATACATAACATCATACGTCTGTCTTCTTAATCACCATATGTTTCTCAATTAAATAAACTTTATTAGTAAATTATTGAGTAATAAAACAACACGTTCTGATGTTTTGAAAGCAAGTTTTGAGGTTCTGAAAGCAAGTTATGAGATTCTAAAAACAAGTTTTAAGGTTGTGAAAGCAAGTTTTGAGGTTTCAAAACAAGTTCTAAGGTTCTGAAAACAAGTTTTGAAATTTTGAGATCAATTTTCGAGATTTGTTTTGAAAATAGCATCTGAGACTAAGTTCTTAGATCAGTTTTTGGGATAAGTTTTGAAAACAGCATATGAGGCTAAGTTCCGAGATCAATTTCTATGATAAGTTTTGAAAATAGCATTTGAGACTAAGTTTTGAGATCAGAAAACACTACATCTCAGTGGTAACGCTTAGGGATAGAAAACGAAACATGTATAAAACACTTTTTAAGCAAAGAAACATCTCAGAAGCAGAAAACATCTCATGCAATGCATGTACATGCACATGTCACCTCCTCACCTAGAATAGCTTAGATCTTAACCAGCATGTAAACACCCATGAACACAAATCCGACCATCATCCTTAGCATCAATTTAGTTACAATTAAAATCACCCAAAATAAGCAACCAAGTCCAAAGTGTTAAGTAGATTAAGCCAACTTAACGCCTATAATTTCACTTACCTTGAGTGCGACTTGAACAACCGAATTCCTAACCACCTTTAAAGCAAAACCAACGAAAACGGAATCAACATCCTTCGAATCTTTGCTAAGATTAGTTTACAAAGAAGCTAAATTGATTGCATTACCTTGGAAACTTGAGGGATGAAATTGGGACTTGAAAATGGAGAATTTTGCTTGATGAATGAAAGTGAAAAGAGGAAACCCAAATGGAAAATGGGTCTGAGTTTTCTTTTTTACCAATATTATCATGAAATCTTTGAAGCAAAATAGCAAGTGTCTCCTTGTATGCAATCAAGAGTTACGTGGGAGAATTTCTTTAATCTTGGCATTTCCTATTGCCAAGTGTTAAGGAAATGAGGAATAAGAGTGTTTAGCTAATGCATAAGGTAATCATTCCTATTCCATGAGGATGTGTGGTTTAACCTCAAGAAAACACATGTCCATAGCATGCAAGTGTAGAAGAAAACATGTGTCTAGACTTAGTAAAATTAAAGAAACTTATCTTGAAAGAGGACCACTTTCTTGTTCGGCTAAAAGTAGTGTATGGGTTATCATTAGTAAAGCTTAGATTATTCATCTGTGGCTAGATCTAGGATTACGAGTATATTAATTTATATGTAAACAAGGAAAATCGATGGCCGTTGTAGATAAGTCCGAAAATATTTTGGAATCCATGAAAATTATTTGTGCTAATATCGAATGCTAGGAAAGTGTTAATTCAGTAAAACGTGTCGTTTCCATCAACAATTAAGATGACACTAAATTAATTAACGTCACCATATACGTCAATGCTTATAACCTTACTTTCTATAAGTCGGACTCGAGACGATTACGATTGCGGAAAATCATTCTCCGAGTTATTCGTATTCCGCTAACTTTATGATCTCATTACTGTTTTTACATACCGACTTGCATTATTAGCTAAATAATACTTATTTTTATAATCTAGTTATTATTATTAGATACGAAAATTCAAGATGTGACATTGATTGATGAGGAGAAAATATTAGATCCTGTATTCAGACATTCTATTGGTTTGTCTTTCCTCGTGGACGTGATGCTGCTGAAGTTGACAGTACCTCATGATAATTAAGGGTGTCCACCATTCATGGAAGAGGGCGAAGACCTTATCGTTGACTCTGAGTCAACGTGTGTCTATATTCAGACATTCATTGAGTGGCCTCCACTGACTTTCCAACCCCTCTATTGGTTAACCACAACGACAGGGTCCTCGTAGATTGATGGAGATGAATGGTGCTAGAAACAGTAGGATTGGTTTATACATTTGGTTGACAGAAGTGCTATAACTAATCGCGATTGGGCATTTAAACTAGTTATTATACCTATCAAAGAATATGAAATTCATTACATAAGGTATGATTATGAAAAGAGGAAGAAGTCGAGCTATGGTGGCTGTAACTATAACGGTTCTAAGGTAGCGAAATTCCTAATTGGGTAAGTTCTTATCTACACAAAAGGCGTAACAATCTACGCACCATAAAAATAATAACAGAAGTTTGTTATACAAATGAGGGCATGTACATCTTAAATCTACTTTATAAACTTAGTATTGGGACACACACTGTAGATGATCACAAGTATTCACTTTTGATCAACAGTAAAAGTACTACTCATAGTAAAGATTTTACTGTATTCATGTTTTGTTATTTTCCATACGATATTCTCTTCTTTATCTAGCATGGTTTAATGAATGTCATAGAAAATTCTCTTTGATTTGTCTTGTTTTGAACAGAAGATGACCCGTTTGGGTAAAACGGAACCGTGTTCCGTTATAGAGACGATGTGTAACACTGTTTGTAAGATCTAAGTCTTGTTGATAAATTTGTGCAACTGGTAACATGTTGTTCAATCATTTTCCTATAATTTACTAAGTCTTGTTAATTGTTTTTTTCTATCCATTTATCACTCAAAATTAAATCTTGGCAGTGTAAATAATACGTTACCGCTGAAATTAATAGCACACACGTACAAATATAGGTCCGTTTCTAGGTAGTAAGTTACTACTGGATTTATTAATTTATCAATGAAATTAATCTATTAGGAATTATAAGGGCAACTTAAGTTATTTTGTTCATTTGTTACCACTAGTTGACTGACACTTTTAGTAAAGGATGTAAGCAACTTATAGTCTACTAAACGATAGTAATTTACAAGGACGATTCTGCCTTAAAATTGATTATTTCATTAGTAAATTACTGACAAATTAACATTGTTGCTGTAATCGGTCATTGGGTTAGTATATTATTGACAAATATACATGGGTACACGTAAAACCGGAGCAACCTTAATAATCGTTTAATAATTTATAGTGGTAAAATTATTGCGTTAGTTAATTATTAACTAATGAAGAGAACGCTAGTAATAATAAAAAGGGTTAATATCACAAAAAATCCCAAATTAGTACATCTGTGACAAATTTATCCTAAACTATTTTTTTTACCACAAAAAACCCTAAATAGGTATATTTGTGACAAATTTACCCCAAACGGCTACACCTGTGACAAATTTACCTTTCGTTAGTTTCTGTCAAATTTTATCGTCAAATTGCTGAGTTTGATGATGTGTATCAGTTGACGGGGTATACTAGTTTGAGGTTTTTGTGATATCCCGAAATTTTGACTTTATGGATTAATCAAAGGACGATTGTCGATTTAATTTAGAAAAAATGTATAATTGGATTTTCGGACGTTTTCACATAGTCAAGGTAATAAAATGGAATTCGATGGATTTTAACTATGAATTCTAATATGATGAAGAGAATTGGATGTTACGAAACCAAGATATCAAAGTTTATCGGTAAACCTTAAATTTTCGGAGAAGTGACGGTAAGCCGAAAATTGAGAACCAAAGAGACGTTACAGACTTGATACGAACCAACGAGCCTACTATCTATGAAATTCAGCCACCAAGAAGCCCTATAAGAGGAAATGATTGTTTTGCCTTCGAAAGCCCATTTTTGGCCCAAATAAAGAACCCATTGGATATCAAGCCCATTAGGCCCATTTAAATTCAAACCCAAGCCACGTGAATAGTGCAAAGCCAACATGAATAGTGCAAGCTCATATGAATAGTGCCGGGGGTGGAAATTACCATTTTGCCCCTTCTAGAAAACTTGGACTTTAGGGCAAATATTAATGGATGCAAAACAAGAGGTTTTAATGTTGGTATTCAAGGTCTTCTTCTTTTCCTCCCCATTGTGGCTGCCCACTTCATCCCCCCCCCCTCTCTCTTTTTCCTCCATTTTCTTCCTTTTCCTTCTTATTTCATCACCTTGCTACCCATTTTGTTGCCGTCGTTCGTCGCCGTGTCGAGATTGAGCCACGTCCTTGCCGCCGTGGAACTGTGTTGTCCATCATCGTGTAGTCGCGCCCTCACCATCCAAGTTGAGCCAAGCCATCGCCACACCGAACCGAGCCGCTATCCATACCCATTTTCCGTCCTTGTGCCGTCGCCGAGCCGCCACCACCACCATCACCTTCGCGCCATCATTGCCGTCGCCACCGTCGTTGTTAAATGGTGAGTTAACTCCCTAATCCTTGATTATATTGTTAATTGCACTTAGGGTTAGATTAGTTAACTATGGTTAAATTACTTAACTATGATTGTTTTAGTTAACTATGGTTGGGTTAGTTAACCATGATTGAGTTAGTTAATTATGGTTGGGTTAGTTATTAAATTGTATGCTTTAGTAGGTTTTAAGGTGAAGATTGCATTGGAAGGATAATTATTTCATGAACTATGATTTTCTAGTCAAAATAATGTATTTTTGGCATATAAATGGAGATTGGTGTGGTGTCATGCTTAAATACTGAGTTTTATGCGTTGGAATAATCTAGTATGCTTGGAAAGTGAAGCATGTGAAGTTTGACTTGAAAAACATGTTTGTGTGATCACGTGTGGTTTATTTATTGCATTTTATGTGTTAAAATGGCAATAAGTTGATGTATGAACACGATCATGGCATGAGTACGAATTATGGTGGTATTGGTTAGAAAGAAAAATATGAAGAATTGAATTGGCATGCATGATTAAGGTGCTCGTGTGATCACAAAAGTGTACTAACCCTCAATGGTGATTGGGGACGATGCCCGATTTTATCGATGATATTATTAGACACCTAGCGGGGGTCCGAATGACGGATCATGGTAGAGGCCGTGCCGATTCTCCTTTATGGAATGTCGAGGTGGGGCTGCACCTCGATCTTCCAGAAGGAGATGTTGTCGTGCCTAATGGGGTGGGACGATGCCCGGTCATGTCGGATGATTGCTAACCTTTGAGAGGTGCAGTGGCCTAGAGAGGTAGAGATCGCCAACCTTTTAGTCATGCAATGGTTGAAAACGGTCGTAATCACTAGACATAAAATTGGAATACGTTTGGATGCATTGCGCATGAGAATCGATGATATGTGTTTTGATTACGTACCTTGACTGATATATTGTTTATAGAATGTTATAGCTACTAATATGCAGGGTATGTGCCAATGCGAGGTAAGAATGTCTGTAAATTGTTGGTTGAGTGGTATTGAATTGAGTCACTCGAATCTGTGGTAGTTAAAGCAAAGCAAGAGTTGCTCGCTATTGTTCTACCATCAACGTTAAGCTACATGTTTAGGGTACGCTCCGGGTGAATTAGCACACTACACGAGGTTTAAGTTGTTAACTTGTTGAGATTTTATCTCACTTGTTATTGTTAACCGCTTTTCAGGACTGTAGAATGGAAGGTCGACATGTGCGGTTCAAGGTGCCATTGCATAGAGAAGTTTAAGTTAACCCAACCCCGGTACCTTTTTGGTGGTCTCGATAGGAAGCGCCTCGTAGTGAGGGCTTGTACATAAACACTTCCTAGGGTTAACATGTATAGTAATAAAGTGTGTTACGTAATGATGTTTGTTTTGCTGTTTTTCCTGCTATTCCTGTTGTGATGTTTGTTTAGGTGAATATTTATTGTTTCCACATGCGTGAATCGAAAGATAAAATGAACGAGTTGACGACGCGTCCTAGGACGTTGCATTTTTAATAACCCAAGAGAAGAAATGTATCGGGATGGTCGCGTGTTCGAGGGCCGGGGCGTTACAGTTTTACCCTCCATTTGTCTTAGGTGTGCCAGTTTGGGATTTTTCATGGTATTAACCCAACTTAACGAAAATGAAACGGAGGGTAAATTTGTCACAAGTGTATCCGTTTGGGGTTTTTTGTGGTAAAAAATTTAGTTTGGGGTAAATTTGTCACATGTGTACCAGTTTGGGGTTTTTCGTGGTAAAAAATTTAGTTTGGGGTTTGGGGTTATTCGTGGTAAAAAAATTAGTTTGGGATAAATTTGTCATAGGTGTACCAATTTGGGATTTTTTGTGATATTAACCTTATTAAAAAAAGAACCAATAATCCACTATTTGGATTGAGGATGATAAAATTATAACTTTAAGAGTTGCCCGGACTGATAAGTACCCAGTAAATTTTTTCTCACTAAACGATATTTCCAATTTGCTATAAGTTAATTAAATTTACCATGCATAGAACAAATTTCCGGTTTTGGCAAATGGAATTTTAGAAATCTGCTAATTCCAAGTTCACTTGGTACTTGATGTTCTTTCCACCTGACTATTTTTAATGCGAGATGAGAATCTTAAACTACTCAGAATGCGACATAAATTTATACAAGCAATGCATAAGGGAAGAAACCAAGGTCCGGTGCAAGCAAGAGAAAGAGGCAAAACAACCAAGAACTACAGCATGAAGTAATGCAGGACAAGCTAATACTTGAAGCAAGAAAAGCAATCAATTGAAGGTTCATTACCTTCATCGTCCATCGACATCCCAAGTTTGCCACTCGCATGTGCGGAGGAATCCGGTGAAGAATATATGCGTCCTTGAAGTTAGTTTAAGCCTTAATTGAAATATGTACTAAATATCTCATACGGATTGAATTGCACCCTTTTCATGATACCCAATTCACCTCTGCGGTTGGTGACGAAAACAATCATGAGGTCTACAGGGAATTGGTTTGATAGAGAAAAAATTGCCCCGTCACAACATGTCAAAACATGCCCCAAAAGAAGTTAGATGTAGAATGAAAATCACGTAGTTATTCACAATTTGGATCGAACTACTCCCTTCTCGACCTTTCTACCAAGGAGGATATGAAAATTCCTTTAAACCTATTTTTCAATCATGATGGCCGGGGTGTGATTATAAAAAAAGTTCTAAACATATTATATTTGTGCCAATTCACTCTAAATATATTGACAATTTGCCAATATAGTCCATTCAGTCAATTTCGGCCGGAAATCTCTAACGTGACATGATTGGCACTAACGGGAATAATTTTTTTTTAAATTTTAATATGTTCCAAAAATTTTATTAAATTTTCTTTTTCCTTTTTTTTTTCTCTCTTTTCCTTTTTTTTTTTTTTGCTTTTCATTATGTCCAGCAAGGGTTGTCGAAGCTCGCCGGCCACTGGGCAAGGGCTGTGAAGCCCTCGCAAGTTGCCGATGACCCTCACTCGGCCTCTCCTAGACCTGGGCGAGGCCATAGCGGCCACGGGCGAGGCCATGGCTGCCTTCACTTGTTGAAGGTAAGGCCATGGTGAGGCTGGCCTCACTCGCGACTATTGTGGCCTCACCTAGATCTAGGCGAGGGTTGCTAGTAGCCGATGAGGGCTTTGTCATTCTCATCCAGTGTCCGATAAGCTCTAGCGACCCTCATAAGCTATAGTAAAAAAGAAAAAAGGAAAAAGAAAAAGAAAAAGAAAAAGAAAAAAACTAATAAAATTTCAAAAAAATTGTTCACGTCTACGCTAAATGTGTCATGTAGGATGGTAAGCAAGTTCACATTAGTGACTTCCAGTCAAAATTGTTCGGATGGACTATATTGACACATAATTAAAAGGTTTAAGTCTGAACTGCTACAAATACAATAGGTTTATGACTTTTTTAGTAATTATCCCGGGGCTCGAACGTAATAGGGACCTTCAGTTCTTCACATTGGAATGGTGTTCAAGGCCCTATTGCCTCTAAAGATGCCCATTTGAGAACAAAGCATTCAATGGATGTGCTTAAAGCAAGCAGAGTTTTTGGAACATTTAGATGTGAGGAGCACATGTAAGGGCAGTGCAATGAAACGACATGCACAAGTACGGAAACAAGGACAGGAAACAGATGTCAATGTCGTGGTCATGGAAGAGACGCAATGCAAGTATGAGCAATATTTTGAGAACGAGCACAACAAGCTAAGCTAAGCGAACATGGTCATAATGTCATCCTGCTAATTTTTTTTTTTTGGTCGGAATATTCATTTCATTTCATTCAAATGATAGAACTTGGCGAACACTGATAACAAGACTTGAAACATAAAAGGTTCCAAAGGGGTTGGGGGGCTTGGAAAGCCAACTCGAAGGGAGTGTCCCAATCTGGTGGGCTTTGGCTATCCAATCTGTAACTCGATTAGCTTCACATGGACAATATACTACGGATGTAAGAGTTTTCCTAACGTGGGCGACATTAATTGATAATTGTAATTGACATATTATGGTGTAATTACTGTATACGGGGTTGGTCTAATAAAGGTGAGATATAAGATTTCTTAATTAGTCTAATATGGGCCTGGCATGTGTGGGCCGAGTTGAGCCCGGCCCGTAATGAGAGGGCCCGGCTCAAAACTCTATAAATAGCGCTAAAGTCTCTCTTCTAGCCCGAACACACTCATAACTCACATAAAGGATTCAGAGACAAAATTCTCTGTGCGAGGGCCGCCTCATTGAGCCAGGGATTCAGAGGGTGATAGAGGAGAAGGACTTCGGCATCGGATCGTCGTATTTCGCATTCAAGAACGATAGATCCTAAACCAGGTGCACAAACTTCTTTACCCTCTATGTATGTTGTAGATCTAGCTACAGCGATCTTAGGGAGCCGCCCAAGGTAGGCGGCCTACAGCTGGTATCAAAGCCGCCGTAGTCTTAGATCCGCACATGTTGTTCTGGCTCGTTTTTGAAATTCGATCGGATAAAAGTGACCATAAAGCATATGGTTAGATTCGTCTTGGAAAGACGAACGTTTTAAGTGGTCGTCAAGCTCCAGCAGACGTCGGAAGGTGCCGCACGCGTCGACACGCGTTCAGGCGGTGTTGGGCGCAAAATCCACGCACCGGCACGCGCCGGCAGGGCGTGAGCCGTGCGGGCGCGTGCTCCTCACGCGCCTGGGGTGACATCATGCATGACGTCACCCACGCACCAGATGACGTCACTTGTGTGCGGCCCACTCCGGGTCACGCGACCCAGGACCTGACCCGTTGACGCCCGTTGACCCGTGACCCGACCCAGGTGATCCATGGGTTGAGCCGGTCAACCAGTCGGACCGGACTGTTGACCGGTCCAAACCGATCTGCGGAGCACCGCGCATGCCCCTCACACGCCGCGCATGTGGACCACATGCCGAAGCTTGTGGCGGCGCGTGAGAGAGCGTTCGGTGTCCGTTTTGGACGTTCTTGGTACCGGTGTGTTCGTATTGAGGAGCTCTACATTGTGGTATTTTTAAATTACATGTTTGATGCTTTTAAGAAGGTCAAAATGCTTATGGAACCCTATATATACATGTATGTTTTGGGTATTTGTGCATTTTTTCCTGTATTTTCATATGGTTTCGAAAATACATAAGGTAGCCCACATGTATATGACCACATAAGGTATATGTAGAGCTTAATTCGTTGATCGCATGTATAAGGGGTTAACATGTATCAATGATTGGAACAATGTCGTTAGCATAATATGTTGATTTTAGTGATAAAGGGCCCATGTTTTGATGACTAAAATCACATGTATAAGGTAAATGTGAGACATAAAGTTTATATCCTTGGTGTGAGTGATTTTCAAAGATTTAATTGGGTTGTGACCGCCAAAGTGGCACACTTGATTGGGTTTGAGAAATATCGGTCTCACATTATGGGGATGTCTCCTGTTCTAATATGTGCTCATACTCCCAAAGTAGTGATTATGTATTGGTTCATGGAGGGATACATGTACAGCATGTATTAGGGATTGATTGATCATAGTGGTTCACCTGCCCAAATGTGGTGAATTCGTGAAAGATTAGAATATATTCTCATGGCCGTTGTCATGTAAAGAGTATACAACTACATGTCATATATTCTGCCCAAAAGTGATTATGTGATGATGTATGTAACTCTCAGGAGGGTACTTACATTATGCTAATTGTAAACATTGTTTGTTTTTCAGTTACCTTTTCTGTAAACAGCAACTCCCTTAGTATGGAGGTTCTTACTGGTTCAAATTTTAAGAAATGGAAAGAGGATTTTCTGTTTAGGATGGAACTGGTAGATGTTCATATTGCTCTTACTAAAGATAAGCCGTCAGATTTGACTGACGACAGTATAGAACTCGAAAAAGCAGAATTGGCTGCTTGGGAAAAGAGCAATCGGATTTGCTTGTTATCGATGAAGCGATCCATTCAGGAACATTTGAAAAGTAGTCTGCCAGCTGACTGCACTGCTAAAGAGATGTTGGAAGCCTTGGAGGCTAGGAACCGTGTCTCTGCTAATGCTCAAATGGGGATACTTCTGCAAAGACTCTCTAGTATAAGGTATGATGCTTCTACTAGGGTAAAGGATTACGTTATAAGAATGGTAGATGTGCAGACAAAACTTAGGGCACTTAACGTTCCCATTCCTGATGCTTGCATTGTGCATCAAGCACTGAACACCTTTCCACCTGATTTTGGGATTATAAAAACCAATTATAACTCCTAAGATGAGGCCTAGTCAATTAATGACCTGATAGCTAGGGTGGTGGCAGAGGAAGGGAAACTTAAGAAAGAAAGAGGGCATCTTGCCTATTATGCCTCAAGTTCAAGCAGCAAAAGAGGTAAGAGGTTCAAAAGTCGTACTCATAAAGGAACTCGTCCAACCACTAGTCAACCTGACATGTTGGGTGCTAATAAGGCATCCTCTCAAAAGGATAGTGGCCTCTGTTATTTCTGTGGAAGGAAAGGCCACATGAAGAAGGATTGCAATAAGTTTAAGACTTGGTTGTCTAAGCGTGAGCATAAAGGTATTGATTCTTTGGCTTTGGTTTGTGAATCCAATCTATCTGAAGCCCCATCTAGTTCTTGGTGGCTAGATAGCAGTGCAACTAACAATGTTGCGTTTACCATACAGGGATTCATAAACCAGAGGAAGCCAAATAATGATGAATCAAAGCTCATCGTGGGAAACAATGATATAGTTGACGTTGAGTTCGTGGGAGATATCATTTTGATTCTAGACTCTAGTTTCAATTTGATGTTAAGAAACACTTTTTATGTACCTTCCTTCAGACGGAACTTAGTTTCCGTATCATGTTTGGACATGTGTAGTTACTCGTTTGAAATAAAGAACAATGTTGTTTCCTTGTTTTTTTAATTCAAATAAGGTTGGGAACTGCAATATGTCCAATGGATTGTACAGACTGTGTTTGACTCCCGATGAAATATACGTCGCCTATACGGTTGAAAAGGTTGTTTCCAAAGACCTCTACCTAAGGAACAGTCTTATGTGTTATGGCATAAACATCTTGGTCACATTTCTAAAGAAAGAGTAGAAAGGCTGATAAAGTCAGATATCATGCCTACTCTTAAAGGTGACCTAGAGATTTGTATAGACTGTTGCAGAGGTAAGATGACCAAGATAAAGAATAAAACTGCAGTCTGGAGTGCTGACCTGTTAGAGGTCATTCACACTGATATTAGTGGACCATATAAGGCAACATTGTGTAGAAATTTTTATTTCATCACATTTGTTGACGACTATTCCCGATATGGTTATCTGTACTTGATTAAGGAAAAGTCTGAATCTCTTGACAAGTTTAAGATTTTTTAGATTGAAGTCAAGAAACAGCTGGGAAAAGTCTTAAAGGTTGTCAGGTTTAACCGGGGTGGTGAGTATTATGGCAGGCATGGCGATGCTGGATAGCTTAAAGGGCCATTTGCCAAATACTTAGAGGATTCTGGGATAGTAGCTCAATTTACTATGCTTGGGAGTCCTGAACAAAATGGTGTAGCTGAAAGGCGCAATCGCACCCTTATGGATATGACGAGGAGTATGATTAGTAGAACCAATTTACCAGGTTTTATGTGGGGTGAAGCCTTGAAAACTACCCTTTACATACTAAACCGTGTTCCTACCAAAGCTGTACCATTGACTCCTTTTGAGTTATGGACCGAACGTAAACCTAGCATGAATCATCTTAAGGTTTGGGGTTGTCCTGCAGAAGTAAGGTTGTATAATCCAACATTGGGTAAGTTGGACTCAAGAACCACTCGGTGTTACTTTGCATCTTACCCAGATCATTCTAAGGGGTATCGTTTTTATAACCCCAATGGAGGTACAAGAATTGTGGAGTCACAGACAGCTAAGTTTCTGGAGTTTGATGTAGCCGAAAAGGGTAGTTGCTCACAGACCATTAAAGGTTCAAGTATGGTGGAGAGTATGGTGGAGACCACTGAGTCATTTTCTCTACCTACACAGACGATCATGGAGTCTTCTACACCACAGATTGAGCCTGTTGAGGTCCAGAATCCTCTTGTTGAGGTATATCCTGATGAAGGTTTTCCGGCCCCTCAGGTGCAAGATGAGGTTGTAGTAGCTCCGCTCAGGAGATCCATTAGGGAGAGACGATCAGCTATACCACCAGACTATATGGTCTATTTAGGAGAACATATCTACGATATCGGCTGTGAGGCAGATCCAGTAACTTATAAGGATGCTGTTTCTTGTTCTCAATCGGATTTGTGGTTTGATGCGATGAAAGATGAGATGCAGTCGATGAAACATAATGATGTTTGGGAGCTTGTTGAGTTACCTAAAGGTTACAAGCCCGTTGGCTACAAATGGGTATATAAGACTAAAAAGGACTCCAAAGGAAAGATTGAGAAGTTTAAAGCCAGGCTGGTTGCCAAGGGTTTCAC
>BCNH02000005.1:9908333-9942160 GCA_001662345.2 Metrosideros polymorpha var. glaberrima
TGCACTTGGAAGTATCATGTATGGTCAAGTTTGCACTAGGCCAGACATTGCCTTTGCAACAGGACTTCTAGGCAGATATCAGTTGAATCCAGGACATGATCACTAGGTTGCTGCCAAGAAAGTTTTAAGGCACTTAAAGAAGACAAAAGACTATATGCTGATTTACAAACATGTTCAGGACCTGCAGCTAGTAGGATATTCAGATTCGGATTTTGCTGACTGTCAGGATGGCTTGAAGTCGACAACAGGGAACATCTTCATGTTAGCAGGAGGTGCAGTATCATGGAAAAGTGCCAAACAGACTTTAGTATCATCCTCTACCATGCAAGCGGAGTTCGTGGCATGCTTTTCGGCTGTTACTCAAGCAATTTGGCTCCGGAACCTCATTAGGGAGTTGACCGTATTTGATTTTATGGATAGACCCATACAGTTGTGTTGTGACAATAACTCTGCTGTGTTGTTTATCAACAACAACAGAAGACTCGGTCAAGTTTTTGACCATGAAGAAGTCAGTTCAGAATGGTGACGTTATAGTAGAGCATATTTCCACAGATGATATGGTTGCAGATCCACATACTAAAGGCTTTCGCCCATGTGTTTTTGAACGACATGTCATTAAGATGGGCTTAGGAGCATTGTGGGATGCTGTTGTTTAGTTGGAGCTGCATTTGATTATGCTCTAATAAAGTTAGCATCTGTGTTGCGTTATATTTTGTAACGTGTTTGGATATGTATCAACTTTTTACATTCAATAAAGATATTCTCTTGTGACACATAAAAGTTCTATGACGCATAAAGGAGAGAGAATATAGAATGTGTTAATAACGAGTTGAGTACATATAATTAAGGAAAATCTCAAGGTATGTGTAAACCTTGAGTGAAAGGCTAGGGGCATTAAGTTATTAGCCTTATGCATATGTCTTATTACACATAAAGCAAGGTTAACTATATGGTTAAGACATATGTGGGTTCGTTGGAACCATAAGGATATTCTCTTGTGACACATAAAGGTTCTGTGACACATAAAGGAGAGAAAATGTTGACTGACAAAGGGGATAACACATGAGGAATCACTCTTTATGAGGTGTTATCCATTTGCCACACTACTATATTGCATCCATGTTAGTAGAGTTGAAAGCATTCGTGACCATGGAAGGCTCTGTGTGATTACATGCAGTTACCGCCATGATTCGGTGTTTGAGACTTTATGGGACCGGATTGACTATTAAGAATTATCTCTAGACCAACATAAATGTGCGCACATAAAGGATAGTTTCAATTAATATAGCCCAAGTGGGAGAATGTAAGAGTTTTTCTAATGTGGGCGACATTAATTGATAATTGTAATTGACGTATTATGGTGTAATTACTGTATATGGGGTTGGTCTAATAAAGGTGAGATATAAGATTTCTTAATCAGTCTAATATGGGCCTGGCATGTGTGGGCCGAGTTGAGCCCAGCCTGTAATGAGAGGGCCCGGCTCAAAACTCTATAAATAGCGCTAAAGTTTCTCCTCTAGCCCGAACACACTCATAACTCGCATAAAGGATTCAGAGACAAAACTCTCTGTGCGAGGGCCGTCTCATTGAGCTAGGGATTCAGAGGGTGATAGAGGAGAAGGACTTCGGCATTGGATCGTCGTATTCCGCATTCAAGAACGATGGATCCTAAATCAGGTGCACAAACTTCTTTACCCTCTATGTATGTTGTAGATCTAGCTACGGCGATCCTAGGGAGCCGCCTGAGGTAGGCGGCCTACAACGGACACTTCCTTTAGTTGGGCTAGAATGCTCTTACACTCCACAAAGATCTGCCGAAGGTCCCATGGGCTCTGATTTACCTCTGATAAGCTAGCAACAACTGATAAGCTATCAATTTGCACGTGTATGTGCAGATCAATTCGGGAACTTAGATCTCGTGTCTTCCGCAGAGTCAACAGAGCATTCCTCACTGCTAGGGTTTCGAATTCAAGAACTGATGATGCTCTCTCCTTGAGGGCGAAGCCTGTGATGATTGTTCCTCGTGAGCCTCGACATACTCCTGCAATCGAACTATCCAGAGCGCCGTCGAGCCAAGAGCAATCCACGTTGAAATGCAGACACCTTGCGCTGGTAGCGACCATTGCCCAAGTAAAACTTTTCCTTTTCCTCTCTGTTGCTTCGCCTGTGGGAGCCATTGATTGTAATTGCTGCTTAACAGAGAAGCATCGTCAACAATTAGCTCGGATTTAGGCCATCGATGCTGAAAGACAAAGCCATTTTGTCCCTTCCATATAAGCCACATCACGTTCACAACTAGTTCATGAGGAGGAGAATTTTGACTAGGGGAAAGCACCTACTTTAGCCATTTGTCAATTCGTGTGATGCTCAAAGGGGATACTGCAATGTTGAGCCTTATGTCTGCCCAAATATTTTTGGTCCAGTCGCAGATAAGGAAGATGTGTTTCGCGGTCTCTGGGGCTATTGTTCTCTAAATTAGCAACACAAGTGTACGTATTGAACAAGTAATAAAGTGATGAATCAAATTATCGTTCCCATAGAGATTGTAGACAAATCAATCAAATTATTTACTAGAGGTGAACAATTCTCAAATTTATCTAACCAATTAAAGATTTTATAAAGCAATTGAAATTTTAAAGAAAACTAAATTAACCTATTAAGATTGAAATTTCCGAAATTAAATTAACTAAAAGAACACGAATTTAACTAAAGAAAATAAAAATCTGACTTAACCCCATAATTTCCGAAAGCTAAATTAACCAAGGCAGCAAACCCAAATCGAAGTTAGAAATTCACAAACTAAACTTAGAAGTTTCGAATATAAAGAAGAAAGGAACAAAGGATTTTGATCAAGAGTTAAAAACGTTAGAGCATCCGATTTCACTTAACCAATTAAGATTATTAACCAACTCGCATGGAATCTCCTTTCAATCTCAAACATGCTACAAAAATCATTCAAGTGGTGATCAAGCATTTAAAAGCATTAAGAACATGATATATAACTCACACAGATGAGATCTAAAATTGCATAAACAAATCTTGAAAATTAATCAATCATAGTTAAGTTACATCGTAGTTCTAACAACAAGTAGTCTAAAACATAATGAAAATTAAACTAAAAACAATGACTAAACTAAACATGATGAAGAACTAGAACAAATTCACCAAGAATAATCAAGGATTGATTTTTAATTCGCCTCCTTCTTCTTCACTTGGCATACGGCATTGAAAGGAATAAAATCGAAACCCTACACCTAATATGATGAAGATAGCTCCTCTTCTTTTTTTCTCTTCTTCTGAAATCACGTTTCATGGCCTTTAAATAGACCTCCTCTTGCTTTCCAAGAAATCTTAATCACACTAGAATAGGATTGCAATTAAAGATTCTTCCCAATTAGGACTCCTCCCAATAATAAAACTCCTAATTTAGCTTGGACTTTGAATTTCTCCCCAAAATAGGCTTAATTCTTCTTAATTTCAGATTTGCTTGGATTTGATCTCTAATTTGGGAAGCTTCTACACGTTTTAGGAAGCTTATACGCGCTTTTCCACATGTTTTGTCCTCCTAAGCCAGCAAATTACAGAATTAGTCCCTAAGCTCCCTTTAACTTCAATTACCTACAAAATCAATTAAAATAAATAAATTAGACATCAAATTCAATCAAAACTAAGGAAATATTAAGTCTAAAATAATAAATAAACTCTATATAAAATAGAGTTATTAGCTTTCTGGCACAGTGGGCAAAGCGGATCGGGTAACATCTTTCTCTTATAAAGGTTTTCTTTTGAGGGTAGGGCATTTTGGCATACACTCCTAATAAAATATTGGACTTTCAAGAGGGTATTTAGCTGCCAAATTTTTATTCATAGACTTTGAGGAGGGTGATATGATGTTGATGCTAGTTCTGTGATTGGTTGTGGCAGCGAAGATAGAATACTGTTATAACCTTGTCTGACCAAGTATGTGCCCTATTTGTCATCGGTCCAAATTTGTAACACCGGCAACTTTGGCTATAGGATTAGCCTATTAAATTGTATGTCAATTGCATGCCAATGCTACTTTTAATTCACGTAAGTCATGCACTGTGACATTCTGAATTTTCACTTACCGTTTAATGAGTGAAGAGGATAAAATTTGGCGATAGTCGTTGGACCTATTTAATTGATGCTATTCGAAGGCGCGACATTTATTGGAATCAAGAACAATGGCGCTTAACCCAAGCCACAACCAAAAATTTATAAGAGCTCATTGGGCATCTTGTAGTTTTAAATTTCGATCCCTAGTGTCTAATTTACATGATAATAGACACAACTAGAGTAATTTCTCCACTTTGGACCAGCCACCTCACTAAATCCCATCTTGCAAGGCCATTTGGTGAGCAAGTCTTGCCACTTGTCTTGGCTGCCCCCTTCACCAATCATTTTTCATGCAAACCCCATAGAAGTGTGCTTAACACTCTATCTCCCTCCCTCTTATTTCCCTCACTCATCCGACTCTCTCTTTCCCCCCTCCATTTTTCCGCGACCCTCTCTTTCTCCCTCATCTTCATTTTCTTTCATCTTCTTCTCCATTTTTGCTCTCAAGAAGCTCAAACCAGCAGCTCCAAGAGGAAGATTCGATCCCCACAACTTAAAAGGCAAGTGGAAATCTCCATGGTTGATGCTCTTTGATCTCCTTGTTGCTTAGTGAAAATGAATTTAGACTTGTGGTTCTTGGTAGGCGCGATTTTGGAGTGAATCAAGAAGATTTGTTGTCCTTGTTGGGGTGAGGTTCATACTCCCCATCGACAGGAAAGCACTAAGGTCTAGCTTCCAGGTGAGCAGGCGGGGGTTCGAGGGGGCTGCCTTGGCAGGGGTTGAAGGGGGTAGCACCCCCTAAAAGCCTGATGGCTTTTATGATTTAAGCTTATATTTTCTATTAGTAGTTTAGGCTTGGGCCCATGAATAGCCACTGCTTATATATACTTTTTTTTTTTGTAATTGAGTGATGTAACGAGAGGTCCGAGGTGCTAATTATAGTGAAATCCTCTATTGGATGTAGCCTTAGTTTAAGGATGAACTATGATAAAACCTTGTGTCTCAATTTCTCTCTCTCTCGATTTTTGCTCTTTTTCATGTGATTGTGCGTCAATACCTAACGGTCCTATGACTCTTGCATGTTAGATTTTCTTTGAAGTTACTCTTGCATGTGAGTAATAGTTTCTGGTATTGGTGTGCTTTGAGTTGGGAACTCATGAGTAGTTCATTTTCAGTGTAAATCATGACTTTACAGAATATACCCAATTCGGTTTTCCTGCTGACCTTCTCATTTTACTATTTTTGTACGAATTTCTGAGTTGCGGATTTTATGAATTTTCCTTCTTAAGAGTTGTTCCAGACTCCTTGAGCTATGACATACTTAAAATTTGGATTTTTATGAATGAAAATGATATTTATAAAGCCCTTGAACAGGTCAGTTTTTATATGTGTTTTTCAGAACGAACAGAGACCTTTTATGCTCTTGATTTTCTACAGGTTTATCCACGTCGAATTTCGATAAACTGTCTTCATAAGAATTTCCGATCACGCTCTTGGCTACAACATATAAAATATTCAGAAATTTTTAATAGTTTTTGGATGGTCCAATGATTATTTTCTTGTTAACATAAATTTTCTTTTCCAGCGACCATAGTTACCTGGATTCTCTGAATTACTGCAATCTGTGCTAACCGAATTAGGCTTAGATCTCTTCATGAAAAATTTTAGCCGTGGCCTTGTTCATTTCATTTCAAAATCTTATAATTTTTCAGGATGATTTACTTAGGTTAATGCCATGATTTCCATTAATACTCAAAATTATTTATGTATGAACTAGTTTAGGAAATTAAGTAAACCTCCCCTTTCAGTTGGTTATTTGGAAATGTTTCCATCACAAAAGTGGTTCAGTACCTTTCATACTGTTAATCTAAATTTTCTTCTCATTTTTACCTAGTCACTTGGACATTTTAACTGGGACTTGAAGTAGAGGGTTTGGGTTGTTTCGAAGTTGCTTGAGTTGTCTTTTATTGGACAATTTCAACCTATGGTTTTGTTAAATGTACAATTGTGGGTCATGATTGATGTTGGATTGATATGTTTGGGGAGAAGGACACTAGGAGTGTCATAAGTTTTGTACGGAGATCATTTGAGTGCCATAATTTTTTTTGGCTCACTTGAGTACCATAACTTTTAAAAAGCACTCACCTGAGTGACATCGGCGATTTGGCCTGTCGGAAAATCTGACGTGGCTTGCCGGTAAGTTGAAGTCAGCATTCGCACTGCTAAACAACGTTGTCTCACTTCAACCAATTGGGGCAAAATCCAAATTGGGGTCTTTAAGAACCCTAACCCTAGCCGAACTGACAATTTTCAATTCTTTCAATTGGGGCTAATCATCTCATCAAATTCGTAATGGGGAGTAGAAGTAAGAGAAACGGTTTAGGAATTTATGAAGAAAGGCAAGGTGAAAGTCAATGTTTTTGCTATTGGGCTGCGAAGTCGAACAAGAACAGCATGGACGAGAGATAATCCCGAGAGAAGGTTCCATGGATGCACCAAGTATAGAGATAACTTCAATTGTGGATATTTCAGATGGGTTGATGCAAATTTTTTGCACCGAGCAACGGAGGTGATCTTGGAGCACTTGAAGGACGATCTGAATGTCGACCGGTATTGACAGATGAGTTGGATGATGCCGACTCAATGTAAGTTGAAATTAAGGGTCTAAAATCTTTGGTGATCCATTTGAAAAAGGAAGTTTCAAAGATGAAATTTCAAAAAGATATTTATAGAGTGTTGTTACTTGTGTTGTTGTTGTAAGGTTTGGTCTGGTTTATGGTTGTAAGTAACCTTAGTAATGAGAAGAAGCTACTGAATCTATTATAGTTGAAGAATAATGAAATGTGCTATTGTATTTGGAGCAATGAATGTTAGTTGTTGGAATGTTAAAAACATTAGTCGATTTGGAATGTTGAATGAGATATTGTTACTCGTGACAATTCTGTGTATGTGGGTTGAATGACCTAGGTTTGTAATTATTTGACTGAGTTGAATGTCTATTTATAGTCGATTTGGTGGAGATGATGTTTTATGATGCTTGCATTAATATTGGTTGCGTTGTGGCCATATGTGGTCGATTCAGTTGAAAATGATGTTTTATTATGTGAATGTGTTGGTTGCGTTGAATTGCCATAATCGAATGGTGTTTTATGATGTAATTGTGTTGCAGTTTCTGCAGCAAGAACACAGCTTATCCAGCATTTTCTGGTTGAAGTTGTCTATTATGCGTAGGTTTTGAGGAACAATAAAAGTTCCAATAAGTTTACGAATGACCGTTTAAGTGCCACATTTTTTTAAAGTGAACAATCAGATTCATCAACTTTTTAAAATAGGCCACTTAGGTTCCTTAACTTTTTAAAAGTGGCCACTTAGGTTCCTCACCTTTTTAATAAGTAAAGCTATTGGTTTCACTTTCTTAAACACGTAATAGGTTAAACACATGGTGTTTTACATTGTTATCATACTGTAACAAGAATAGCATTGCACATACACTAAACAACAAAACTTAATCCTTGAAACCAAAATCATGTTCTCTTACACAACTGCAAGACGATGTTCTTACATTCAGATCGAACAACATTACTGCTTAAAACATCACTAGCCAAAATGTAGCAATAAATCAAATGTAACATTGCTGCTAAACACATCAATAGCAAAAAATGCAGCAGTACAACACCTTCTACAGCCTAACAACATTGACATTGATACCTAACAATAGAAATCCTAAATAGACATTGACACCTAACAACAAAAACATAAATAGACAACTCTTCCACAGCATCTCCCATTAGATCATCCCATCAGTCAAGCTGCACAACCTTGTCACTTGATTTTTTTGACGGACTCTTCATATGACTCATGATCTTTGCACTTTTTTGAATTGGAACTATAGGCTAATTCTTCTTTGTTGCCTTATCTTTTGGAGGAGACATTTTTTTTGCTTGAAGCTTCATATTTGTTGGTTTTGTCTCTTGTTGAACTTTCTGCAATTGTGTTTGGCACTGTGACAGTAGATTGAGACTGATGTGTAGTGACATTTCCAATAACATTTGATTGAGATGGAGCTGATGTTGGGGTCTTTTTGGGTGCCTTCCTTTGAGCTGCCATTATTTGCTTCGTCTTGGATTGTTCTTGAGTTACCATTGGTTGGCTTATTAGTGCTTGCCCTTGGTTTCTTCTTCTAGGTGCAGCTGATTGCTGACTTGGTCCTCTTTGGGATATCAGCACCCCAGGCTACAACCATATAAGCTTGATTAGTTACCATGTCAATCAAATGACATACATTAAATGCATAAAAGGAAAAACCCTATGAACTTCTCTCAAGCTACAACCATCAAGGTAATTAACAAGGGAATCTAAGGGGACCACTATAAATAGAGCCTTGGTTGCCATTTTTCCAACATCCACCAACTCATTCTCCTACCCCCTTTTAGCCAATCAATCTCTCTCTCTCTCTATCTCTCTCACCTATCGACTCCCTTTCCCTCACACATTTTCTCTCACATTGTGCACTCTTTCAAGCACGTGTTAATGCTCCTAAGGTAGGTGGAATTACTAGGTTTAAGTTAGGGATGTTAGTTTGATGCTTTGTTGAAGTGAATGCATGGTTGTTATTGCATATGGAATAGAACGTGTGCTGAAACATGTGTCTTGTATGAAAAACATGTCATTCAAGGGGTCGAGGACACCGGCCAAGGGTTGGAAGAGAACAAATTGAATCGGTCTAGCCAAAGCCGACCAAGGCCAGGGGGAACCCGTCTATGCCTGGCCGAGGTTGGTACCGGGGGTCGACGCCCATCTGATCCGTGCCGACTTTATTTTCAAGATCGAACCAAAGTTTGCTCAAACCGAACTATTTCTCTTTTCCGTCATATTTTCTTTGAATCCTGGATAATGAAAGAAGATTGAAAAACGAAGCATCCGTATGCAAGTATGCTGTTTGCAAAGAAAAGACAATGATAGCCATTGTTCGTAAGAAACGACGACGTAGGGGCTTGAGGTGACGACGTATTTACAGGCCGTTGTTTGCAATAGCATGAAAGAAATGTCGTCATTCGCTAAAAGTGGCAACACTTAAGGCGATGGCGTAGACGTCGTTCACTTGAAAGAAGAAATGAAGTATATGCCGCCGTACATGTGTAGTGACAACGTTGCCCGATACTAGAAGTCTCGATGGGTGGCTCGGGAAAAGAAAAACCCAATAAGTGAAAAGAAGAAATGCTTGTTGCATTTATTAAATATGTGATTGATGTTGTAAATGATACTTTTCTATAATGGATCACAGGACAGCTTTGTTATTCATGACATCAAGTGTTAGACTACTACTTTATCTTAAGGCTAGTAATTTTATCTACAGGGCTATGCGCTCATTCCTTTATATTTTTCAAGAAATTAGCATGGCAACAGCGACTCCACGTATCGAATTAGTTACCAGCATGGACTACAGTGAATGGGAGATAGTATGTGTTAACTCAGGGACTGTCTACGCTAGGATTAAGTCTACTGTATAGGCTAACGTCAAGCAGCCTGAACTAGTTCCTATTAGGTTCATAGCTTAGCACCTCAATCTGGATGGGCATCTTATTGGACCTCTCCCAAGCTTTGATGGCCCCTAGTTTTCAAGAAGGGGGATCGCCTACTCGAGGTTAAGCCGACATGAAGTTTCTAACCCTATTTGTATTATAGTTGTTATATGTATAGGCTAGCGGGCCAAGATGATGAAAAATGAAGCTTTTTATGTGTAGGAAGTATTAGTTGATAGGAGAAGAAGCCGCGATCCGATCCCTTCCCCTTTTTCCAAAACAATTTTGAGTGTATATAGTTTTGAGAAAATTAGTTATGTACTGTAAATATTTAGACACATATAAAATAATATAGTGGGTTTGTTACATCTGTTTGAAGAACTGCTATACTTGGCTATCTTGGAAGCTGCTATTTCTTCTAACTGATGTTTTGGTTGTTTCTCCTCCACGCATCAGGAATGTTGGGTAACCTTCCTTTGCACGTCCATTGGTTAAAGGATTTTTAAAAAAGACAAAGTAGAAATGGGGAAAACGACCCTGGGACGTCACATCCTCAATGGGTGGTATCAGAGCCTAAGTTTAGAGGTTGGAGTGATAAGGTATGTTAGGTGTGTTTGAGTCTTAGGAAAAGTTACGGAAGGAAGTTTACACAGGTAAACGTGCCAAACATGTGGGGTAAGTTAATTGCATCAGATTTCTTGATTCGCTTGATGATTGTTTCATCTTTGTTTATAAAATGCTAATCGTTGATTCTTTAACCTTATTGGCCATGATTTTGCTCAGCGTAAGTATAAGAGAAATACATAATTACATCGTTTTTGCGATAGTTTAAAATGAAAAAGGAAAGACCCTTTAACACCACCAGCACTATGGATTGGTGGTATGGGGAATGAACATGGTCTGAAAATGATTGGGGTTCGATCCCCGGAAATGGCAATAAGTGTAAATAAAAAGAGTTAATAATAATAAAAATTCAAAATTAAGCCTGCATGAAATTACTAATCGATTATGATATCCCAATTTCAAAAAGCTTTAGTTTCCCCCAACAGTATGAGTACTCGAGGAAGGCCCAGGCATGACACCCAAATCAAGGGGATTGTTCAGATCCTCACAAATATCGGGAACCTAATGGAACAATAGGCCCAATTCCAACAGCACGCTGCCCCTAATGTAGGAAATGGAAATGGAAACGTCGAACGTCACTTGTAGGGATTAGTAGAACAATTTTTGAAGCTGAAACCGCTAAAGTTTGCTAGTGCAAGTAACCCAGAGGAGGCTAAATCTTGGATTGATGAACTTAAGAAGATTTTTGCCCTGCTAGGATGTGTTGATGTCGAGAAAGTAGCATTGGCAAAGTACCAACTCTAGGGAAATGGCAACTACTATTGGAAAGCTACAAAGGGGACAGTATTTCCACCTGATGCTACTGTAACATGGGGTGCTTTTGTTAAAGCATTCCTTGGAAAATATTTCTCCAACTGTGCTTGTGATAAAAAGATGATGGAATTCACGCAGCAGAAACAGAACAACTTAATAGTGGATCAGTACGAGGCGAAATTCGCCGGATTGTCAAGGTTCGCCCCCAATTTGGTTGAAGATCTAGAAGATAAAGCAAAAAGGTTTCGAGATGGACCGAGGCCTGATATTAAAAGCCTGTTGGTGTCGTTAAACCTGAAGGAGTACAACGAGTTATATGAACGAGCCCAGCTTGTGGAAAAAGTTATTGCGGAATGATGCCAAGCAACCACTCTTCATAGAAGGAGCATGTTCCACCTTGACCTCCGTCATGATAAAAAGAAGAAACAACCCTTTCATAGGGGTAACAACAGAGGTTTTGAAGGGCAACCTAAACGGTGGGCAATGACTTGTCGATTTTGAGGAAAGCAACATGGCGCGATGCCATGTAGGGTTCGAAGTGGAGCATGTTTCCGATGCGGGCAGTAGGGTCATATGATATGAGAGTGCTCTATGATGAATCAGCAAATGTCACCGACAGGACAGCTAGCTTAGCCTGGAGCTATACAGCAAGGAAATACCCATTGACAACCAGCTCAAGGTCAGGTTTATGCGAGAACCCAAGAAGAAATCGAGAACTCTAAAACCGCTATCTCAGGTATGATCCTAGTATGTGATAGGAGTGCCCATGTATTGTTTGACACCGGTGCCACACACTCCTTCATTTTTGAATGATTTGTACAACTAGTCGAGTCGCAACCTAAGCCACTTGAAATACCCCTTAGCATCTCTACACTAGTAGGAAAGATTCTCCTATCTACTTTAATTTGTGAAGGGTATAGGGTGACCATAAATGGCATAAAACAAGTAATAAACCTTGTAGTATTAGCCATACACAACTACAATGTCATTATAGGCATGGATTGACTTAGTAAACAATGAGCCAACGTGGATTGCTATAGAAAAGTCATCCAATTTCACCCACCTAACCTCCTTAGCTATGACTTCTCGGGAAATAGAACAGACTCCTCGGTACCACTTATCTCGGCATTAGAAGCATGTCAACTTCTCGAGGAAGGTTGCTAGGGGTACTTAGCGACTGTCACGGATAAGTCAAAAGAAGAACCAAAATTAGAATACATCCCCATAGTCTGAGAATTTCCCAACGTCTTTCCAAAGGAATTACCAAGCTTACCTCCAGAGCGGGAGATAGAATTTGTCATTGAGCTAGCTCCAGGAACAGAACCCATTTCCAAAGCCCCATACAGGATGTCCTTAATAGAACTTAAGGAATTGAAGGTACAGCTATAGGATTTACTTGATAAAGGCTTCTTCATCCAAGCGCGTTGCCATGGGGAGCACCTGCACTCTTTGTAAAGAAGAAAGACAAGTCATTACGTCTTTGCATCAATTACAAGCAGCTGAATCGGGTTACCATAAAAAAAAAATATCCGTTGCCCAGGATATCATTAGCTGAGGATCAAGCCAGAAGATGTCCCTAAAACTGCTTTCCGAACTTGGTATGGTCATTACGAATTTTTAGTAATGCCCTTTGGACTAGCCAATGCACCTGCGGCGTTTATGGATTTAATGAACAAAGTATTCAAGCCGTTCCTAGACCATTTTTTCATCATCTTTATAGATGACATCTTGGTGTATTCCAAGACCCCCGAGGACCACGAACAACATTTGAGGATGGTGTTACAAACACTTCGGGAAAAGAAGTTATACGCCAAGTTTAACAAGTGCGAATTCTGGCCAAATCGTGTGATATTTTTGTGCCACGCGATAACTCGAGAAGGGATATCAGTGGATCTAGCAAAAGTTGAAGCAGTGATAAATTGGTCAAGACCTACAACGGTAATAGAAGTACAAAGTTTCTTGGGTCTGGCAGGATATTATCGTAGGTTCGTTAAAAAAAAATTTCAGCATAGCTGCTCCATTAATGAACTTGACAAAGAAAGACACCAAGTTCGAATGGACTGACAAATGTGAATGAAGCTTTCGACAATCAAAGCGGAAATTGACAACAACTCCAGTATTGACGATACCATTAAGATCAGGAGGCTTTGTCATTTATAGTGATGCATCACATAAAGGACTTGGCTGCATTCTAATGCAACATGGAAAAGTCGTTGCGTACGCTTCCAAGCAGCTAAAGCTGTACGAGTTAAACTACCCAACTCATGACCTGGAACTCGCCGCTATTGTATTCGCTTTGAAGATCTAGAGACATTACCTGTATGGAGAAAGGTTCGAGATTTATATTGATCATCAAAGCTTAAAGTATTTGTTTTCTAAAAAAGAATTGAACTTGAGACAAAGGCACTAGATGGAGTTACTAAAAGACTATGATTGAGAAATATTGTACCATCCTGGCAAAGCAAACAAAGTTGTGGACGCTCTCAGCCAAAAATCCACCATTGCACATTTAATGATCAAGGAGTGGAACCTTCTATAGAAAGCTCGAGATACATAATTTAAGTTCGATATAGGACAATTGTCCAGCTTATTCGCTAAACTTTGAATCGAGCTAGAAATAATACAAAGAATCAAGATTTTGCAGCAAAGTGATCCTAAAGTCTATAAGCTTCAAGAAAAAACGGGGTAAGTATACTAGAAGTGCCATAATTTGTCATGGATAAACACTTTAGTGCCACAATTTCTAAAAGGTACACTTAAGTGCTAAAATCGAAGAATAAAAGGACACTTAAGTGCCAACGGCGAGATTTTTCGGCCAAAACGCTGACGTGTCTTTTTCCAGCGAGAATTTTCAATATTGTGACATTTTTTTATAAAAACTTTAAGCCACATAGACCTTTTGTTAATTTTTTCTTTTGTTTTTTAATTTTTCCTTTTATTTTTTCATCGTCTCCTTCCTCTAGTCGGCGAGCCAGAGGGAGGTCCGGCGAGGCCACCGAGGTCGGCCTCGCCATGGCTATGTGAGGTCGACCTCACCCTTGCCCAGCAAGGTCATGGGCGAGGTTGGCCTCGCCATCATTGCTGGGCGAGACTCGACCTCGCCCAGATCTGGTGAGGTCGGCCTCGCCATCATTGTTGGGTGAGGCTCGACCTCGCCCAGATCTGGTGAGGTCGAGCCTCGCCGCAGTTGGGTGAGGGTGAGGTCTACCTCACCCAGCGACGGCGAGGTCAACCTCACCCATGGCCTCAGCGACCCTGACGGCCATAGTAAGAAGATAATGGAAAAAAAAGAAAATTGAAAAAAAAGATAAAAAATTAAGAAAAGCACTTGCTTTACTAGAGGGGCTAGCGACGACGAGGCCATGGGTGAGGTCGGCCTTGTCGTTGTCGCTGGCGAGGCTTGACCTCGCCCAAATCTGGTAAGGTTGGCCTCGCCGTTGTCGTTAGGCAAGGCTCAACCTCACCCAAATCTGGTGAGGTCGAGCCTTGCCGTGGCTAGGTGAGGGCGAGGTCTACCTCGCCCAACGACGGCGAGGCTGACCTCGCCGGTCGTTCCTCTGGCCGGCGAGCTAGAGGAAGAAGACAATGGAAAAAAAAGGAAAATAAAAAAAGAGAAAAAATTATGAAAATTAAAATATTATTTGAAAAATATTAGCATATTATAAAAAAAATTTACCACGTCAACACTGGCGAGCCATATAAGCTAAAAATATTAATAAAATAAGGCCATGTCGGATTTCCAGTAAGCTCGCCGGAATTGGCACTTAAGTGTCCTACTTTTAAAAAAAAAATAGCACTTAAGTGTACATTTTAGAAATTGTGGTAGTAAAGTGTCCACCTATGCCAAATTATGGCACTTCTAGTGTACTTTAGCGGAGAAAAAACTATAAATGAGAAGAAACCCGACTTTCAAGCTACTAACGATGAAGTTCTGAAGTTTTGAGAACGCCTTTGCGTACCATACGATAAGAAACTAAAAGAAGAAATTCTGTCGAAAGCCCATCGAAGCAACTATAGTATTCATTCGGAAAATACAAAGATGTACCGAAATCTTCGTTAACACTATTGGTGGAACGATATGAAGATGGACATCGTGAGGCACGTGTTCAAGTGCTTGACGTGTCAACAAATAAAAGCACAACATTGTAAGCCCGGTGGAATGTTGAAGCCACTAGAAATTCCTGAATTGAAGTAGGAACATGTGACAATGGATTTCATTTTGGGTTTGCCTAGAACTCAAAGAGGACATAACTCCATTTGGGTAATAGTCGACCGATTGACAAAATTAGCACATTTTCTAGCGGTACATACCAATTTTACTATGAAAAAGTATGCGGAGTTATATGTTCAACACGTGGTACAATTACATGGTGTCCTTGTATCCATCACCTTGGATCGGGATATGAGATTTACATCTACTTTTTGGAAAAGTCTTCAAATGGCGTTGGGGACCAAGCTTCAATATAGTATGGCATATCACCCCAAACCGATGGTCAATCTGAAAGGACCATCCAAACTTTGGAAGATATGCTGCGAGCCTACGCAATCGATTTCAAGGGCAATTGGGTTGGACATTTGCACCTTATAGAATTCACCTACAATAACAGCTACCACCAAAGTATCGGTATAGCACCCTTTGAAGCACTATACGGAACGATCAACAAACACCAATTTGCTGGAATGAGGTTGGAGAAAGGCAATTGATAGAATCAAAATTAGTGCAAATGACGACTGATGCCGTGAAAACCATACGGGATCGGCTCAAGACAGCGCAAAGTCGGTAAGACTTACGCCGACAAAAGACGGAAGCTATTAGAGTTTAAAGTGGGCAATCATGTGTTCCTTAAGGTTTCCCCGATCAAAGGTGTGTTGCGCTTTGGCCAATGAGAAAAGTTAAACCCAAGGTACGTAGGACCCTTTGAAATTTTTTAGAGAATAGGAGACTTGGCCTACCGATTAGCTTCACCACCAAAGCTTTCCAATATTCATGATGTCTTCCATGTGTCCATGCTAAGAAAGTACGAACCTGATCCGACTCACATACTAGATTTCGAAACGATTGACATGGATGAGAAGATAACTTACGTCGAGGAACCAGTATGGATTCTTGATCATAGGGAATAGGTGCTAAAGAACAAAATCATTCCCTTAGTCAAGGTTCTTTGGCAATGTCACAGTACGAAGGAAGCCATGTGGGAAAGTGAAGAAATAATGAGATGCAAGTACCCACAATTATTCAGAGGTCTAGGTACGTTTAAATTTCGAGGATGAAATTTTTAAGGAAGGAAGAATTGTGACATCCACAACTTAGCTAAGAAGAAACCATAGAATTTTATTTAAGAAGAGTCATGGAATGTTATTTGAAAAGGAATATAGGTCACGGTATATAAGTTAACCCCTATATTAAGGAAACAAACAAGGATGTGCAAGGATAAGATCGGTCAGAACAAAACCACAGATGCCCGACCGTTGCCTGGTGACAGCCGAACAGGTCTGGCCGGCGTCGACCGGCGCTAGACAGAACTAGAGGAGTGCCCGGTTCAGGCGAGCTGCGCTCAATCGACGCCATCCGGTCTGCCCGGCAAGGGTGGCACATGACCAGCCGGCCTGGGCGGTGCACACTACCGACGTCGGCCATGGCCAACCATCCAACAGCACCTCCGTGACTGTCTCGCCTCCGTCATGACACCTATGATCATTTAACTGTCGATAAATTAAAGATAAGTGGACCAAATAGAGTAAGATACTTAGGAAAATGTCAGTATCAATGTCAAGCTAGATGTCTCAATTAGATTAAGACACTGAACAAAGATGTCATCATCAAAAATGTCATTATCAAGTCTAGAACAAGTGTCCCAATAAGATTTAGACACTTAGAAAGATGTTATTATCAAAGATGTCATTGTCATAGGTATTAATTAAGATAGGGATATATAACCTAAGGTGGACCAATAAAATTATGATACATACTTAGTCTAGAATAGCCATAACACCTAAGTAGATCTACTTGGACAAATGGACCAATTAAATTGTGATAAGAACCTATTCTAGATTAATCATGATACCTAAAGTTAGTAGCTTTACAAATGGACTAATAAAATAAGGACACATATTTAATCTAATAACCTAAGTTTAGTAGCTTTCTAAGTCATCCAATAAACTTAAGACATTAGGCAAATGTCATTATCAAGGTAATTAACAAAGGAATCTAGGGGGACCACTATAAATAGGGCATTGATTGTCATTTTTCAAACATCCACCAACTTATTCCCCTACCCCCTTTTAGCCGACCTCCCTCCCTCTCTCTCTCTCTCTCTCTCTCTCTCTCTCTCTCTCTCTCGGCTCCCTCTCCCTCTCACATTTTCCCTCACATTGTGCACTCTTTCAAGCACATGTTAGTGCTCCCAACGTAGATGGAATTACTAGGTTTAAGCTAGGGATGTGGATGCATGGTTGTTATTGCATATGGAATAGAACGTGTGCTGAAACGTGTCTTGCATGAAAAGCATGTCATGCAAGGGGCCGAGGATGTCGGCCAAGGGCTAGAAGAGGCCAAACTGAACCGGTCTAGCCAGAGTCGGCTGAGGTTGGTACCAAGGGTCGATGCCCATCCGATCCATGCTGGCTTTGTTTTCAAGATCGAACCAAAGTTTGTTCAAATTGAACTATTTTGCCTTTCCGCCATATTTTCTTGGCATCATGGACAATGAAAGAAGATTGAAAAATGAAGCATTCGTATGCAAGTATTTTGTTTGCAAAGAAAAGACGATGATAGCCATCGTTCGCGAGAAGCAACGACGTAAGGGCTTGAGGTGACAATGTATTTATAGGTCGTTGTTTGCAACAACGTGAAAGAAATGTCGTCATCCGCTAAAAGTGGCAACACTTGAGGCGATGGTGTAGATGTCGTTCACTTGAAAGAAGAAATGAAGTATATGCCGTCGTACACGTGCAATGATGACATTGCCAAGTACCGAAAGTCCTGATGGGTGGCTCGGGAAAAGAAATGCCCAAAAAGTGAAAAGAAGTAATGCTTGTTGCATTTTTTGAATATGTGATTGATGTTGTACATGATACTTTTATATAATTAATCACAAGACAACTTTGTTATTCATGACATCATGTGTTAGACTACTACTCTATCTTAAGGCTAGTAATTTTATCTACTGAGCTATGCACTCATTCCTTTATATTTTTTAGGAAATTAGCATGGCAATAGCGACCCTGCATATCGGACTAGTTACTCTCATGGACTAAAGCGAACGAGACATAGTATGCGTCAACTCGGGGACCGTCTATACTAGGATTAAGTCTATTCTATGGGTTAACGTTGGGCAGCTTGAATTGGTCCCTATTAGGTTCGTAGCTTGGCACCTCAATTTGGACGGGCATCTTATTGGACCTCTCCCAGCCTTTGATGGACCCCCTGATTTCCAAGAAGGGGGATCGACTACTTAAGGTTAAGCCGACATAAAGTTTCTACCCTCGTCTGTATTATAGTTGTCAGATGTGGAGGCTAGAGGGCCAAGATGATGAAAATGAAGCTATGTGTGTGTAGGAAGTATTAGTCGATAGGAGAAGCAGCCGCGGTCCGATCCCTTCCCTTTTTTCCCAAATAATTTTTGAGTGTATATAATTTTGGGAAAGTTGGTTATGTACTGTAAATATTTAGATACATATAAAATAATATAGTGGGTTTGTTATATCTGTTTGGAGAACTGCTATACTCGGCTGTCTTGAAAGCTCTTATGTCTGCTAACCGATGTTTTGGTTGTTTCTCCTCCACGCATCGGGAATGTTGGGTAGCTTTCCTTTGCATGTCCGCTGGTTAAAGGGTTCAAATAAAAAAAAAAAAACAAAGTAGAAATGAGAAAACGACCCTCGAACGTCACACCATTCGTCAACTTGACTGCTAATAGTAGTTACTATTTTCTTTTGTAATTTGATATGCGTACAACCTACATTTGTCCCCTATGATATACTGTATTAGTTACCATTATCAAACTGTATTAATTACCATTGTCAAATAATTAGATTTTTTCATCATTGCATATATCTATGAATATAATAAATTTGGAAAACAATCTTACATAATTTCATTTGAATTTAGCAAAAAAATGTAAAGTTGCTTGATAATCATCTCGTTTTCCTAAGCGACGTAAGTAAGAGAAAACCTGCTAAAAGAAAATTTACATAGATTAAAATAGACTTCGGATCTAAATATACATAAACTAAGAAAAAAAATTGTTTTATTCTAACCCCCTAATTACTAATTAGCCCCCATCCTCTTCTCTCTTTCAACTCATAGGCTCAGAGGAACGCCTCTGCTCGGTCGCTCACTGCCTTCGCTTGCGCGGTCGTCGACTCGTAACACGCAGCGACGCCACATCCGCGCAACCCTCTCGCCGTCGCCGTCGTCGTCGAACCTCAGGTACCCAACAATATGACGGTCTCTATCTTTCTCGTGCCCTAGCTCGCCGATTCTCTCTCCATGTCTAGTGTGTGTGTCTCTCTCTCTCGTTGCCCCTAGCGAGCTTGTTTTCCAGCAAATTTGATTCCTTCTACTGCAATGGTGTTTTCCTTTCTCGCTCATTTGTTTCTGGTTCTGATGCGTGACTATCAAAGTACATGGATATGAATTCAACTTTTACCTAACTGGCCAATCCTTGCTAGAGATCTATGATGGTTCGCCTTAGCTGATACATTGGCAATTACTCGTGGCTGAACTTCGCGTTGCCTCCATGTTGACTGGGTTGGTTTTGCAGACAAATTCGTAGGAACTCGGCTTCAATAGGGTGGTGACAGCAGTCCAAGAAGAAGATGGGTACTTCAACGGCACTTAGAGACCTACAGCGGGATCTCGAGAACAAGGCTAATGACTTAAGCAAACTCCAGAAAGGCAAATGCTCCAATAATTTATATATGTGCATATATGTGTATTGGTAGTTTCTCAATGGCATATGGTGCCTTAACTGTGAATGAAATTTCACCAGACATTGCCAAGAATCACCAAGTGAGGAAGAAGTACACTATCCAGCTTGGGGAGAATGAACTTGTCCTTAAGGTCCTTCTATTTTCTTCCAAGTATTGTACTTTTTTTGACGAGTTGAGGATGAGAGAATACGAAATTATGAATATTGATGAGACTAGTATGGTGTATTTGGTTCTAGTAGCAAGCTACAATCGGAAATTGATGCATGTTTTAACTGTTTCACTGTTGTCAATTCATGGAAATCTCTAATTGGGTTTGCTGGTGCTGGTAGGAGTTGGATTTGCTTAATGAAGACGCGAATGTGTACAAATTGATTGGTCCTGTACTTGTGAAGCAGGATTTGGCAGAGGCAAATGCAAATGTGCGCAAGAGAATTGATTATATCTCTGCTGAACTGTATGTTATTTGACGTCACCTGGTTTCTTAATGCTATTGTGATCTTCTCATGGCATCATTGGTTTACCAGTTCAAATGATCTACACTAGAGACGTGTCTATGTGTGTCTGTGTAGTTGATTTTAAGGTTTTAAATGTTTCATTGTCTAATTCTAATTTAAAATTCACCCGGTTGCTTTATATTGTTTGGTGTGTATTATTTTGAAAAGGCTATAAATCATAGCTAGATTATGTTATGAAGTAAACAGAGAGTGTGGCAGGTATGTAGATAGAGACTGAATAGTAAAGTTTGAGGAGAGCTAGAGCATTTATCTTAAATTGGTATGCTTCTTAACTTAAAACAACGATTTACAGCTTATCTAAGGTTTGAGATAGATAATATGATCGAGGAGCAGGAGGAGGGTTAATAGTTCACTAACACTATTTCTCTCCATCTACTGGTTGTTCCTATGAATATCAGCGAAAGAATTTCTCAAATCATGATCATAAAATAAAAGAAAGAAACAGTGATTGAGAATTAGAGAATCACCCCAAGGGGATAATTGTTGGTTGAGCAAAGAAGTAAGTGGTTATCTTATTTATGTTAAATTCTATTTGAATATGGTTTAATCTATCCCTACATCAATCGGTTTCTGAGGAAAATTAGCACAAAATGTTGTCACTGCATTTGCTTGCTTCATTTAGCAGGATGACTTCACATGATTACAATTGCAGGTGTTCTTATGTAAAAGTTACATTTATTACAACAAAATGGTAATGTGTGCTTGAGGAGCAAGATATACCAAACCAAATTGTACTATTCATTCTGATGGATTGGTGTTGCATGTGTAAGCATAATTTTTTTAGAGAATAATAAGATTTTTACTGGTTTTGGATTTGGAATTTTTAGGTAATTATGTTAGAGATTTGAATAATTTTATTTCTACTATCTGTGAGATTTAATAAGGATTATAGATATTGTTTATTTTGATTTAGAAGTTATGTAATTAGATTCTATATAATATTTTTATGTTTTTGAATAGTTATCATATTTATCTTTTATTAGGATATCTTTAGGATTTTAGTCTACTTATATTCATATTACTCTCTTTTGTAAGCAGCTTATCTTTGGATTAATGGCATAATTATGAGCTAAGTTTCTCTGAAGTTGCGCCTTTGAGTGTGTTGCCCTTTCGTGAATGTTGTAGATTGATTAACCCTTGTTTATGAATTGTTTCTGCTGTGTCAATTTTTAATGTACTTGAATTTCTAATAATAAAAATTCTTTTCTAGCTATAAAAAAAGTGGAATGGTAGCATCTAACTATTTAAACATTTTTTATAGGCAATCTGGTAGAAGATGCAGTTTTATATAACTAAAGAATTAGAAATGAAGACCATGGTCTTACTGAAAGAGCAACCTTTTGTAATTTCCATGGATGGGATATTGGTTGTATTATGTAGCGGTTAACAATGACTATTACTGATCTTTATGACTCTTTGCTTCTTCACTTTGTCATCTTTCTATATGATTTTATCACATCTAATGTTGTGAAATATCAAAAGTACACTATTTGGTACAAAGATGACTGCTGTGCTTCAGAAAAATGTTTTACCTGGATGTCTCGTAGACAGATCACATAGGTTATTCTAGATGTTCCTGCATGCAGGAAGCGTCTTGATGCGACTCTGCAGGATCTGGAAGAGAAGCAGAACAGCAAGAGAGATATGGTCTGTGATTTATTCTTCTGAACTCTGACATGAATGTGTGCTTCATTTTATATTTGTTGGAAACTATGTCTGTCTTGATATGCTTGTGCTTCTTAATGGTTTCATATCCTGTTTGTGGTCCAGTGACTGTCTACCTCTATTACATGAGCATTTGCACTTACATGGAGCTTAGAAGGTTCTCCTTCATTATCGCCTATTAGCTCTTTAAGTAGCCTCTTATTTATACACATTTAGAGAAATCCAGTGGAAGTGGATAGTCTTTAGATACATTGTGTTTTAGCTGCTTCTCTTTCTCCCTTTGACCTTTCTCCCCAGGCGTCTTTTCCTTTCTGGTGCTTTAGATGTGTTGCTCAATGGTATCATCATGCAGTACGGCTAAACATTTTTTATGTTCCTGCCATTATTGAATAGGACCTGTGATTGATAATATTATTCTGCATGATAATCTCTGCAAAATTTGGACTCAATGAGTAATTTAGGCTGCACCACAAATGTTATTAATTTGGGTAACCATATTAATCTGAGCATTGTAGTTTATACCCGTTTTCTTTCCTTAGAATGTTTTCTTCTGTCTGATATGATCATAATTGCTAAGTAGTCATTTCGTTTATGCTAGCATAAAAGAGCATTGATCTCATTGAGTTCATTGTGGTAATCCTGCCTATGAATGCTTCTTGTTACTTAATGTTAGAGTGAAAGAAAGATAAAAGGATGTTAAGTTTGAATCAAATGTGGTCGCTCTAATAATTGTGATGTATTGAATCGTAACAAGAGATTTTTATTCCTTCAAGGGATCTCAACAAGAAATAGGTTAACAAAGCATGTCATATTGTTAGTTACGAGAGACTATGTATCCCCTGGGGAGAGGAGTTTCGGTATTTGATAATTGGGTTTTTGGTCCAACCAAAAGCAAGAGATACATAAGACTTTTTGGGCATTGTGTTTTGCGGCTCTCTTGCTTTTAAACACATTTATTATTCAATTCATTGCAAGTCTTGTTTGTGTATAAGTCTGACAACTTTCTTCCTTTTTATGTTTTGCTTTGAGGAATGAATAATGTTTATAGGCATTTTGAACCTTAAAGGGAAAAGGTACTACAACATGCACAGCTAAGCCTAATAAGTAGGTCTACCATATGAATCTTTTTACATTATGTTGATATTTTTTTTAATCACTTCGTAAACATATTGCTTCATTTTCTATCTTTTTAGGTCTTCCCCTCAGCCTTTTATCATAAGCAGTGGTGGTTTTTGTAGGCAGACATAGTTAGAAGCCAACTTGCCTTTTTCAGCTTTTGGTCTATGAGTGAGAATTTATAAGAGATATGTCAAATGGTACTCTAATAAATGATGTACATGATTTGTAAGATACTTTTGTTTGCACTTAATTGTTTGACTGTGAGTTGCACAAATGATGTGATGCTTCTAATTGATGCTACTTCCCAATGCTAAATTTTAAAAATCAATTTTAACCCAAGAAGCTGGCCAAAGAAAAAAGCAAGCCTAGAAGCCATTCCGTCTCAAATAGGTTCTTCTCTATGTAGCTATTTTTTTTAAGATCCTACAATTGCTTTGGGTATCACCATCTGACCATAAATATCTCTATTGATTGCCAAGAAGATGAAATAGCAGCAAAGGAACTCACTTACTAGATTCTGCATGTGAGAAGAACTGACTAAGTATAAATTTTAGCTGATCATTGTGGTCATGCTTGGGTGTGGGACTGGACCATTACTGAGAAATAAAATAAATTTGAGCTTGGTTCATATACATTATTTTTTGTAGCCTTACCGGATATCTTGGGTTTAGTCCCATCAGATAAAGAGTTCCAGTTATTGAAGCTAGATAAGTTTACTTGTGTTGTTTGTTGTCATTGATAGATTGGGTTGTCGGTGGCCTTCCTTTTCTGTATTTCATATCTCCGGTCTATTCTCTATTTTGGGGCATCATCTGAATGGAGCTAAATGTTCGATCTAGTGCGAATGTCTTTGATGGTCAAGATAATGTAGCTCAATTTCTGCTTTTTCTAAAGGAATAATGACACAAATGGTCCCTGAACTTTGGCTCAATGTGCAATTTGGTCCCTGAACTTTCAATTTGACACAAATGATCCCTGAACTTTTGATACATGTTCAAACTAGTCCCTGAACTATATGAAAATGTTCAATGTTGTCCCTGAACTTAAATTAATGGAAGGACCACATTGAACATCTTCATATAGTCTAGGGACTAGTTTGAATATGTACTAAAAGTTCAAAGACCATTTGTGTCAAATTGAAAGTTCAAGGACTACATTGAACATTGAGCGAAAATTCAGGGACCATTTGTGTCAAATTAAAAGTTCATGGACCAAATTATACATTGGACCAAAGTTTAGGGACCATTTGTGTTATTTTCCCTTTTCTAAATAAGCAAGTAGCTCATTCAAACTTATAAACAATGTAGGGGGACAACTTCTGTTATAAGCCTCATGAATCCATTAAATCCCTCAAATTAGGTCCCAATTTTGGCAAACATCCAAATGCAGGGAAGTGATTCTAGGAACTAGTTAACACTACATAACCTACAAGAAACAACACTCTGTTCTAAGAGCAGTTCATCATGAGAGAGAGTGAAATCATGTTCGTGTACCTTTGATTTCTAGCACACTATATCGATTGTGGCATTCCGAGCTTGAGCAAACTATCACGGACTTAATTCCCCTTGAAGTGCTGGCATGCCCATCGCAGTTCCTGAAGCCAGTAGCTAGGAGGCCTTTTAAGTATTAACTTAACATAGATTGAAAATGGTCCTCCAAATACCCGCTAGATATAGACCAACCAAAGAACAGAAATCTCATCAACCAAACAGCTGCCACATATGCTCTATAATAGTGTGGTTTCCACTTGATCACCTTCTATGGAAGCACAAAGAGACCGCACCAAATTCTTACCAGTTTGCACTTTCACCACATTCTTCAGTTTGCCCCAAGTTCTTACCAGTCATGCCCGACCATGTTTTGCGTAATTATAGAATCTTTTGAAGAGATTGCCTAGTGACATTCTCTTCACTCGGCCAGTGAATTCTGTCTGAGATTGCAATCTACCAAAGCTCTTGGTTGTAGTTTCTCTCTTTACCTGTAAAGTTGGTGGCTGATAATCTTTTGAAACAATAATGCCAGTTCAGTCAAGGAACTACGTATCCCATGCTTTCGGGCAAGTCATTTGTCGCGAAAAGTTCACCATCATGGGCAGCCACTTGGGCTAAACTGATGTAGCTTGCAAACTGCAGAGCTATAGGGGGACAAAATAAACTTTTAAGGTGGCAACATGTATTTTCTCCTTTAATCTTCTGTTGACTTTCTAAACGTTGTAAAGAAATTAAGTTGATACACTATGTCTACTATTGCTGTTTTGGCATGTGAAGCCAAAATTTGGTCATAATGACTGCTCCAAATTATGAACAATATGTTTCCATTTATGAGAAGGGCTTATGCTTCCACTCTTCTAAGTTTTTCAACCATATAAATTGTCTCCTTGATGAAAAGCTGCTTGGTTAGTTGTTCAAAAAGTTGGTCATAGAAAAGTTGTTGTTTTAGAAGGGCCTCCTAATGTTCATAGTAATGTCAATGATTCTATTCTATACATGGTGCAGATCCTGAAGTTACAACAGAGGATTCAATCTCTTCAGGCTGGGAAAGCAAAGGCATAATCTGGACCTGGTATATGTTAACCACAGGTGTGTGGTAGTCATTAGGTTTTGCTAGTGTAGTTGTATTTTTTTTTCCCCGTTCCCCTGTCAGTGCTTTCTGAATTTCTTCGAGCTAGTTGTCTTTTCTGGTGCATCCAGGCACACTTGTCAAAATTAGTGCAACTTGTTGAGAAGTGTTCCGCTTATGTTCTGACGGGGAAACTTGTCTTTTCCATTCTGGACAACTTCGGAGTTTTTTCTTTCCTGGTTTATGTTCTGGGTTCAGCTGATTATATTGTTGTGGATATTGGGAAACTTTTCAAACAAATGAAAAGTAAAAATATAACCGAAAGTGAGGATGCACCTTTTTATGTTAGGTTTCAGCAGTGAAAAGTCGAGTTTCATAATTTGGTAAACTGTACGTATGCCCTATTGTCTTCATTCAGGGATAAGTGTCGGGCCTCGACAATGAGAAACTGGAGTGTGGTAACTACTATGACTAGGTTTATTGCCTGATGAGTCTTTTTTAAGTGTATTCAGAAATGAGGTGGTGCGACTGAAATTTTCCCTTTGAAAGCCTTAGCTGATGCTATGGGCCAGAAAAACTTGGGAACCCTCTCAACCGTCGAAATATCGTATCAAGAAAGTGGAAGCAAATCTTCTCTGGACAGATGTGTTTCTGCGATTGGAGAAAGTATTCACATCATGAACACGTGTCTATCTTTTATTGGCTTTCAGTACAATAGTATATGCCACGTCAGCCTGTGACCTGTGGTACCTAACCACTAATACTTTCTCGTGCAATTGGCTTTTGAATTTCAGAGCTCTGTTCTCTGTCTGGGTGTCTTAGTGACCCAATGCGATATTGAAATGGCAAAGTGCTACCCTCGTTCTGAATTACGAGTGCAACGCATGGTTTCATTAATTCAAGAGCCTTAAGGCAGATAAGTGCATGGCTTATGTCGATGATGATATGTAGTCTTACATGAATCTTATTTCTAGTTCCTTATCAGCGAGAGAATCAAATACTTGGAAGTGTCAAATGTCCCTATAGGGATTGGGGCAATGGGAGGGAGGACTCGGAGGTCATTCTCGGAAGGGACAATATGCCATTGTCTCTGTACTCTAGTCCGAAATTTAAAATCATTCTTGTACTTGTGATCAAAGCAATCTCTTTATATTTAAAAAAGGCTATTTGTCCACTAACCATGGCTTTTTCGGACGTGGATTTAACATCGTTAAAATGTCGCTGACATGAATTGTTCTCTTCTAACTTGATGGATCTCTCTCTCTCTCTCTCTCTCTCTCTCTCTCTCAACTGAAAAGTTACCACCTTAGATGGTGAGGGTGGATGTTGTCGCCTCACGAGTCTCAGATGATGGTGATCGTTGCCCGTTCTCCGACGTCCCCCCCCTTCCTTCTTCTCTCTCTCTCTGATTTGGAAAGACTAGGGATTTTCTCGAGCCAAGTAGAGTCTACACACTGTTAAAGCTTGAGTTCGACTTGACGCACTTGGCAATGACAACTTGTTGCCAACTTGATTTAAAGTAAAACGAGTATAAATTTTCCTACTCAAGCTTGACTCAATTAGAAAATCGAGATTCTTGAGCTTATCTATTACCATTAACTTGTAAATAAAACTCTAGCTCTATAAAGATAGAATGTTTTGTGATTTTAAGCATTTTGTGTTGATTTAAAGTATTAAATATTTTTTTCAAAAATAATGAAAACTTAATTAGGCTTGACAGCCTATATTGGATTGAGTATTGACAAGCTTGAGCTCAATCCAACCAAATACTTGTGTACGAGCTTGATTTGCATTATATGTGAGTAAGTTTTGAGTAGTCATTGAGCCGAATCAAAGCTACTCGCGAGTAGTTTGACTTGGCTTCAACCCTAGGAATGACGCAACAAGTGGTCGCATGCTCGTGGTTGCTTGAGACGGTCATTACCACTATGTGGTGGTAGCCGTTGTCATGCTTGTGGCCTCCTATGGCAAGGCCATGGCAGCCAGCGCATGACGGTAATTTCAAATCTAATTACTTGTAAATGACATATGTGTGGGAGAAAAACAGCGCAAGTGTCAAAACTTGACACGATTGGACACTTTAGTACCAAAACTTTCAAAATGTACACTTAAGTGTCAAAATTGGAGCGAAAGGAACACTTATGGCGCATAGTAACACTTTTACTTAAGAAGTAGATTTCTGGAGAAGAAATGTATTTGATAAAATAGGATAAAATTTCTACTTATAGAGGAGAAATAATAATATTTTAATATTTTTAAAAGATTTTGAATTTTGAATTTATTTTATTTTTATTTTTTTTCCCTTTCTTCTTGCTTTCTACATAGCAAAAAGTGTGGCCGACAAGCTCCAACAATCCATCTTGAGCTACAGCGACGCATTGCGACCCATTGTGAGAAAGCCATGGCGAGGCTACCTCGCTCGTAGCCTTACACACTTAGGCAAGGTCAAGTGAGGGCTTTGTGGCCCTCGCCTAGTGGTTAGCAAGCTCCGATGACCCTTGCTGGCAGCTTGCTGACCACATTTCTAAACAAGAAGGAAAATTTAAAAATTTCTAAAATGTTTCTAAAATATTAAAATATTATTATTTTGGCTGACTGGCAGGTCACGCCGGCATCGGCCGACCAAATGAACTAAATTGACACAAATACAAAAGATTTATGACTCAATTGACAAAAAAAATGCTTAAGAAGTAGAGAAGTAAGAAAATTTTATTTCTTTTTTTATTGGCAAAAACTTCTGAAGTAGAAAAAAAAAGTTTTATCAAACGCATTTTTGCTTTAGAAGTGAAAAAATGCTCAAGAAGTAGAAAACTGAAATTGCATTAACAAACAAATTTCTGCTCCAAAAGTACTTCTAGAGTATTACCATGCGCGCCTTTAAGGGCGCAAATGGCAATACTTCTGTTTTAGAAATTAACTTCTAACAAGAAGTTGATTTTTTTACTTTTGCTCGAGAGGTAGATTTCTAAATGAGAAATGTGTTTGATGAATTAGCATAAAATTTCTACTTCTGAAAGAAAAATACATTTGATAATGATGCATCAACTCTATTTCCGCAACAAAGGTAATCCAAACTCTTTTGCAAAAAATTATTTATTTTAACCTACAATGCATGATCTTTGAGGTAAAATCTAGTATAATATAGAAAGTCCTCAAATTGAAAAAATGCAAATTAAAAAATACATCACTTTACAAGAAGACCTTGTACCAAATCCTCAATTACACATAATACAAATCCTACAATACAACATCACATTACAAAATGCAAGATAAAGACTCCACAAATTCAAATAATTGAATTCATGAAATACAACATGGAAATTACAATAGCCAACAATTCTCGAATAATAATTATGGAAGTACAATACAAAAGTGAAAAACTGAATTTCATGGAATCTCCAGTATATGATTATCCCTAGCCATTTTATTGGCAATCTCTTTCTTAAGAATGCTCATCTCAGTTTCCCCCTTGGTCATTACATTGTCTGAACCCTTCACTTTTGTACGTGCACATACATATTGCGGATTTTCATATATGGAGAAGTTCCTATCCATCTTGTCATGATCACGGATGTAATTATAGATAGCACAACATGCAATTACAATATGTGCTTGCTTTAGAATTGAAAATGGAGGCATGTGTTTCAAAACAAATAAGCGATTCTTTAAAGCCGCAAAGGAAGCCACTACATATGAACTAATAAATAAAGAATCTAATACCACTCAACAAATAATTATGGAGTCCAATCACATTAAAAGCAAAGAAATAACATCATCACAGCATCACCACTCAACATAGAGAGAGAGAGAGACAGAGAGAAATGCATATCGTGAAAAATTAAAAATTAAAAATTATCAAAAATATTTAAATATTATTTTGCTAGTGGGCTAACGCGTCACTTTAAAGTCAATCAGCCAAATTGATTGAATTGGCACAAATACAAAAGGTTTAGGATTCAATTAGTAAAAAAAAGTGATATAAAAGTATAGATGTAAAAAAAAAATACTTTTGTTTTTGGGGCTAAAACAATTTATGGAGGGAAAAAACACATCTAGAGTAAAAAAAATTTGTTTTAGCAAACATATTTCTGCTCTAAAAATGACTAAGTGTTCCAAAAGTGAAAAACTAAAATTGCATTAACAAACGAATTTCTATTCCAAAAGTGCTTCTAGAGTAGAAATTCTACTTTAGAAGTGTTACCATGCACATCCTAAGTGTCAACGGCGAGAAATTTCGACCAAATTACTAACGTGACATTCGCATGGCTTTTTTTTCCTTTCGTAAGCCCAGGTGGTTATAATGATAAAAAAACATTATTTTTTCATTCTCCTATTTCGCTTTCCTCTGTCCTTAGCTTGAGCTCCCATGTTCATCTTCTTCCTTCTCGAATGGTATCTTGACAATCTACTCAACGATTGACGACAGTGACGACGGTGCTGAGACGAAGACAACAAAAGCACGAATGGTGACTAGCGGTTAACAGTTGGAGGACGTGACGACACCGGTAACCCCAAAATTGAGCCCTAAGTCGCGATTTCAATAGCGATTTGAATTTTGACGATGGCGACGAGCCTCCAACGTGGGCAATGACAATCGATGAGTGGCATTGAGGGCTTGAACGGTTTTGACAATGATTGAGGCGACTGTTCTCGGCCAGCGCAGCTCAAATCGTGACCATGCGACATCAGAAGATGAATAAATAGGAAGATTCTACTTAGCTGATCTCCTCCTTTTTTTTCTTTTAGCTTTTTTTTAACTTAATTGATTATTATCATAAGTTCATAACCAAGTGAAGCTCAGATCTATGTCTTTGTCTTTCTTTGTTTCTGGGAATCACATGGTATAAGTGGGATCATCATCTGTCGAAATCAATTTTGGTTGAACACTTAAGGCTTATGAGAAATGTGGTTGCTTGACCAACGACCGTGAGCTGTTCGACGAAATGCCCGAGAGAGATGGTGAGGGCCGGCCGGGCGAGGTGAGGCCTCACCATCTCTGGGCAAGGCCAAACTTGCCCTCACTGGCCAAAGGGGGAAGAAGAAGATAGAAAAACAAAAGGGAAAATTGAAAAAGAAGAAGAAGAAGAAAAATTAAGAAAATTAAAATATTATTAAAAAAATATTAAAATATCATTAAAAAATTATCACGTTAGTATATACGAGTTACGTCGACTTTAAATATTAATAAAATAATGCCACATCGAATTTCCGGCGAGACTTGTCGAACTTGGCACTTAAGTGTCTTATTTATAAAAAAAAAAGTGGCACTTAAGTATATTTTTTGAAAATTTGGACACTAAAGTGTTTCATCGTGCCAAGTTTTGACACTTGCACTGTTCTTCTGTTCATATATGTGACTCTTTTCACAATGTACATAAGAAAAAGAAGTGCAAGACGACTTTTTATTTTTGCAAGAGTACAAAGACGACCGGTAACAGTTAATCATTCTGGAAAAGCATTTTCTCCTTTCGCTAACAATAAAATTTCTGATACTCGACTTGGAGAGTTTTCAAGTAGCCAACTAATTTCATTGAGGATTCTCTATCTCGATTGCTTGTCCTCAATACCTGTCTCCAACAGACTCACTTAGCTTTAGCTTTCTCGATACAAAATCAAACTCAAATTCTTAATGTCAAAGGGCTTTGCTAGCAAGAATAAGTTTTGGGCTACTATAAAAATAACAGCATGTTATAAGTCATAAGTTCTTAAAAAAGTGAACCCCACCATAATTTCTAATTATTTGATATTTATTTTTTGTGACTCAAAACAGGCTATTTTTTCATAGTAAATTAAGGACAGTGATATAAGCATTCCTCAATGTCAAATATTTCCCAAAACTTTTGTCTATTCATCCTCATCATCTGTCGTTGTCACTTCCCTGTGTTGACAGTTGCAGTGGCGTCGTCGAATGGTGGTCGAAGTTGATAAAATGGATTAGGCAGAAACTAAGAGGGGGTGAATTGGTTACCAAAGAAACCTTGAAACTTTTTTTGCATAAAGTGCTAGCTAGACAATGTGTAGAACGTGCGCTGGAATCGTGTGTATACAGAAACAATTTAAAGGTTGAAACAAATGCAAAGTATATTTGTAGCGGTTCGACCTATCCATTTGGTCTTACCCACTTTCCCATTCTAACAGCCCAAATTCAGATTGAAATCCACTATGTAATTCTTGAGGATGTTGCATCGTCTAAAGATGCTTCCTTCTACTTGTAGCTTTGCTTCTACATAGGCAAGCAACCATTACTGGCACTCACTTTTTTTTTTATTGCAGACATTTAGATTTTACAGAGAAATACAATTAGAAGCTACAACGCGGCCCTTCTCTCGGCCATTTCAAGGAACTGTCTTTTAGTCTCTAGACGCTATTAATCTGTGCCATAAGGTTCTTAGGCCTCAGAAATTTTCTGATACACTGGATTCATAGAGTGGCAAGTGGAGAGCATTCTTGTGGAATCAACTCATCTTATCGAACTAACAAAATCCTTAACTTATTGACGTCTCCATGACTCCTAGTTTGTTAACCTTTTAATGGTTTGTCCAAAACCTTTTGAAAGATCACACGTCCTCTAGTTTGTTCACCACTCACAAGGTCCTTCCAAACATTAGCATATTCCTCATGCAATAACTTGTTCATTGTTTTCAAAGTCCATCTAATCATCAACATATCTAAACATCGAATAGCTTCTTCACCTTCAATTGAGCAAAGATCGTTCAACACTCCTGGACGTCCGGTTGCTAACGCTACTTGCTTATGAATCTGTGTAACTAGAGGCAGTATCTCGTGCATAATCAATTACACATTTCAGTATACTCAAGACATTTTGTCATCCTCAAAATAATATGGGGTTTTTCCTAACACGTTGGGCGTGATCACGAGGCGCATTGTTTGGTCCGTGCAATGCAATCATTCAAACTAGACTTTGAGCGAGAAGAAAGACACTCATGCCACTTGGTATGAGGGGATTCTTCAAAAGCACGTGATCGTTGGACAACATCTAATTCTGAATCGGGGGTGTGGACATAATCATCGCATATCGAGTGGCTTATCAGAGTACTTGCGTTCGCGTGCTTGTACTCTCCACTTCGGATCTTGGGTGGATTCTGATAGGCTGGTGGTCTTGTCCTAATTGGCTGAATACCGAGTCCCGAACAAGATTACATTTCACTTGTCAGCGAATGCTAATGCATGACAAGCGTGGACGTTCCTAGAATTCCTTCTTTTCCCTTGAGTACCCAATCGGCGGACTTTCACTGCCTTTTTCATTCCAGTGGAATGTGCTTCCTGATGCACCAAGACGTGAAAAAACAGGGGACTTGCAATTAAGAGTTAATCCCGTTTCATAATGTCTAAAACTTGGTGGGTTACAACAGCGAATTCCAATGCTTCGAACAAGGCAATCCAATAGATCGATGAAGGGTTTGTTTGGTAGATATAAATTCAGGTAACAATGTCTGTGATCTTTGTAGTTGGTCGATCACTCACGTGCTTATTGCCTCGGCGTTTAACTTATGTGCAATTAAAGCTTGAACAATCAGGCTTAGAAGAGTAAATATTTTCAGGTTCGGCCCACATTTTCTCTTCACTTGTTCCTGGTGTTTATATCCTTTAAAACTCAATAATTTCAGTAAATACTTTGCATGCTGGGCAGTTCATTGTGTTCTTTGCTTTGGTGGCAATCTTTTTCCCCATGTCTAATTTGATCAGCTCTATATAGGTCAGATTTTCCCCCTACACTTCAATACTCTCTGTATACTTTCTTTTTCTTTTCTTTTTTTCTGATCGGAGTAGGTATTTCGGGAATACTCACAGGAGATCCAAATAAAATCGTCCTTACATCGTATGAATGCTCTTTTAAGTACAATTACCGGTTTATCAACACAAATGGACTAGCCTAGTTTTGTCAAATGGCAACTGTTAATTTACGACCGAAAATTGACAGCTCATCCGCAGTAAGCAATGGCAAGAAACCGTACCCAACTCGCATCAGAAATAACATGAATCCAGATTACTCATGTATAACTCAACCCGCGACAAAAAAAAAAAAAAAAAAACCAAA
>BCNH02000005.1:9942171-9952889 GCA_001662345.2 Metrosideros polymorpha var. glaberrima
AAAAAAAAAAAAGAAACCAAATCCTGAATGAACCCGAACCGACGTGGCTGGAAGCCATGCAAACCCGAATTCTTAAGTCAAATAATCCAAATCCATGGACAATCTAAAGGATACGATAACTGATAATCATTGAGGTCAAACTTCGTATGTCAAATTGCACTTAGGTGAGTATACTCAAAATTAGTTTAAAAGTATTGATCCATTGGTTCAAGTTCAAGTACGTTGGACCATAAATCAAATGTGTGGTATCTCGAATCGATTGTTGCATTGCAAAATTCACTCTCTTCATCCAAGCGAAAGCAAATGATTCACATCGAGATTAAAAGATTTGAAACATCTTCATCCGGCTACACCGGGAGAAAAAGATCACCTGGGAATCGAGTGTTGGATGAAGCGGAGGGGATGGGACAAGGAAAGAGAAGAATTGCTTGTGAATATTCTCCACCTGGTAATTAAGCCACCATGATCGCTTTTGAAAACGTTGGGACAACGTCCAATCGGCCACTCCACTACCTCTTCTCACTAGCCAACAAGGAACTCCTTAAAGATTGCCATTCATTCGACGCATTCGTCTCCCTTTATCGTTACAAGAAGCAAGAGATGTCCATTAGTCAACCCATAATCATTCTTGGACAAGACTACGCTTTTGTGACATCACATCGGCAATGGAGTCCACTCCGATGGTTATCGTGCATGGGCATAATCTGCACGTGAAGGAAATCATGGAGTGGGACATTTTCCTGGAAATGTGTGTATGCTCCACCATGTTTTTGATGGAGATTGACCACCCCCATTATTCAATCGTGTCTCAAAGCCCTGCCCTGAAGAAAATTTCGAGGGAAAGTGTTTGGCTCGAGCATCTCTCCCCTAGAATTGTCGACTTGACAATGGTAACTATCGTGCTTTAATTGATTGACGATCCAGGCCACTCATCGTTGTTCTTGTATTACGAATTGTCGCACGATCCTGCGTTAAGAAAGGAATTGGAACTTGATGATTGAGTTGATGAAATGAATCCACTAATGGAAAGGAAATAAACAACTAAAATGACGGGAAATAAATAACTGGGAAATGACTAAAAATAGATTTTAAGGAAGTTAAAGGCATTGACAGAAGTAAATCTTGTTCTTCGGATGTTTGTCCGTGTCCTTTTCTCTTCAGATGTGCTCATTCTATAGTGCATTGGGGGCTGGCCTCTTGGAATAATTACTCATTGAAATTTGATTTTGGCAGCATATCTAATGTATAACTTGTTCTCACCTCAGAAGCTCGACTACAATAACTAATTGACTCGGCTACAACAATTGCTTGACTGCAATGTCAGCTGCCAATCACTTGTTCTCGCCTTTCAACTCGACTAACATTGACTCAACTGACACCAACTCAGCTATCAGTCGATGGACGAAAATTGTTTCCATCTTGTCGACTTAATTCTATTGGCTTCTCGTAATTATTGCTGGTATTTGACCATCGACTGCGTTCAAATTGAATGTCAGATCACATTTGCTGGTGACATACTATTTATCCCTTCCTTGTTGACACCCAACATGTAGTATTACTAAGCCAATACTCAAAATCGGCATTGACTTTGTTCAGTTTACGACTTTGCTTTATGACTATGGCTCGACTTAAGAGGTTCTTCTTTGTCTCAATGGTCTTAGCACTTTCTCATCAACATTGACTGGAGAGAGAGAGAGAGAGAGAGAGAGGTATTTCTACATGTTATAATACCCTACACATACATGAATGTTTCGTAAATTTAACTTATCAATCAAAGTTGGGTAGTAGTAACAATGACGCTACCAATTGCAGACAAACTCGATCTTATCTAAGTTGTTGATTTTACGTGCTAATTGAAATTCAGGAAGTATGCCACTTTGCTAATGTTGTCAAATTACTAGGAAGCATATGGCTAGTTGAAACACCAGCAGACTGCATCTCCTCATGGAGAAACACTTCAAAAGCTAGGGTCATTTCAAAGCCACACATTAGGTACCTTATTGGCGATGGTTGAGCTACATGTTTGTGGTCTGATAACTGACACCCAAATGGGATGCTACTGCACAAGTGCCCCAATTGAATTGTATATGATTTGACACTTGGGTTACAGGCTAAAGTGGCCGAGGTCAGACAAGGTGATCATTGGAGTTGACCCCTTGCAAAGATTTGAGCATTTGGTTGATATTCAAGCAGCTTTGATAGATGGTATTCAGCCTTGTCCTACGTCACAAGATCGAGTTATTCTCTCTGGCTCTTTTGCTGTTTCCTCAACCTCATGCTTGGGATTTGATCAGGCACGAGAAGAAGCAAGTTACTTGGCACAGAGTTCGCGTGGTTTAGGCCCGTTCTGCCAAAGTTTGGATTCATTACATGGTCTGTCATCAGCAGGCTGCCTACATAGGATAGAATGAGTAAATGGAGTTCTACTGATGATGCTTGTCGACTATGTGGCTTGCTGCCTGAAAGTATTTGTTGCAGAGTAGTGGTTTTCATAGAGCTTGTGGTCAAAGAGAGGTTGAGTTTGAATCGACTGCGCAGAATTTAAAAGGCAACCTTTTCAGACAGTCCTACTAAAGCTTGCTTCGGATGGAATTAGATATACTACCTGTTAATGAATTTTCAGTTGCTGTTAGTTTCATTCTTGGTTCATGAGGAATGGCATTAGTATAACATATTGAGACACATGTTCTGTTTTCCGTCTGGTTATTTAAACTCTTGGGTTTGAGTCTGATTGCTCTCAATATTAAATAATTCATATTCTCTTTTCTTCTGTTCCACATGTGATCTCCATTTGCATATGAGAGGAAATGTTCAAGGATCCGAGATTGTTATTTTTTTGGGGGGGATTGTTAATTTGAGGAATTCAAACTTTTGATTCAACTAATTTCCCATGAACTCATGTAGCCCATCTAGTCTACATGAATCCGATGAGGCTCAGCTCACGAGATGATGAATGTACTCCCCAGAGCAACTCTTTAGTGAGTGGAAGTAGGCGATGGTTATTTTCGTATGGAGCATATTGATAGAGTCTACTCAATAAAAAGTGCCTATCGCGTTATCATAAACCCATTCATCACATGCATCTATACTGATTAATCAAGTTCTCCAAGCTATAAAGGAATAACTAAGAAGTCAAGGGCAATCACAAGAATTTGATTAGCGTTGATTTTGTCATTAATTTGACTACACTGCAAACTAAATAAATTCTTGGGATGAAATAGTTTCAAATTAATTAAGCGGCAAGAGGAAACATGACATGTCAAGATCTGGTGCTTCTAGTAATGCTTTAGCATCTTATTGGAAAGTAGTGTGATTTGACTAATTGTGCATGGTGAGCTATTTGATTTATGGGGGCACTTAAAGAGCTGGCCACGTGCTACTTGCTAAGGAGATAGAATTGTGCCAGAAGCACTCCGCCTTGTTTTGCGGAATCAGAAGAGTTCCAAATTGAGCCTATCACAAAGCGATGGTTGACTCTACTAGCACTGTTTAATATCAACATATAAACGACAAAAGCATTGAGATTATCTGAAGTCTCAATTGAGGGATTTGTGTTATCAGCTTTGGGAGGGTGTACTATGAGCCTTTCATACATCCAATGGCCCAAAATTTACGTAAACCGCTCAACATAAACAACCCCTGAACATGAAAATAACCCAAAAACTTAATTAGCAAAACCTCAATCTCTTTCTACCCCTAAATTCACCAACAGCTGATTTTGGCAGCTGCGCGGTCGCCTCTAGCCATTGGCTTCGCGGTTGCTTCACCTCTATCTCCACGACATTGGAGTTGCTGCTCTCTCTCTCTCTCTCTCTTTGTGTGTGTGTGTGTCCTATCACATTGTGTGCGGTTGACGCCGGTCATCTGCCTTGAACCTTCAATCATGTGGAAAGGTGTCAAATTTGTTGCTCAGAGTTCTTGCCGAGTTCGAGAAAGAGTTGAAGACACGTTTGCAAGGCGTGCTTGAAGCAGGAGAATAAGGCTAAACGCCTAAGCACAAAAGCACGAGGCCCAAATTGAGCTATGCATTTGTCACCGAGTGGGGGCCAGGTTCAACTTGGCAGTGTTGATAATATGTCTTGAGTTTTAGTAGATTTTCTAGTTTCAGTAGGTTTTCTAAAAGAGGTTTCCTATTTTACATAAAATGTGCGTGTATAATTCTACTCTATTTTGATACATCAGAGCAAACAAAAAGAGCATTTGCTTTTATCTCTGTGAGTTTTCTAAGTAAGTTTTCTATGAGAGATCTTTTAGCTTTTGCATTGTTTTCACAACAATTTGTATCAGAGCTAAAGTTAGGGTTTCTAGAGCTAATTTGGGGCTTTTACTTGTCTGATCACTGTCTAGAAATTATTTTGCTGCAATTATGTCTAGAGTGAAAGCATAGATTGAGAAATTCAATGGGAAGGAATAACTTTGAGTTGTGGAGCATTAAGATATATGCCATGTTAACAACCTTAGGTTTGTCGAAGCCATTGGATGACAAAAAATTTTGCCAAAAAACGATGAAATAGGTTGTCAAAGTAGACTTAATGGAGAAAGCGAAAAGCATATTCCTGTTGAATCTATTGGATGAGATATTGATCGAAGTGGTCAAAGAGAAGGATAACCCGTGTTTTAGGCAAAACTTTAGGCCTTTTATCTGATGAATGACTTGAGCAATTGCTTGTGTACGTCTATCAGAACCCATTTAGATGAGTTTCACAAACTGATGATAGACTTGAAGAACGTCAATGAAATATTACCCGATGAGAAACAAGGCATAATGTTGTTGGCCTCTTTATTGGATTCTTTTGAACACTTTACTGATTCAATACTATAAGAGCGCACTACAATTACCTTAGAAGAGGTAAAGTCTATCTTCTTCTCTAAGTAGTGGCAAAAGAAGTCACGATAACTTACCGTAGGATATGGCGCATTGTTTAATTATCTGGAGTAGAGCATATTGTAGAGAATATGGAAATAGCAGATGTAAGAGCCATTCTACATTGATGACCAATGTTAGGAACTGTCAATACTTCCATTGCGATGTACCAAGGCATTACAGGAGGGATTGTCCAGGATATAAGGGTAAAGGAGTTAAGGTGGACTTTGTAGGGGATGGTAATGTTGTTACTGCAATAGATAACAGTTTCAATGATGTTGATGATGTGTTAATAGTCACCACAAGTTCATCAATCGATGATAGGGTGCTTAACTTTGCAAGTTCTTATCATGTGACTTCTCATAGACACTAGTTTACTACCTATCAATACATGAATGGTGGTAAGGTGCTTATGGGAAATAGTGCTGCTTGTGAAGTAGTAAATACCAAAATAATTTAGATCAAGATTCACACGATGAAGAGGTAAGAACATTGGTTGGCGTAAGGCATGTACTGGAGTTGAGAAAGAACCCAATCTCATTGAATGCTTTTGATGAGTTTAGATACCAAATCTCCACTAAATGTGGGGTTTTTGAAGGTCTCTTGAGGTGTGCTTATTGTGATGTGGGGGAAGATAGACTGTGGGTTGTATCTCCTCAAGGGAACGATAGTGATTACCTCATATGCCAGACTCTCTAAGACTTCAAGTCAGGATATGACAAAGTTGTGGCACATGAGATTCGGAAACATGAGTGAAAGGGAAATGGTTATTCTGAGTCAAAGGGGTCTACTAAGAGGTCGCCGAACTGAGAAGATGAACTTCCTTGAACATTGCAACAAGAATTGTTAGTGAAGTTTAGTATAGTAGTTCACTCGACCTTAGAGATTGTAGACTGCGTATACTTAGAATTATGGGGACCCTCTCATTTGTCATCCAAGAGTGGCGCCAAGTATGTGTTGTCCTTTGTTGATGATGTTGTGAGAAAAATATGGATTTGTCTTCTTAAGCACAAGAGCGATGTGCTTGGTCGGCTCAAGTTATGGGAGGCAATGATCAAAAAGTAGCTATGAAGGAAGAACAAATGCCTGAGATTTGATAAAGGGTTGGAATTTTGTTCTATGAATTTTGACTGGTCTTGCGCAAAGGATGGCATAGTGAAATACTCTACGATTGCTGATACACCATAGCTGAATGGAGTCGCAAAACTGATGAATGGAATTATATTGGAAAGAGCTCGCTCTTTACTCTTTAATTCTGGATGAAGGGAAGATTTCCAGGCCGAAGTAGTGAATACTGTTTATTGGTTAGTGAACAGATCGTTATCACCATCACTATCACTATCACCATCACCATCACTAGCAATTGATTGTAAAACTCCTGAGAAAACATGGTCAAGCTAGCCTGCTAATTACACCAGACTAAAAGTGTTCGATTGCCCCCCTTATACTCGTGTGAATGATGGCGCTCTAAAGCTAAGGGCAAGGAAATGCATATTCTTAAGCTATGTAAATGAGTGAAAGGATATAGGCTATGGTGCACTTATGAAGATTTACCTAGTTTTTCGACAGAGATATTACCTTTGATGAATATGCTCTATTTTAGAAAAGGAGTAAGGAATCAATTGCATAGAAAGTTGGACACTATCCAGAAATAAATGGAGCTTCAAGGAAAGCTTAGAGATATTTAAAGTGCGATAGATGTGACAGTGTCGCTAGATTCTATAGCAGCTGACAATTGTTCCAAGGTTAGGGTTGAAAATTCTTCAAGGTGGATGAGATAGAGAGATGTTCAGAGTGCGATAGATGTGACAGTGTCGCCAGATTCTATAGCAGCTAACAATTGTTCCAAGGTTAGGGTTAAAAATTCTTCGAGGTAGATGAGATAGAGTGATAGTTTTATGCAGGTATTGAAGTAGATAATTTGTGTGCAATAGATATAGCATCAGATATGCAGAGGGAGAAGATTGTTGGAATGTTACGATGCTTTGGTGGTGAAATGATACACGCGAGACTTAAAATCTCATGTAGAGTGATTTGAAGGAGTTACGATGGGAAAGCATCAAGGCACTTCAACATACAGTTAAGAAATTCTGTAAGTATCCTACTTGCTGCATATGATAAAGTGTCTAAACTGTCACCTTATACTTGGATCAAAGTGAAGAACTTTTCCCATGCTTCACATGCTAATATTGTTGCTTGTCTAAGTTATGTCGTGGATAGCACTAGACTTGATCTATCATATGCAGTTAGGAGAATTTATACAATTAATACAGGTGTATATTGTTAGGGATGACATGCTTTAGGGTAAGTTATGGAAGATACAATACAAGTAGTGTAGTAGTAACTTGGTTTGAGAATCCGAGTCACCCAAAGAACCTAAATGATGGTCAATTTCTGAGCAATTGTGCCTCTACTTCTGTGAGTTGTGCTATGAGTTGGAAGGCGTCATTAAGACACACAATGATTTCGTCAATGACTAAGGTTGGAAACTTGGTAACAACGAAAGGAGCTAAAGAGGTGGTTTGGTCTAATGACTTAAATAGTGATATTGCCTTGGCACATCGGGTTGATGCGGTGTTTAGTAAAAGTCAAAGATATTATTAGAGAGTCGAGTTCATTTGTTATCGAAATCACTATGTCAAATTAAGCATGCCAAGAGAGGATGTGACCTCGAAGAAGCTTATTGCGGTGGAGAATTCTAAGGACATGTGGGTCGAGTTCATTCCTTTAGACAAGTCCAAGCTCAGCTTGGGCTTGATAAACATCTGTGATGGTTGAGCTTTTGTCAGGGCATTGAGATGCGTGCGTGGGCAAGTGATACTAGAAATGATGATTTGATGGATTAAGTGTATGGATCGGTGTGTTGTGTGACAAAAGGATGATGGGTAAAAGATGAAGACATGGAAGGTTCACCACCAAAGCGTAAAGGCACAAGCTACTAGCCTAAGATAAAGAACCGGGATAGATGGGTAGCTCACCACCAAGGCGTAAAGGATTACTCCACCGGCCTAGGATAAAGAAATGTTTGATGCATCACTAACAGTGTTAGATAAAGAATTTGATAAATAATTCAACTTACGTAGAGGAATTCTCAAATATTCATCGAAGTCTGCATTACAACTGAGAACTCTCCTCCATTTACAGGAGAACTAGACTTAAGAAATAGAAGCATTAAAGATATGTTAACTACCCCGACAATAAAGACATATGAACTAGAAACTTCATTAAAGACTTAGGAACTAGAAGTGCATTTAAAACACATAGAATGTGACATCCTGATTCTGGCTCACCTATTTAATGCGTAGAGAATAACATTTGGAAATGTTATTTCATAATGTCTGTTGAGGGATAGTCCTTGTGTGATGTCCTTAATTTTCGATCAATGTACTAAGATCGAATTCGATGAAGAGTATTGGACTTTAAATGATTGAGAGACAACCATTCGACGTTATGTTATCAAAATCCCAAAATTTATCGGTAAATCCTAAATTTTCAAATAAGTGACGGTAAGCCGGAAATTGAGAACCAATGAGAACTTATGGACTTTACAAGAATCAATAGGCCTATTTCCTATGAAATTTGGCCACCAAGATACCCTATAAGAAGAAATTATCATTTTGCTCCCGAAAGCCCATTTTTGGCCTAAATAAAGAGCCATTTGGATATTAAGCCCACTAAGCCCATTAAATTTGAGCCCTAGCCCCCATGAATAGTACCAAGCCCACATGAATAGTGCTAAGGGTGAAAATTACCAAAATACTCATTTTAGAAAACCTTGACTTTGAGGGACAAAATTTGTGGGCAAGAGACAATTTTATTTAATACAAAGTGAAGACTTGATGAAGAAGCAAGAAGCCATCTTGGAATAGAAGACTTCCACTCACTCTCTCTCTCCCTCTCTTTCTTCTTTCTTTCCTTCAATTATTGCCCCAAAGTTGTCTTAAATTTCAAGAGCTAAAATGGATGAAATTTTGGAATTGCATTAATGAGGGCAATAATGCAATCTTGGTAGAGTAGACAACTTTGGAAGACTTAAGCTATTACCCTCTCTCTTTCTCATTCTCACTCTCTCTTTCACTCTCTCTCTCTTTCTCACTTTCATTCATTCCCTCTCTTTCCCTCTTGTCCGGCCATCTTCACCGCCACCCCTCACCTTGCCACCGTCGTTCATCACCGTGCCGAGCTCGAGCCGCATCCTTGCTATCGTGTAGCCACACCGTGCCGTTAGACCAAGCCACGCCGCACTGCCACCCGAGCCGCACCAAGCCACCATGCCATGCCGCCCTAGTCCATTGTCGTGCCGTTGCCACTACCGTGCCATACCCTTGCCGTGCCTTTGACATTTGTTGCCATTTGTTGTCACCGCCGTTAAACTAGTGAGTTAACTCCTTAATCCTTGGTTAGGTTGTTAATTGCGTTTAGGGTTAGATTAAGTGAGGTTTAGAACTAATTATGGATGAATTAGTTGATAGGCTATCATGATAAGTTATCATGAAATGATAAGTGATGGTGACAGGTTATCAAGAAAAGTGATAAGTGAAAGTGATAACCTATCAATGAAAAGTGATAAGCTATCGGTAATTAGGTGACAAGCTATCATTAAATGGATGATAAGCTATCAGCATTTGAACGATAAGCTATTATTAATATGTGATGAGCTATCGGTATTTAAGTGATAAACTATCGAAAAATGGACGATAAGCTATCATCGAATAGGCGATAAGTTATCAAGGTTAGATTGATAAGTTATTAATTAGTATACTTTGTGCTTGTGATATGTGATATTTCTATATATGTTTTGGTATGATTTAAGGTGATAATTGCCTTGGAATAGTGATTGTTTCATGAACTATTATTTTTCTAGTTGAAAAGAATTCATTTTTGGAATATAAATTATGATTCATGAGGTGTCGTGTGATATCCCAAATTTCGACGATGTGGAATACTGTAATATTTTGAATTTTCGACAGTATGAAATAATCGAATGACGATCGTCGAAATTAATTGTTTTAGAACAATTTGCAAAAAAGGGAAAAGAAAGAAGAGAATGGAAACAGAGGCCGTCGTCCACGGGTTTCGAACCACGGACCTCCGCTGTCTCGTGCGCGTCTCGTGCGCTTGCCACTCGGCTAAGGCACGACTCTTGGGATTTCAACGCCAAAGGTTTTATTTAAAGAATACGGCACAAGATTAACGAAAGAGAATCAACCGAAGTCGTCGTCTGTGAGTTTCGAACTCGAGACTTCGATTTGTGCCGTCCCTTACCACTCGACTAAAGTTCGAACGGTGAGACAGCAGCGCCAAAAGTTTTATTTAATAGACACGGCGCGCGAGAAAGGGAGGAGGGGCAACCGGAGCAACCGAAGTCGCCGCCTCCAAGTTTCGAACTCAGGATCGGATCATTTGTTTCATTCCCGGATACCACTCGGGCAAGGCGCGAGTGGCGAAATCAAAGCGCCAAAATTTATATTTAAATGAATCGGCGCGCTTTAAACGTCGTCATTTTAGGTCAACAGAAACGACTTCAACTTTTGCAAAAAAACCCTAATTTTTCGCAGAAGAGACGTTTTGGGCCGGGCATGAACCACCAGGCCTAAATTCTTTTATTTTCGGATTTCAAGAGGGCCCATAATGGAAAATTACCATTTTACCCCCAAAGCCGATTTTTGGCCCATTTTAAGAACCTATTGGGTTTTTAGCCCATTGGGCTCGTCAAATTCAAATCCGAGCCCATGTGAGCAGTGGCAAGCCCACTTGAGTAGTGCGGGCCGTGAATAGTGCCAAATTGGAAAATTACCATTTTGCCCTTTTTGGCCCAAAATGAAGAATCCATTGGATTTTTAAGCCCGTTGAG
>BCNH02000005.1:9954060-9972320 GCA_001662345.2 Metrosideros polymorpha var. glaberrima
TGAGATTTTGTCTGATTTCATGTCTTGACTGATGTGTTGTCTTAGCATGTGATTACAACTGATAATATGCAGGGCGTGTGCATATCCCAAGGCAAGGTAAGAACACCTGTGATTTGTTGATTGATCAGTGAGTGGGTTGCTCGAACCCGTTATAGGTTGCGTAGAGCGAGCTTTGCTCGCTATTGATCTGTCATCGACATTAAGTTGCATGTTTAGGGTTCACTCTAGGTGAATTGGTATCCTACGCGAGGTTTAGGCGGTTAACTCGCTGAGATTTATATCTCATTTGTTGTTGTTAACCATTTTTCAGGTCCGTAGAACGGAAGGCCGACGAGTACGGTTCAAGGTACCCTGGTGTAGAGGAGATAGGTTAACCCCGACCCCGGTTCCTCTTTTGTTGGTTGTGTAGGAAGTGGCCCGATAGTGAGGGTTTGTAAATATAAACTTCCTAGGGTTAACATGTTGATAAATAAAAAGGTGTGGTTTGTTAGTGCTGTTTGTTCTGTTATTGGTGCTGCTGTTTTTCCTGCTATCCCTGCTGTCAGGGGTTGTTCATGTTCCTGCATGCGCTAATTAAAAGAAAAAAAAAATGGGTCGTCGGTGCGTCCTGGGACGTCGACATATTTATTGACCATTGGACAAGTGACAGGGATGGTCGTGCGCTCGAGGGTCCGGGGTGTGACATGTCGTGCTTGGATACCAAGTTTTTAGGTGTTGGAATAATCTATGAGGTTTGAAAAATGAAGCACGTGAAGTTTGACGGGATAAGCATGTCTATGTGATCACATATGATTATTCTATTGCATTTTTACATGTGAAAATGGCAATAAGTTTGACGTATAAGGGCAAATCGTGACATGAGCACGTATCATGGTTGCATTGACTAAAAAAAAAGAAATAAGATTTGTATGCATGATTGGTATGCTCGTGTTATCACAAAGTGTACGGACTCTCAATGGTGATTGGGGACGATGCCCAATTTTATCAATGATATTATCGGACACTCAGTGGAGGTTTGAATGACGGATCGTGGTAGAGGCCGGATCGATTCTCCTTATGAAATGCCATCTACTTGTGGGAGAGATTAAGATGGGGCCGCACCTCAATTGACCAGGAGGAGATATTGCCGTGTCCGATGGGGCGGGACTATGCCCGATTATGCTGGAAGACCGCTAACCTTTGGGTTGTGCCGTGGCCCAGAAAAGTCGAGAACCGCCAACTTTCGGGTTATGCTATGCCCGAGAGCGAGCGTAATCACTAGGCATAAAATTGAAACACGCTTAGATGTATTGCGCATGAGAAATAATAATATGTATTCTTATTGCCTTAATTGATGTATTGTTCATCGAATCTTATAACTAATAATATGCAGGGTATGTGACAAGGCGAAATAAGAATGCTTGTGATTTGTTAGTTGATCGGAATTGAGTTGAGTCACTTGAACCTGTTATAGATAAAATAGAGTAAGAATTGCTCGCTATTGATCTGTCATCGATAATAGGCTGCATGTTTGGGGTATGCTCTAAGCAAATCGGCACCCTACACGAGGCTTAGGTTGTTAACTTACTGAGATTTTATCTCACTTGTTGTTGTTAACCGCTTTTCAGGACCATAAAGTGGAAGGTCGACTTGTGCGGTTCAGATCAAAGTGCCCTCGCGTAGAGAAGTTTAAGTTAACCCTGATCCTGATATCTTTTTGTCGATTTTGGTAGGAAGCAACCTGTTGAAAATGGCATGTATTTGTAAACTTCCTAGGCTTAACAAGTATATAAATATAGTGTGCTTTGGTAACAATTGTAATCTTGTTGTTTTTCCTATCATCCATGTTGTTGTGATTGTTAATTGTTTTCACTTGCGTTGATAAAAAAAATAAAACAAACTGGTCGACAACGCATTTTGGGACATCACATTCAAAATGACCTAAAAGAAGTATCGAGATCATTGCGCCCTCGAGGGCTGAGGCGTGACATAGAAACTATGAAATTCAATAAAGACATGGAGACTTGAAATCTTGACTCTTCAACCATGTGGTTCATCTGCCAAAATTCGTCCACCAGCCTTGTCCAGAAAATATCTATCTTTAGAGATCGACAAATATCAAAGGAAATTGCTCGGAACAGCCTCTCATCTCAATGCTGTTGATCCACATTGAATCGGCAACTATTCTTGATGAAACGGAACTTAATCGGTAAATTCAAGAATCGATAACGCCTTAATCAGTAACCTAGTCGATAGTTTTTTCATCGAAGCATCGAATTCTCGACCCACTGAAGCAAGTTATGACCAAATTCTGTTTTGACTTATCAATTGTGATGAGTTTGTCGATGGAATCAAGATGAATGCTCCCGTATCACATTGGAAGAGCTAATATGGATAATGAGCACTATGACTTGACTCAAACACCAAGCTAAGGTGGAGATTATTGAGAATTTATCTCGAGTTTGAGTAAATTTCTTAGTTTGAGTAAGTTTCCTGAAAAAAAAATAAAAGGTTTCATATTTTAGATAAAATATGCATATAAGATAAAATTTAACTTTGGTGTTATATACAACTAAGCAAAAAGGAGAAGTATCAGATTTACTCTATGTAGCTTTTCATAGTGAGTTCTCTAGGAGAGATTATGATATAATACTTGTGGGTTTACTTTGGATGTAATTAGATGCAGGGAAACATTTGAGCGATTAAGCAATTGTAAATTATTTACTCTCTGAATTCATAATGGATTTTTGGGTAGCTGGCTCTTCTAGTGGCGTAGGTGCTGATACTCGGACTAAACCACATAAATCTCTTGTATTCTTTATTATTTCTTGTTGATTCTTTTGGTAATTTTGTTCTCTCACATTTGGCATGAATTACAAGATCCATTTACTTCCGTGTTATTTTCCTGATAGACGAGCACCTAACTACAAACCCAGAAAGGTCTCTTGACTTTGCCCATGTAGCGAGTGCCCAACAAACTTTGGTCCCATGAAACGAACCAACTTACACTAACTTTAAATGTAGAACTTACTTTTCACAAGTTACGATTTAGAGCAACCAAGAGAAGTGTTAGAAATTTCTCTCCATAAATTTTGTGAGTGAGTTGTTTTTTATAACAATTTGTGACATGACATTTATGGGTTTGCTTGGGGTGTAATATAGGATTGGGAAACACTCCAGCAAATGGAACTCTATAACTCTTTGTATTCATGGTGGATTTCTTTTCGGTTAGCTCTCCTTGTGGAGTAGGTATTGCCATTCAGACCAAACCATGTAAATCTGCATTATCTTTATTGTTTTTTTTTTTCATTTCTCTAGTAATTTTATCTTATTGCATTTGATATTGAATTGCAAGCTTCGTTAGCTTCAATGTAATTGCACAATAATAGGTATTAGAACTAGGTTAGAGTCTCTATAATTGATTCATGGGGCTTTTAGGGCTTCTTTGATAATGCTCCAGATTCTCTTCGTCTTGATTCTTTTATTTTCGAGAACAAATTTGGAATGGAAGACTGTTTAGTAACCTTTTGTTCCTAGGAATATTTGGAACAGAAAAAAGAATTAAAAAAAAGTTGCTTCTTGTATCCGATAACAAAAAAAAGAATCAACTTCTTTTTCTCACTCTTTCTCGCCATTCTTTCCACCGCCACCCATGCCGCCACCACCTATCATTGTCGCTCGCCACCAGCTGCCTTATCCCGCCGCCGATCACCGCCGCTTGACACTAGCCATCACCACTACTGCCAACATCGACCACCATCGCCGCTCGACGCCAGCAACCACCATCGCCACTCGACGCTAGTGACCACCATCGCCACTGCCCACTGTCGCCTACCACCACCACCATCTGACACAGCTGGCCACCACCGTCGCCCGATGTCACCTCCACTAACATTTTCATAAGTAAAAGAATAAAATTAAGAATAAAATTTTTTAGGGTCTTATCAAATGCATTTCTATTTTTTTTATCTATTCCGAGAATATAAATTTTTTACAGTTACCGAATGTATTCTTCTGTCCAGAAACTCTTCCTGGGAACAGAATAAGAAAAAATCAATTCTGTTTAGAAATTATTCTCAAGAACAGAAACGTTACCATACACACCCTTAATACCTCAGGGTCTCTCAAACCTTCCCTAATTTAAGGTGTGGAAAAATCTAGAAAACTTGATTTTTCGAGTTCTGAAAATGATGAAGTCACCACCAATTGGTTTTATTAATCTAGACCGGTTGGACTCTAGAATCCTAAATACTTTTAGGAAATATGAAATATCTCGGCGGACTCGTGTAGGTGACTGGTTTATTTTCGAAAAATCAGAGATTTATGGTCCGAGTGTTTGGTTGCGCGTGGGAAAGGGTTAGCAACCCATGACGCCTTTTCGGTGTCGCATTTTTTACTAAGTCCTCAATATTTCATTTTTCATTTGCTTTCCTGAAATACAAATGAGATTTTATGTTGATAGAGATTTAATCAAGAGAAAGGTTCGCATCAGTTTACACCTCGGGAATCCCTCTGGGTAGTCATGTGTGTTCGAGTGTTTTGAAAATATGTATGCATGTATGTATGATAATGAATGCAAGTGAGACGTGTCTCGATGACATGGATGTATGGATCCCAATGTGAGGCATATTTATGTGTGGATGACTTATATGCTTCGATCCTTTATTTTAATGATGCATGCGTGCATGTTTTTGAAATTGACTAAGCCATTTAATTACTTGGCTTATTCGGGTGCAAAATCATCCCGGAGGACGTGCATACTCCCTTTCAGCCAACTTTCTATATTATAGGATTTGGAAAGTCCTAATAGTTTTTATGACGATATTTATGACCTTTGAAAGTAATTTTAGTGAAAAAAATATGAGCATATGTGGGGCTCGGGTCTTATCGGGTGGCAATTCAGCTAGTACGAGCTGCTCCGGCTCGAGTTCACTTAGATTTCGACGATTCCCCCGTAATTGATCCGAGGATTTGGGCTTTTATTTGAGCATGATTTCCTTCATCAAATGTGTGATTTGAGGCCAAACTAGGCTTCCTCAACGAGGGCGAAATGTATTAAACCTCACGTTGAACATGAAGGGAGCTTCTAGGTGATATGAGCTGATGTTGATAAGGATGCCAGTTCTACAACTTTGGGAATCTGTAATGCGCTAGTGCTACTTCATGATATTTTGGGACGGATAGGACTTGATCGTTGGTTGATTGGATAATTTCTTTTTTCCTTGAAATTGGTAGGATGTTCAAGATAGATATTTAATTTGATAGGCTTGAGAAGATATGTCGGGCTCTCTTTGTGAAGAGGCAAACATAAGTGGAGAGACACAAGTACGTTGGATGATAAGAAAATTGTCCGAGCGGATTAACATCATACTTGGACACACCGATCCTACATAAGGAAACAATTTTATGTGGAGATCAGCACGCTGAACTTCAAATAATTCATTGAAGTGTTGGTTGTTCTTGGCTGCAATTATAGAAGCCATGAAATCTTTTCTTCCTTGTGGACATGACAACGAAAAGTACGCATAGGATTAGAAAAACCAAGCTGTTGCCAAAAGCAGCTTTTGTTTTGTACACAGCTAGAGGTGTCAAATTGGTGGGTTGGGTTGGGTTTGAGCCAGATCGAAAATGGTCCGATCCAAATTGACCCATTTAATCCGTTTTGACCCATTTTCGTACAGTAAAAATTTAGCAACTCATACCCGACCCGACCAAACCTATACTCGACACATATCCGACCTGACTCATATTGTTAAAACAGTTCCATAATTAATTAAATCTAAGAAATGAGAGGAGGTGTGATCAGCCTCAATCTAAGGTCGCCGAAGCACCTCAAACCTATTTGGGGGCTTTGGCAACCATGAATCGAGCTCGTTCCTTGGTCAAGAACTTTGGTCGGCCTCAAATTGAGGTCGCAAAGGTGCGGCATTGAAGCTTGAGGCGAGGAGGATCTGCATCAAGGACAAAGGGAGAAGATGAAGACCCAAAGGAGGGAAAAAAATGAAGACAAAGATATGGAGATGGCTCATTTAGATCAGACATGAGTAAGGAAAAGAGAGATGCGACGGAAGCGAGCCTGACAGAGGCAAGCGAGTTGCAAGCGCTGTGTGAGTTGTCGTGTGACCCAATTGAGAGTGATGGCCTATTTTTTAAATGGGTCGAAAGTGCGTCTAACTGTGGGTCCGATTGTGGACCCATCTAATTTAACACTAACTTTTGGGACCCATTTTAATCGGCCCTTACAAATTCTACAACTCATATACAACCCATTTGCAAGAAATATGAGTCACAAAATGACCCATGTTGACACCTCTATGCCTGTAGTACATGAAGGATAGTTGTTCACTTGGATGCGTACAAAATCACTTTGTTAAAACGATAGTGACCCCGTAATTCAATTTAACCTCTCGGAATCCCTCAGCATAAACATTCGAAAATTGGAATAGCTTTCCGGAATGAAGAAATATGCCTATACAAGAAGAACGAAGTAACGTGTCTCGTGAACAGTCAAGACCATCGAATTGGACAAAATAGTTACCATTTTATAGACATGTTTGTCTAAAATGTTAACCTTTATTAGAAAATATATATATAAATTACTTAATCACGGCTTTTCATGAATTTCGAATTTCTGCGAAAATAAAAATTTCTTGAGACAAGTTAAGCGTGCCCCAAGTGCCCCAGTTAAGATCAAATATGATCAGACCTATCTAATGAGCGATGTCTGCCTGAGGACTCATGCCTTCAAGCAACACTTATGTTGGTACTCTCATATCTAAAACAAATAATTTCCTTTGATTTTTCCTAGATGGGAATCTTTTTCCAGCATCCACATTACAAACTCAAATAATAATAAATAAATAAAAGGCTTGTAAAAGTGTTAAATTCTTGATATGTCACGTACATGACATATTACAATTAACATATACGACGGGTTGTTTACACACAAAAATGGCCAAATCTCTATAATCGACATGATGTTGATTCAAGTGACCGAGTCTTTGTCATCGACATGATATCAATTCAGGTGAGTATAGAGCTTGGTCTGCTATGGTTGTCGGCAATACATCAACAAAGGAATACTTATTGACAATCATGAATAGTGTATCGATGACTATAAATACAGCTATTGACACATGATGGTGAATAGTCGACAAACATATCGATCAAATGATGAAACTAATACATGGCCAATGATAAAATGGATTTGGCTACGTGTTGGATGCAGGGAAATGAAGGCATGAGACAAAGTAAAGATACTGATTGAAGACAAAGATACCAATTGATAGTTGAACTAAGTGGCACTAAAAGAATTGTAATTGCCTCCGGATAAAGTCAACATGCGATCATGGGGCATAAAGTTATGGAGATGCAGTTGTAAACGTCATTATAGTATTAATGGCTTATGAGCGGTTATGTTTGTAGTTTATAAAAGGCGATATGTAACTATTGTAAAAGGATCTACGATCATCAACACATATTCCTTATGTTTTTTTAGTTTATCAAACCATTTTCAGTTCCAATACTTGCACTTTTTTTTCCTTTAGATTTATTGTTTTTCGTCCTTATTGCACAAATTCAATTCATGTCTGATTCGTCACTGAACCTGTTCACTAAAATACCAGAGACCAATCTTTAGTGAAAGGTACTTTAATACTTAAGACATATCCCGATTTCTAGTGACACAAATTGTATAAGTCTACTATTTTGGCATCCACCATGCACCAAATAGAAGTCCCCATCCTTCTGCAGAATAACGATGTACTCCCACTCATTTAGGCTCCATTCATTTAGCGAAAAATGTGATGTTTCTGGAAAATGTTTTTCAGGAAGTCATCTTTAAGAAAAATGACGGTATATTCCGATGTTCGGCTGAAACTTGAAAATGAACTGAAAAATATACTCCGTCGTTTGATATGGAAAATCGGATATGATTTCCTTCGTGCACTCCTTATAATAATTTTGTATATTTTTTTCTTTATTTAAAAAAATTCTATTTTTTATTTTTCTTTTCTTTTTTTTCCTTTCTTTTTTTAATTTTTATTTTTCCTTATTCTTCGGCCAGTTGCCAGTCGACAATTGGCCACAGGCGCACTTGAGCCTCGCCGGACTATGGCGAGGCTCAGCGAGCTCTAATCTCGCCTGTGGCCGATCGCAGACCATCGCCATGGCCAGCGACCAACAGAGGGAGAAAGAAAAGAAAAAAAGAAAAGAAAATAGAAAAATCAAAATTATAAAAAATCAAAAAGAAAAAGGAAAAAGAAAAATCAAAATTATGAAAATAATAATAATAATAATAATAATAATAATAATAATATGAAAGAGGGTAGAGAGCAAAGAGAAGGGAAAATAACTTTTTTTCTTCAAAAAGAAAAAATCATTTACTCTATTTTTTAAGGTGTTTTTTCCATTAAGGTAAAATGTTTTCTTATTTTACATGAAACGAACGCTGAAAAATTCAAAATTATTTTTAAAAATTATTTTTCGCGAAACAAACGAAATCTTAAAGAGTGTGCAATGTGCGTGTTGACGTCTAGTTAGTTATATATAATAGCTCTTGGAGCACCACGTGGTGTCTAATCAATTATTCTTGGAAAAACAATAATAAAAAAAATTTTATAACAAAAATTATGAGAGAATAGTACACGTTTTAGTACTCTTTTTTTGGGGCAGTAACGTTTTAGTACTTTTACGGTGCATTGAGTGGCAAGATCACCTAAAAGATCTCATGGTTTCACTTTTACGCTTCTTGGCATGTTTCTTTATGCTTCATCGCAAAGCAAAAATGCTTTCCCATCAAAATTATAAATAAATAAAAATTATGTGACTCACGTGTCAAAATTTATATGTTGCGAAAGTTTCAGATATTACAGATTAAGAAAGAAATAAAATGCACCGTTATTAATATTTGAATTAAGAAAAAAAAAGAAAATTGAAAAGGTAGCGTGACATACATTATTCGATTTAAGCTTCTCAATGTTGATAAGACACACGAAGTTACATCAACGAGTCAGATAATCGAACTCCTTTGTATCGTGCTGATCTCGAAAAATTCGTTCCAATCTCTTGATAAGAGGTCACCACTTACACGACTTGTATATGTTCTCCAGGTAATAGGCACCCTAAGACGATAAGGCATCCTGCATATTCTCCGAAAGCACCCATATAATAAGCAATTGATATTTCTACATGTACTGTAGATCTATGTCCGTAGTTGATAATTACGGAAATACAGCATGATGAGAACTTAGAACTTAGAGTTTGATATTGACACGTGTGAGTGAGATAGAAATAGTTTTGGGAAAATTACTAAAAAAATCATAAATCTATTGTAATTATGTCAATTGAGTCATAAACCTTTTTTTTCTACCAATTGAGTCATACATCTTTTGTATTTGTGCTAGTTCAGTCCATCCGGCTAATTTTAACCAGCCGATACTAACGTTGACAATTTTTAATAATTTTTGAAATTTTCTCTTCTTTTTTTTTCTTCCCTCCTCCTTCCTTCAACCGATCATTGGACCTTGGCGACCGACCAGAGGCGAGGGCCGACAAGGCTGACCATGCCAAACTTGCCAATGATTAGGTGAGGTCGGTCTCACTAATAGCCGGTGAGGGGAGCTTCACCCGAGGCTGGCGAGGCCTCGCCTTTGGCCGATTGCCAAGGTCCAACAACATGCTAGAGGAAGAAGGTGGAAAGAAAAAAATATAAAAAAAATAAAAAACAAAAAAGTTGAAAATTTTGAAAATATTATTAAAAATTGTCCACGTTAGTGCTGGCCGACCAAAATTGGTCGGATGGACTGAATTGGCACAAATACAAAAGGTTTAGGGCTCAATTGAAAAAAAAAGGTTTAGGATTGAATTGGCATAATTGCAATATGTTTATGACATTTTTAGTTATTTTCCCAATAGTATTTTTTTTTTAATTCGTAAAAATTAAACTCGTTCTTGGTAGATGGGTCCAGCTAGGGTCCAGCTAGGCTAACTGTACGGTTGCACTGACTGTGTAACGGTGCTTTTATAGCCACAAATCTTACATTACGCTAGTTGGACTCATTTGGACAATCAGAATACAAAATTTCCAAAATTAATTGTAATAAATGGCCCTTGTGCTGCAAAATCACAAAAGCTAAAACCCTTTAAAAGAATAATAAAAAAACATAACCCTATCATTTAGCCTGTCATATTTATTTTAAGTTGCATGCTTTTTACCAATATTTATTAGTAAAATTCACGCACAATTTCTAAAAGAGAAATGGAAATTTTAATTAAATTCAAGAACTAAAAGGTATATGATTATATTGCTAGCTACGTGACAGACCAGAGCGAGATGAAATATGAGGTGATTCCATATTTCTCATGTTTGAGCTGTTGCTTTTGTAGACTAACTAGCCTCACAAAAACCCCAAACTAGTAACATATGTTTTAAAACTGTACAAATGAGGTGGTCATGACTAGAGCAAATAATATTGTGCTAGTGATAGGTTTGAATGAGGATATATACACAGTGCGCTAGTAGTCATGTATACGATTATTGTGCCTTTTTTTTTTTGGTCTCAAGATTATTGTGCCTTTTATACATTATAATGATTTAGCAACAATGAAATGATCTTGGAAATTCTAATCTGACAATTATTAAGCAGAATAATATTTCTTTAACTCGCAGGAGAATTAGCTATATTCTAGTAAGTTTTTTTTCGGACTAATACCCCAAAAACCTCCAACTTTAGCTTTTGTCCTAATTCTACCTTTTGTCTCATAAAAGAACCTCCAACTTTTGGTATAGTCACAATGTTATCCTAAACTTTTTTTAATCCCATAAAAAACCCTCAACTTTACGTCATTTTCCAATTATACCCTAAACTTTTTTTGTCCTATGAAAACCCCAAACTTTAGGTTTTGTCCCAATTTTAGGGGGGTCCAGTCCCAACTTTACCCTAAATTTTTTACTATTCCATAAAAAATAACATACTTTTACTTGATTCATAAATCTGCCCTCATTAATCTTTCATCCAAAATTTCTTGTTAACAACCGAGAAATAGAATACTCCAAAGCACAAGCTATTCGAGCATCCCGAGCGCGAGTTCTCCGACGCGAGATGGAACATTTCCAAGCATGGTAGATCGAAGACTAATTGCAAAATCACTAAAGCTGGGTTAATGAAGGCAAATTTGGGACTCAAGAAAAGTTGATGATATTTTATGAGAAAAAAATATCAAACTATTGAACTAGACCTAAATTTGACATTTTTTTATGAGATAAAAAAAAATTTATGATAGAAATGGGATGTGACCTAAAGTTTGGAGTTTTTTATGAGATAAAAAACAAATTTATGGTAGAATTGGAACTGAACCTAAAGTTGGAGATTTTTTATGTGACAAATGGTAAAATTGGGAGAAAAGTTAAAGTTTGAGTTTTTTTGGGTATTAGGTTTTTTTTAGGTTTAATTATGTGTAATCTTGCGTAAATAATCCTCCATATGTTATTTTAGAGAACGCCACTTCAATGGAATCATCCGGTTCCAGGAAATGCTTTTGTGGTCAAGAGTTGACCATCATTCTCATTAAAATGACAGCTTTCCATTATAAAATTCATCTGCATATTGGCATGTATATCTATACTACACAATTAAATACTTAGTAATCTTTGATTATTTTATTATTTTCAAAACATTATAGGAGATTGTCTCAACACTTCTTTCTTGCACATACCTACAACCATTGCACTGCCACCCCTACGCCACCGTTGTCATCGAGGAGTCTAGGCACACTTCAACCACTGTCGCACCACTTCTCTCCTTCACCCCCTCCCACATAGATCAGAGCAGCATGACCTTTGATCTGTACTTGCCAACCGTCGAGAACCTCGCATTAGTGCAATCGGGGACTTGATCAGCAAAAAAATTGTTAAAAAAGTCCTAAATCTTTTATAACTATGCCAATTTAGTCCTAAATCTTTTGCATTTATGCCGATTCAATCCATTTGGCCGGTCAACATTAACGTGAACCTTTTTAATAATATTTTATTAATTTTGTGAATTTTTGTATACTCTTTTTCTCTTTTTTCTTTTATTTAGATTTTCTTTTGTTCAAGACTTAGGGCCAGCGAGGGTGGCCGGTTGACCCTAATGGCCACAGGTGAGGCATGAGATTCTCTCGCCCAATGCCGGCGAGATCGTTGTGGCCCTCATGCCCAGACCAAGCGAGGGCCGCAACGACCTTGTCAGCACTGGGCGAGGCCGTCGCAACACTCGCCAGATCTGGGCAAGGGGCCGCATGCCCTCACCCTTGCCAAGTGCTGGTGAGGGCATCCAAGCCTTCGCCGATCCTATTTCCAGAACAAGAAAAACACTAAGGAAAAGAATAAAAAATAAAAAAAAATCATTAAAAAAAGTTCACATTAGCGCCGATGACACCACGTTAGGGCTGACCGGCTAAATGGGCTGAATTGACACAAGTACAAAAGGATTATGACTGAATTGGTAAAAAAATAAAAGTTTAGGACTAAAATGACACAATCGCAATGACTTTATAACTTTTTTGACAATTTTTCCTATTATCAGCATCTACCTTTTATTTGAAGTCTTCGATCGAGAAGGGAGAGGGAGGGAAGGAGGGAGGGAAGAAGACAGAGACAGAGATACTGCACCGGAGAGAGTCACATATCAAGGAGGTGGCATGCAATGGTGCGGCTGCGAAGAGGCAACGCCGGCTAAAAGCTTATCAATGGAGGTGGATTATGGCAGCAACGGAGATGGGCTACTTGGACCGACAGGAGGGAGAGTCGAAAAAATTAGGACTAAATACTTTTTTATCAGGTGAAACCGGAGCATTGATTTCATTGCTTATGTGACATCCGGAAAATTCCTGCATTTATTTATAATGCGTAGGAATTCGTAGTCGATAAATGTCGTAAGTGAAGATTCAAGTTGGGTAATTTGCATGGTAATAACGGCAGCTGAATAGGATATTTACGTATCCGTAGTTTTCCGTAAATAATTTCGTTAGAGTTGAATTATTGAATAATTGTTCTTGGGTTAATTTCATGATGTAGCAATGAAGTACATAATGCCACGTAGATTATTAACGGAGGTCGATATGCTCCGAATTTACGTATCGAGTGAATTTTACGTTAGAAATTTACTGAATTGAATATTTCTATGTGTTCGGCAAATCTTGTGGAACGTCTTCACGTGTTTAAAATATTTTTTCAGATTTATCAATGATTAAAATGGACACTAATTTTCTTGTTTATGTACCAATTTACTTGATATCTTAGTATTTATCAAATATTTTCTTTGGGAAAACCATTTAGATGAATCCCTTTGTTATGGAACCCACGCCACTTCTCTTCCTACAATAAACTTAGTCGAGATTGATGTCATGCTTTGAGGTCATGCTTTACATCATCAATCCTAACATTGCCTCGTTAAATGCAATGGGTGACTTATTTATATTTGTGGCCAACGAAGCTCTCCTTCTTCTCCAAGCCAAATAGCTTATCATGGCTACTCTCTTAGGTACATTTGTGACCTTTGGATTAGAATACTTAGCATTCATTTACTTAAAGTCATGATTACTTTTAACTTGAGTTAATTATCTAACTTCATCATTTATTCTTGATATTCACACAGCCGAAGAAGTGAGTCTCAAAACTTCACAGTGAGATTCTCTCCATTTACTTCCCGTCACTCACTTTCTCCTTGCATCTTTCATATTCAATACCCACAAGTAAAAGCAAAGGCCCCACTTTCACATTTATATAGTCTTAATTTTAATTTCTCAGTTTTGGACGAGGTAAATTATTAAATTTTCACTACTCTTCATAAATGGATTTTGTCGTTTTAAAGACAAAATTTTAATTCTTGTTATTTTTCTTTGAAGGAAGGTAAACCTTTAATTTTTGCTCAAGTTATTTTCGAGGTAAGTGAAAACCCTAAATATTAAGTTAGGATAATCTACTTATTATTCTTAACTTGATTGTTTAGTGGTTGTGATATTTAGTTTAAGTTCTGATGATAAGTGTAAGAAATTTTTATCGAGTGGGTGGTTGAAAAGTTATGATCGATTGATTTGAATTAGTGATATTTTACCTATACGTGTAGTGTATAATTGAATTTTAATGATTGGTAGTGTTTTTATGGAAAGGTGTGAAAATGGACAAGCTCTAGAATTGGAAGCGTTGAAAAGTTTGTCAAATGAACCCTTTTTTAGCTATCGATGGTCAAAGAAGTCAGTCACAAATTGATAATAGTCTATTCATGACATTAGGAGCCATCGATCAATAAGGAAAAAAAAATGTAAGGTAAGATTATGGGAAGCCATCGATGGCATCCCATACCATGGATGGCATCAAAAATGCCTTTCAATGGCTAAAACAAAAGGGAAAAGGGAATTAAAATGATAGATGTCGACATATGCGCTAATTTGGGAGAATTGTCATAACTTTATCTATACAAATAGGAATAACTTGATTCCAAAGTCAAAAGAACAAGGACTCTTAGATTTAGAACTTCTATGTTTTGAGTTTTCTCTTATAAGCATTGTAGGATCATCGATTTGAGAAAACAGTAGATGTTCTAGGCAGAAATTTTAATTTTGTGCTAGTCCAGAAAAATGGTCATAACTTTGTCTATACAGATCGGAATGACTTGATTCTAAAGCCAAAAAAATTAGGACGCATAGATATACAACCTTTATGTTTTGAGTTTTCTCATTTGAGTACTGCATGGCTGTCGATTTGTGAAGGAAGTAATGAAACGTGAATGAACAAAATGAGGAAAAAGGGAGGAACTTTAATAATTACTCTTCTAAGCTTTCAAGGAAGTTAAAAAGTCATCAATTCTTCTAAAATGATGACCTTTTAAAGCAAAACCAAAAGAAAAGCAAAAAATGTAATATGATGATTATCGATTTATCACCATGATGATGTAAATTGTTGGGTAATGATGTGATGTATTTGAATTATCGAAGTTCATGTAGCCACTTATGAGAATATATCATTTGCTTGCAAATGCATTAAGCATGTTATTATGTGCATTGTTGCTACGTGATCAATAATGGAAAGAAATTATTAAATTTTTCTGTCGTTCACTTGATGGTGGCGACGATGCCCCGTGTGTCAGGATGCCTGTGTGTTAGATGCCTTATGGAGTGTTACGGGATGCCCTGGAGTTGAGATACCCCGTGTGTCGGGATGCCCCGAGAGAGTTTAGGAAGGTGAAGAAGTAATAAAAATGACATATAATCATGTGATGCATACTTATGATGCTTGTCTTTAATGAACTAAGTGGTGATAAATGTGCATTGTAATAGATTACACCATCCGCATGCATTTAGTAAATAATCACATGCAACATTGCTATTGATTTGCCATCAACAAGAAAATGTAAGGTATTTTACATGGACTTGACATGCATGAAATCTAATGATGTTTGATCTCATGTTATGTTATGCCAGGTTGAGTGGTAAGTGGATTTTCTACCTTAAAATTAAAAATTTTCTTTACTGAGCCTCAGCTCATTCCTTTATTTTTTTTTTTCAGACATGTAGAATGGATCCTCCACCACCACCACTATCAATTATGCCCTATGAAGATGTGGATGTATATGAATTACTGTATATACCAAGAGTACTTCTACCGTTTGGGTCAACGTGGGTTTGCCTAAGTAGATCCCTCACAAATATGTGGCATGGTACTTGAATATCGAGGGCGAGTTGGTGGGACCACTTCGAGGCTTTGACGGTCCTTCTGGTATGGATAGAGATGGCTCGTCGATGGGTGAATTCATCGATCCTTAGTGGATGGCTCAACTCTCGTATAGCTAGGCTTTTGGGGGAAGGTTTATGGCAGTGGAGATAGGTAGCCTAACCTTTCTCAGGACAATGTAATTTGGTTGTGTATTGCCTTAAATAAACAACCACTGATGTTAATATAATGAAGATGTATATGTAAATTATTTGACTTGTCTATTATGTTCTGTGAAAAATATTATGATGCTTCCGCATGCGAATAATTGAAATTACAAATTACAATAGGTAAGGACACGTGTAGTGCGTGACATTTTGGAGCGTCACAGCTTGCTAATGTGCTAACTTTCAAAATGATAAATGTAAGTTTTATATTTTCCAAAAAAATAATCCCAATACTTTGCAATATATCATGAGAGCAAAGGGTTGTCTTTGTTCTTAGGGTTAATACCACAAAAATTTCCAAACTGATACATCTGTGACAAATTTACTTTAAACTAATTTTTTGACCACCAAAAACTTCAAATTAGTAGATCTGTGACAAATTTACCCTCTATTGGTTTCCGTTAAATATGATTAATACCATGAAAAACCCTAAAACTAGTACATCCATGACAAACAGAGGGCAAAATCCCAAATCAGTAGACTCGTTAACTGCCACATGTCATCCAACTTAGCAATTTGATAGTAAAATTTAACGAAAATTAACGGAGGATAAATTTGTCACAAGTATACAAGTTTAGGGTTTTTGGTGGTTAAAAAATTAATTTATGATAAATTTGTCACAAATGTACTAGTTTTGAGTTTTTCATGATATTAATCCTTGTTTTTATCCGTCCCATGATTAAACACGCCATTCTCCAATGGAGATATTATTGCCAGGATGGTTCCCTGTAGGCTATTTCCACAGCCTTAAAGCTGGACACACGACTCTTTTTGTTCATCGACCGAAATGTCCTCTAGCGTTTATATTTTAGTTGTAAGTAGCACAGGTTTCGCAACCTTATCTATCTGCCCTCTCTCTTTTCGGACTTCCCATAGCTCCTTCCTTCTCACTGCTTCTTGGCTTCACTGCACAAAAATCCGAGTGAAAAGCCGCCATTGCACTTTCCTGGCTAGATCGGAGCGAGACCCAAGACACCAATGTTTGTGGATCGCTCGAAGCCTGTCTCGTCCTCACCAGCAACTCTCTCTCTCTCTCTCTGTTACCACCTTGACAACCATTAGCCTAGACAGGAGCCTCAAGAATCAATTGAACGAGCAGCGACGATCAAGATGAACAGAAGCGAAGTGAGCAGTGTCCAGACGATGACTCAAGAAAACAAAGAACAATTTTGTTTTTTCTACTGTCTTGGCAAGAAAAGCAAAAGATGAATAGCGCGGAACATTCCAATAACGCAGGTCTAGTCTCGGAGAGAAAATTTATGAAGGCTGTTTCACCGGCTGTGCTCCAAGCCTTTTTAGGCTGTGGAAATAGCATTGCCCTTCACTGTACTAGTACATAATGTCGAATTCCTACTCATATAGTCATACGTAGATCCTCTATGCCTTGTAATGCGAATGGGGGGAAATCTAATACAAATGCTACTTCCCTTTATAACAAGCCACTCACATTGTATAATGCATTTGTACATCACACGAGAAAATAAACTTTTATAAGAGTTGATCTTACATAACAATGACACGGCGTGTAACAAATACATAAGATGCTTTTATAAAAGGTTATGTACCCGTTTTGCTGCTCAATAATATCTTGTATTTCAACTAGGGTAACCTGATTACACAACAAATTCTTCGACACGACCCTTGTCGATTGCAAGACATGTATAAAAATTGTTACCGCAACTAACATATACTGAATATTATTCAGTCAATACCTTTTGTGTAAGGTTTATTCTCCATTAACAGCGAAGCTTGATGAATAAAACATTATTAGTAATCGGTCGATAGCGGAAGACATGCTGAAAGAATCAATAGGCTAAAGAAGGGTGACAAAAAGATGAAGTTTGGTCCAACTATAGGGGGCCTAATTTGGTGCAACGCGAGCGACGTTTGCGCTTCGGGAGAAGCCTCAATTTTGATGGACCACTTGTTGCTTGATGGAGAAGTGTAACTTAAAAGGAAGTTGAGGAGGTAGTTCCCCAATGACGTGATCTATCATTGACAGGACCACTTTAGAACTAACTCCCTTCCATGGCCTCAAGATGATTGGCGAATCTTCTTCCCCTCTTGTCCTTGTTCTTAGATTTCCATCAGACGAGAAGGAAATATAGAATTGGTTTGGTCCAGATTCGATCCCTAACTTGTCTTGCTTTCCGGTTTCCTTCCTTCGACGTGCTCTTTCGATCAAGTCATCTAGCTGGCTTAGTTGGTCCAACGTGGTCCTTCCGTCATCTTCTCTCGTCCACTCCATCGAATGATCGATGTGGCGGAAGTATAGCCCTAATGTTGGAGTGGCGCTTACGTTTCACCATCATTGGCCATCGTGTCGTCGCCGGTGGAAACCCCCCCCCCCCCCCCCCCCCCCC
>BCNH02000005.1:9976402-9993007 GCA_001662345.2 Metrosideros polymorpha var. glaberrima
TGCTTATTCCTTGGCCGGTCGCTGGCCATAGCAATGGGGCCGGCGACCGGCCACAGGCAAGCTCTAGCCTCGCCCACGACCAGCGAGGTTCGAGCTCACCGCTAGAGGCCTTGAGCTCGAGCCTCGCCACCAAAGGCCGCAAGCTCGTTGGCCTTGGAGAGCTCGAGCCTTGCCGCTAGAAGTCGCGAACTTGAGGCTCGATTCATGTGAGCCTTGAAGCTCGCTAGATTTGGCGAACCTCCAGCTCGTCGACGTTGAGCGAACTCGAGGCTCGATTCAGGCGAGCAACGAGCTTGCCCAACGCCAGCGAGCTATATGTTCGCAGATCTGGCGAACCTCGAGCTCGCTGGCCTCCGACAAGCTCGAGGCTTGGCCGGCAAACTCGAGCTCACTTGGCCAGTCGCCATGGCGGAAGAAAGAGGAACCAGAAAAAAAATAATTAAAAATTCGAATTTTAAAAAAATTAAAATAATAATAAGGAGTTGTGCTTGGTTTGGGTGAAAAAAGAGAGGGGAAAATTATTTTCTCTGCTCAAAAAACAAAATTATTTTCCTCACTTTTGTACGTGTTTTTTTCAAGGGTGGAAATATTTTAATGACTAGCTTATTTTTCGCCCCAAATATCGAAAAATGGGGAAAATGTTTTTCGTGAAACAAACATAACCTTAAAATTAAATATGTTGGTGTATCCTTCTCTGTAGTGAAGCAAATTGGAGATTCCAAATTACATCTTAAATTCAGAGGAGTCGTACCTTTTATGATCATCACAATAGCAATAGGTGAAATCAACGCTTGTTTTACTCATATAAATGATATGACACAACACGACATGTTATTCTATCAGCATATTATATTCCTCTACCTGTACATTTCAATTAGTTACTTTCCTATGTGATCGACCTCATGAAATTGGCATGGTGGGGACAGACTCTTGCTAAGGAAGAGTTTTGCGCATGTGTACAAGATGGATGGCACGTGCTTGAAAGCTCTCTATACCAAGTAAAAAAAAAAAACATGTTCAGACCACAATCAAAATTTCATTCTTACGTATTCTCACGTTGTTCGTGAATTTAGTGAAACATTTCATCTACATAAGGTGAAGTTCCATGCAAAAAGAAAAATACCCATTACTATTTTTTCCTCTTATTCATATGATAATCACGTATGGTTTTGAATAATTAGTATGACTAATCACCTGTAATCTAATGATTGAAACAGGTGGATCAAAATAGACCGACCGATGCATGGGGCGTAACATCAAGACAGATAGCTCTCTTGGCTTGGGACCTCCTTAGCTACCCCATCCACATATAAAATAAATTATAACTTTTGTTCCACACGTTTACTTCACATGGGACCTTTTTCTCAAAGGATTCTTTTTATTTTTCCAAAAAAAAAAATTGTGCTTATCTCCTCGCAAAATCAAAATCGAATATTATATTCACCAAAGGCAATTCCCGGGCTCGTGGGACTTTGTCCAAAACAACGCAGTGTGATCATGAGACTTCTCGAGGACCATCGATGTTTGTAGTCAAGAACAGTTAGCTGTTGTTGGGTGGTCTTGGGCTTCTTCCACTTCAAAAGTTAGTTTAAATGATGTGATTTTTCTTCACACTTATAAATCGACCACTAATCCCTTCTACAATCGATGTAGGATAACTCCAATAATTTCCCCCTCACACGAGCTTAGGTCGAATAAATTTTGGGTCCATACTTGCTGGTAACCTGGCTCTTATACCAATATTTGATGGTCTTGAGTCTCTCTTATCTCAAAAGTTAGCTCAAAGGGTGAGATTTTTCCTTACACTTATAAACCGACCACCATCCTCGATAACCCCCAACAGTCATTGGTTGATCTTGAACCTCTCATACCCCAAAAACTAGTTCAAAGAGTGAAGTTTTCACACATTTATAAATCGACCACCAACTCATTTCATAACCGATATGGGATAATTCCAACAATTTACTCCTCACATATTGGGCTTTGGGCTCGGAGCAACAACAACTCGTATCTACCATGTAACTATTGGGTCTAGACTTGTTGGTAAGTTTGGGCTCTGATACTAGTGTCGGATGGTCTTGGGCCTTTCTCGTCCCAAAAGCAAATTCAAAAAGTGAAGTTTTCCCTCACACTTATAAATCGATCACCATCATTTTCTATGACCTATGTAAGATAACTCCAACATTAACAAAGCCAAACCATCCACACAACACCAAAACACTTTTGATTCGGACATGTTCGGCAAGGGTGCGTGCGAGAACGTTCTCAATTTGGATCGAACAAGCAAGTAGGAATTACGCGAGGTCGGCTCAACGCACAACAAAAAGGAATGGCGTCCCGGATATATGTGGAGGGAATCGAACGTAATACTTGTGGCTTTGCTTACATTTGCGTAAACAAACAGCACCGGCATTTACGAACGAAGAAAACGTAGGAATGGAAGGAATCTATGGACTCGTTGTAAGTGGACAAAGCCAAATTAGGGCATAGAAACACTATAGAGTTCGTGATGATTTTGGGGACGAAGTTTTGATCTATACTCTTTCCTGAGAAATGGGGTTGATTTGGCTTATTGGAACGAGTGATGCATTGTTTTTTCGATGTCGTGACACTATGGTTAGAGATCTTGAGATCGATTTCTACTTCCGTTGGACTTTTGTGTTTACTTCATTTATACGGTACGAATTCTTTTGCCCATACATCGTAAGCTTGTATCCTAATTGCTTATGTCATTCTACTTACTCACGTGAGATGGGGAATCCAAATAGGTATTAATTTGAATCGTTCATCGACAATTCATTTTCTAAATTGGAGTCTCGAATTCCTAGTGGTTTGTTCTTGAAGAATAACGATATGAATGCAAAGATTCATTTGCAATAACTCGCAAAGTTATGTGACGATGTTTGGTGCTTCAATATTTATTCCAAATTCGAATATCTCTTATAGTTAACTCATCAATTTCTTTTTTTACCCTTTTATGAAACAGTGCTAGAAATACAAAGATTGGTAAAGAAAAAAAATTAGAAAGTTCCGTTGAAGAACCCATAAAGAGTTTATCATCTCATGATGTTTTAAATAAACGCAATAAACCGTATGAATGTCTTTATAAAACCTATTTTGCAAAATCAGTCTCCGTAAGTCTAACACCATTTATCCCACACAAATTTGTGGAAAATTATCAAAAAAGTCCTAAACTTATTGCAATTATGTCAATTCAGTCTTAAACCTTTTGTATTTATGCCAATTCAGTCCATCCAATCAATTTTAACCGGTCAATGCTGACGTGGACACTGCCCAGTAGATTTATGACTTTTTTCGTAATTCTCCCCCACAAATTTGTGATACCTCTAAAAGGAACTCTCATTGGTCCACGTGGCATCCATGACAATGAATTCCCCCCTCTAAAATCTACTGACGCTGTCTGGTCCATTTGAGATATTGATATGAAAACACCAACCCATTTTCACCCAAAATCTGTCCTTGCAAAGGGCCTTGGTCTAATGACATGCTCGAGTGTGTGTGAGTAGATGATGGAGTTCCCACCAGCAGAGCTCCATCTCCATTACCGCAGAAGCATCATTACCATTTCCATTCTCGTCACCTTCTGCTATCTGTTTCTCAGAGCACATTTCGCAATTTCAACTGCATCGCCGAGAGCGCGAGCCTCCGTGTCTGCCACTTCGGGCGGTACTCTTTTGCCCGCTTCTTCGCGTTGGCTTTCACCATTTCTCCTTTTCACATCTACTGATCAAACAGGATGAAAAGTTCCCTTGAACTTTCGCGCACTCTCTGTCTCTCTCGACCTCTCTCTGTCTCATCCTCGCGCTTCTTATCTTTTCCCTCCATAATGAAGCACTAGTTGCCTAACCCAACCAACTTCTTCATTTTACCCTCATGGGTTCGTCACATGGGAATCAAGGAAAGCACCGAAAAAGTTGCCCCTTGCCCGTGTCATTGCTCCTCCACTTTCTTCCCTATATAATCGCTCCTGAGGGACTTACCAACGGAACCCGAAAGTTTGACAGTCTCTACTGTAGCCCAGCAATTTTCGGCCCCGACATGTCGTTTTCCTGTACGAAAAGCTTCTTCCAACGGTTTTGTGTTGACGAGTTACACATGGACAGCGTCGCCCCCGGCAGCTTCTTCTCCAGTGATCTCCTCCCATCACTCGGAGCTCGAATCAATCAGACCACTAAGCTTCGGAAGTACATCATCTCGCCTTATACCCCGCGATATAGGTGTAGATTCTCGCCTTCTCGAAACATACATTAACTGTCCTGAAAACCATTACTTCAGCCGACTAATGTGTTTGCCGATCCTTCTATCCAGGGCATGGGAGATGTCGCTCATTGTTCTGGTCCTTTATTCAGCGTGGATCTGCCCATTTGAGTTCGCGTTTCTGACTTACAAGATTGATGCCCTTTTCATCATTGATCATATTGTCAACGGTTTCTTCGCCATCGACATCGTTCTGACCTTTTTTGTGGCATACCTCGACAGCCAGTCCTATCTCCTAGTCGATGATCCAAAGAAAATTGCTCTCAGGTAATGAAGATTCCATCAACTTCAACCACTAATTCAAGACGAGTTTCTACTCTTATTACAGAGCAGATCCCTGAATAATCATTGCATCTAACATTCAGGTACTTGTCTACCTGGTTCATTTTCGATGTCTGTTCTACTGCACCATTTCAGTCAATTAGCCTCCTCTTCACTAAACATAGCAGCGGACTTGGCTTCAAGGCGCTCAATATGCTCAGAATGTGGCGATTACGGCGAGTCAGCGCTCTGTTCGCAAGGTGACTCGTCAAAAAGAAAACGACTTCAGTTTCCTACAAAGCTTCCGGGACAAATCCTGATACTCACAGGCCACTTTGCTTGTGTACAGATTGGAAAAGGATATTCGGTTCAACTACTTCTGGACACGGTGCACCAAGCTGATCTCTGTAAGCCATTCTGCAAAACTCTCTTTACCTTGTAGGGTAATAGGAAGATCGATTCGGTCCCCTCAAAGCCCTGGTTGCTTTTGCCCCTTGGCTTGTTTAGGTAACCCTCTTTGCCGTGCACTGTGCTGGATGCTTCAACTATTTGATTGCTGATAGATACCCCGACCCGAAGAAAACTTGGATCGGCGCAGTAAACCCGGAGTTCAAAACAGAGAGCCTCTGGGACAGATACGTCACCGCCATATACTGGTCCATTACCACATTAACCACGACAGGGTACGGAGACTTGCACGCGGAGAACACCAGGGAGATGCTGTTCGACATATTTTACATGCTTTTCAACTTAGGACTGACATCTTACCTCATCGGGAACATGACAAATCTCGTCGTGCACTGGACCAGCCGTACCAGAAACTTCGTATGGCTCTTTCTGTTGTTTCCTTTTCCCTGTCAGTCTGTATGACAATGTAACACGGACTTACAATTAGGCCTAGGTCAGTCGAAACATTTCCCTATTGGAGAAAGATAAATATACGTCTTTCACATTCAACAACTAGGAATTTCATGAACCAGGTCGAGAATCATTTCGGTTCTTCATTCTTCGTTGTACACCTATTCAGCACAATCAGGTTATGTTCTTTGTATTTGCTAACCAGAGGACTGCTTTTTTGGCCATAGAGGGATACAGTCAGAGCCGCTTCCGAATTTGCTACACGAAATCAGCTCCCCTCGTGTATACAGGACCAAATGCTCTCTCACCTCTGTCTCAAGTTCAAAACCGAAGGCCTGAAGCAACAAGAGGCCTTAAACAGCCTGCCTAAAGCCATCCGTTCGAGCATCGCATACTACCTCTTCTTCCCAATTGTTCAGAGTGCCTACCTTTTCAAAGGGGTGTCCCATGACTTCCTTTTCCAGTTGGTAATACTCAAACACATTTCGGACTTGCATTTTGTCATCAATTTCTGTTGCCCCTCTTAGGCAACTCTGCTATTATTCATGACTGTCCTATATTTTATGGACGGACCGCTCAAGCGGATTATGCTTTCCTTCATGCATCCTACAAAATTGACATGTCTATTTACTTTTTCATCTAAAAGGTTTCAGAAATGGAGGCCGAGTATTTTCCGCCAAAGGAAGATGTGATTTTGGAAAACGAGGCGCCTACAGATCTTTACATACTTGTTTCAGGAACAGCGGTAAGTACACTTGTCCCCCTTTCCATGTCCTTAGATCACAAACGATGCCTAATTTGACTTCCCTAGTGCAAACATCTTGGTTGCAGGATCTGATATCCAGCATCGAAGGACACAATCAAGTGAGAGCATGTGACCTTTAATGAAAGTAACTTCACTCACTCCATGAAGTTTCATGGGATGCTTAATGCGACTTTTGCAGGTTTTTGGGAAGGCGGTCACAGGGGACGTGTTTGGGGAAATCGGAGTTCTGTGCCATAGGCCACAGCCGTTCTCGGTTCGGACAACAGAGGTCTCGCAGATACTGAGGTTAACTAGCACTTCACTGGTGAACATCATGCAGGTTAATAAGGAAGATGGTCATGTCATCATGAACAACCTCTCCATGGTAATCTAGTGTGCTCTTGGATACATAACCATAGCTTCTTTTGTGAATTTAGTCTGATTCGTGTTAATCACATCCGCAGAAATTGAAAGGGTCAGAAAACTCGAGATTTGCACACCCACGAGATGATGGACCAATCCATGGCGAATGGCTTGACAGAGGACAGCCTGAAGGGGCTTTCGTTTACTCCAAATATGAAGATGACCCACAGGAAGACTTGATAATGCCGGAAACACAGGAACCGAATCTCGTAAAACTAGTCTCCACCAACATCGCGATACCGAAGAGCTGGGACACAAGCATTGATGACATCTTAGTTTCTTCTTATAAAGATAAAAAGATACCAGAGGAGCATAGAATCAACTTCACTGGGCCCGAAATAGGTATAAGCACAATAGATGCCCGATACAAGCATGGATCCCCCGGGGAACCAAAGTTAGTGAGATTCGAGTCGAGAAAATTGCTGAGAGTGCCCGAACCAAACAAAGAGAGGATTTTATCCAATGGTGCAGCAAAACAATCAACCAAGAAAAGAGTCACCATCCATATGCAGGTCCCAAAAGATGGTAGTTCATCATTGAGACAGCCTGCCAAGTTGATAGTCCTGCCGGATTCGATAGAAGATCTGCTAAAAGTTGCTGGTAAGCTTTATTTTAATTATCTGAATTTCGACGGTTTCTCGATGGACTTCAAAACTCAGTCTCGTAATACATTTCTCATTACATTGTTTGAATTTGTGGAATCGATTTAGTAGATACATTCAACAAGACTATGTAATTGCGAATGCGTTGCTTGTTCTCTCTGTCTGTTTGTCATCCTGAAGACTCGTTAAAACTGCAGGAGAGAAGTTTGGATACGACCACCGAACGGCAAAGTTAGTAAATGCAGAGAACGCAGAAATAGATGACATCGAAGTCATTCGAGACCATGATCATTTGTTTTTGGTTCAAAACATGGACTATCCAGTGACATGACAAATTATTGCCGGAGTGTATGCATCGCCATTAGCCTCCAGCTTGTAACCTTTAGGCAATGTGTATGGTGATCGGTCCGCAAAGATTTTCTACCTTAATGTTCGAGTATCAACCGGCTGGGCCAACTAATGTAGAATAATTTGGCCGACTCAATCAGAAGTATGTCCCTCTTTGCCGAGGCCGCTTCTCGTGTCGCGTACATATCTTGATAAATGGACAAGCATCCACTGCATTCCGAACCAAACTATCCGTTAGGAGACAAACCGGTTGATTGAGAGAAGTTTCTCCCAATGCGAGGGGATGGATCATTCAAAGAGTTCAAAATTGAGCCGACTAAGTATTTAGTTATATCCATTTTTACTCAAAAACTTAGGCGAACAATATATTGATCAACCAGATGTAGTAACCGGTCCACACAATCAATCTTCTGGTGTGGGACTAATTTCTTCTAAGACCCTCAATGGTAAATTTTCTTCTCGCTTGCGATGCTTATATGTTTAGGCCCGCTCCCATTTAGTCCAAGTATGTATTTGTCCTACCATATCTAAACTTGAATTCCACATCGTTTGTCTACCGCAACAGCATTATCTCCAACCATCACACCTATAGTCAAACATGGACTAGCCCGTGATGACACGCCGAACCCGAGACCCCCTTCATCCGTGGGTCATGACAGCTAATGTTCATTCGATAGTCATTTTGATCTATAAGATACCTTTTTGAGAAATTCACACGAGTACACGTTGGGGTCCAGCAGTCAATTTGGCTTTGAAACAATATGTTGGAATACGTAGCATAAGTTCGATACTTTATTCTAGTGACATCATCAAGAAGGAGTCTTAAATCTAAGCTCAAGACCATTGACCTATTTGAGCCACCTTCACTCAATGGATCATGAGCCAACTAATATGTAAGCTGCTCTTTTCCGAGTGAGACTTCTTCTGCTTCAGACCTGTACACGTGCAACTTGGCAAAAAGAAAAATTAAAATAGATGTTGGGCGCACTTTGACTAGTAGCGATCTTAAGGGTACATTCTCCTGTATCGCCCTAGCAAAGCTTGAATCCAACACCATAGGAAGAGGAGCAAACTTTTCTGCCATCTAGGCCAACACCCTATTGATGTGCCACTAGAGTTCAGAAACATGACATACACATATTTTATCAATGACCAGTAATAATAGACTAAAATCACATTGTGAAAGTAATTATAATGAAAATCAAAATGAAAACTAGACATCATTCCAGTATAGTGACGATACTTAGACAAGTTCCATAGAAGTCAATTGATGAAAAAATCTTAACTATAAGCCAAACATGGATAAAGGTGTACTAGGAAAATGGCTCCATAAATAGTCAGTTATGTTTCCAATTGAGTCTTTGAAAAACAAAAGAAATTAAAACATGTGCAGCATTAGGAAGAGTCATTTGATTTTAACCAATAAGAATTTTGTTTGATAAGTTTAACTAGTAGTACCTCCCATTTCTTTTTTGCCTAATCATCACTTCCATATATATTCACAAATACGTGTAGTACCTTTTGTAATCTTTTGTTTTTTTGCGGGTATCGCCAGGTGATCACTTTAGTCATTCCTATGGGGCCTGACTAACAGGAGAAGTGAAAAATTAGGATCTTCATCTATTGGGCCACTTCTTTGAATCTAATGGGGTTATAGGAGGAGCTCAAGGGACACGAGGGCACCGGCATGATATTTGGGGCCGGGCAATTACCATGGCCAGCCCCAAGCTATATGTAATTTCTGGTTTTCCTTAGTTTTTCTCTTTAATATTCTTTAGTTTGTCCAGTTTTCTATTTTGTTCTGGTGTTCATAATTTGTATGGTTAAGAACTCTTGAATCTATGGAGGATTATAGTTTATCCAATAAACATGTATAACATCTCAGACTGTGACGATTCAAATTGCGCATTCAACGAAAGATGCCCTATTGAACGTTAGAGATGGTATCAAAGCAAAATCCTCTCTCATAGGTGTGTCATTTGTGGATGGACTAGGCCCGTACCCAATCCGGCAAGGGTGGGGAGCAATCGCCAAGGCGAGAGAATTTGGACGATGTGTGGCTCTTGGCAAGCTCCCAAGAAGATGGAGGGGCAGAAATAAACCGAACCACACATCTAATATAGGGAGTGTCTAGCTTAGGAGCTACAGCATGTAAATTGATCTAGATCAGGGCTGCCTACACAAGTCAAAAGCTTAGACCTAACCAATTCACAAGATTTACATTTTCTTGTAGAAAAAAACTCATTATCAACATAATTCAAATCTTTGTACATTTTTACTTCTTCTTCTTTTTTCACTTTGTGTACACGTACTTATTACTTTTCTTACAATTCCACCTAGGCCCCGACGAGGTCGAGTCTGAGCCCGGTTACACCAGATCTAGCATCACCAGTTCTGACCCAACCCACGAGATTGAGAGGAATTGGGCTTGTAAGGTCGGCGTGGCACAACGAGATCCAGAGAGAGTCGGGCTCATGCGATTGATGTCGGCTAGTGTGGCGAGGCTGCATCTGGTGGAGTCGGCAGGGCAGCGTCATGCGGGCGAAGGTCATGGGTCGGTCGTCTTCCATCTCCAGCAGGAGGCCAAAGCATGTTCGTGAGGGCAGGGGCCAAATGGAAAGAGGGAAAACAAAGGGAAAAGGGGGAAAGGGGGAAAGGGAAGGAGGGAAAAAATAGGGACAACTGACCTGAGTAATTCATTTGCACAACCACTTATCTGTCCATATATGAGGGAGTAATTTTACCTAAATTAGAGCATGATGAGTTTAAAGGATCTCAATCCGGGGTCTGATAATTGTTCCCAACGTAAATTTAAATTCTCACTTTTTTCCCGCCTACTATCATTTAGCATGGGGAATCTTCATTTCTCAAGTTTAGTTTAGTTTTTTTTTGTTGTTGTTGAAGAAATGACATAAATAGTCCCTAAACTTTGATTTGATGTACGATATCATCTTTGGAATTTCAATTTGGTCAATATGATTATTAAAATATCCCTAAATGTTCAATCTAGTCCCTCAACAACTATCCATAATAAAGTCAAATAAGCTATTTGGTATTATTCAAAAGTTATTATAATTAAACTATTCTAAAAATTAATGTTTTCATAAGAATATTTGATAGCAATATTAATTTATCTAAAAAATTAGGAAGAAGATGTAGATTAATATAAGTATGATAAAAACAGATACAACTCTAAATGGGGCTCTCCTTTTACTATTATAGAGATCATAAGCTAAAATGTACTTAAATGAAATTATCATAGTATTTTTAAAGACCAAAAATATAAAGAAGTGATAAAAAAAGTAAGACATAGTTTTTTTTGTTCATTTGGGAAATAGATTGAAATTAAGAGATATTCTTAAATCCAGGCAATAGTATAATTATAAAAACTTGTGACTTTTAATGATAAGTTAAAGGACTAGATTGAACAAATTGAAAGTTTAAGGATTAAATTGAACATTTAAAAATAGTTAGACCAATTAAAAGTTCAACAATGACATTGCACATTAGACGAAAAGTTAGACACTATTTATGTCATTTTCCTTTTGAGGGGGTTTAAATTCGCAAAGCTTTTGTGTCTTTTCCTAGTTCAAATCTAGAAAGAAAGTGTTAAGATGTCTTTATCGTATAGGATGATATTCGATGCATTACTTCAAGAGTTTAAAGGGAGAGAATGGTTCATCTGCGTTGCTGCACCCTCTTCGCACCACAACTACGTGCACTCAGACCCCTAATGACCCCTTCATTAACGGGTCAATCCAAATAAATAACTCTCTCTCTCTCTCTCTCTCTCTCTACGTTCAAAGAGAAACCCTAGTGATCACAATCTCCAATTCCGGGTACCAACCTTTTTCTCTCTTGTTTTCTCCAACCCAATGCATCACCACCCAAAGTCCCACATCCTTCCATGGGTCAACAAAAGTTGAACTTCACATCGTCCCTCCTCCTCCCGTTGGTCCTATTCTTGATCGTCGCTTTCCCTTCAATTTCTGATGGAACCCCATCATCGACCGCCCCTTCAGGCGCTCCTGCACCGACTCGGCAACAACAACTACAGGAGTTCCGTGTCAAGAATGGGCGCCCACCTTCATTCCTGGACAGAGGATACTACAAGAAGAGGAAGACTACGAAGCAGAAACCACCCACCAATGACCTAAGGACGAGGCCGTTCTCGGTCATGCTTCCCAAGGGTTTTGTCCCTCCTTCCGGTTCATCTCCTTGCCACAACGATGACCCTGTCGATTCGGTTGCGGTGTACTGTAGCCTCTCGACCACGAAAAGCTACCGATCGAGGCCGTGAGGAAATCAGATGAGCGAATATGCAGAGAGGAAATAAGGTGGTTCGTATGCTGAACTAATTTTGTTTCATTTTGATGTTGATTTTTCATCTTCTTCTTTTTTTCCCTTGATGCCTTTTCTTTTCGGGTTCGCTCTTGCTCTTGTTCTCGACACATACTTGTGTAATCAACCCAGGATGGTTGGGTTGTACGTACATTCATCTGATCAAGTTTATAGTTGCTCCAAATGCAAGAAAGGATTTTTTTTTTCCTTAAGATACGAACAGTGCGATTTTGCGGCTAAGATGAGATAATGAAAATGAAATGATCGCAGCAAACATTTATATCAACACCATGCCCCAAAAAAATGCAACACTAGTGCAATCAAATTCTCCTTGTCATTCTCTAATACTTCTTGAATCTCTTCTTTGTTGTCTCTCTTCTTTTCTATTTTGATTCATTTTCTCGTTTAACTTTTCTTTTTCTTTTTCTTTTTTCCATTTGATTCATCTCAACAGCCTCTCTTATTGAGTGCAAGAGTCCCAGATTTCCTGAGGTTGAATTAAATTTAGCCTCACGTCATATCTTTTCCACGGTCAACAGCTTATTCTGGTTAACTAATGGTACACCTATTCAAGAAAGGCAAAAAGACCTACTTCTTTTTCTTCTTCTTTTTGGTAAAAGAAAAAAAGACTTTTTTCTAGTAGTTGGATTTCTGAGAAGGGTATAAGAGCTTATGTGTATATAACACAATTGCACAAAGTTTATTTGGCTAACCAATAGACAGTTCCCTCTTGGTTTTGCTTCAATATCGAAATTAGATAAGATAAGATTAATAATATGAAGATTCAGTTTGTACATGTTAACAAACAAGGCGAGTATGAGTGCAAGTAGTTTCTCAAGCTGACGACGACTGAAGTAGTCTATTCACGTTCTATAATACTCCAATCTCACGTCTGATGAGAGAGAGTTTGTGATTTGATATTTGAGTATTGAACCACCTTAATAGTCACCACCTTGAGCACTTCTTTTGGGTCTCTACCCAGTCGATTATATCCACACATATAAACTCACCTATGTATTTCGATTTACCTTTTTCGACTTATTATTTTCATTTTCTACTTTTCTTCCTTTTCCCATTTACCCTAAAATTGAAAAGATAAGAACATGACAAGGGGTCGGATTCTCCACGGTAGGTACAAACAATCCCACGTTTGAGCATCCAATTTACATTTCAGAAGTTTAGAATTAACCTATCTAAAACGAGTATTCTTGTCATAAACAAAAAGAAATTCAAAAAAAATAAAAAAGCCATGTACACGGATAAAAACTAGAAACCATTTATTGCTAAGACAAGGGCATTGGAAGCAATGGATTATGGCTACTCAAAAGCGAGACTGAATTTGTGGGGGCAATAATGCACAACTGGCAAATAAATATTTGTTTGGATATAAACCCTAAGTCCCCTTTGAATGAGACTGTACTCTGTTGAGTTTTCCAAGTGTACCACGCCCACCGGCCCAAAAAAAAATGCGAATTGAGTTTTCTATGGAAATCTGACCAAGTCAAATGATAAAGTAATTGATAAATAAGGGGATCTCTGTAGTCAAGTTCTTTTGACATTCCTCTTCTTCTCTCTCTCATTCTTGCTCAAGCCACTGTGATCTTAATGCCACGAAGGATGGGAAATCAAGAAAGTAGCTGAGATGTCTGTTGCTTTTGACTTTCAAGCATCTAGTCTTTCAATAAAGGTCAACAAGCCTGTTGAGCCTGAGTATTAGGCGAGAAATCTGGCAATTAAGCATGTGAATTTGCATCGTCAGTTGGGTTCTTGTTTCCTTATGAACGGATCTTTTCGTGGCGTGTACTCAATGCAGGCAACGTGATGGCTCTCTTTGCAATGCTGGTGCACGGCCCAATGCATCGGATCTGTGTACTACAATCGAAGCATGTATCCTTCCTCGCGTAGAGCATAACCCCTCTTTCTTTGGCAATATATCAATCTGAACGCACGTGTGAATACAGAAGAAAAATCTCGTGTAGAGTTTTTTACGATGTTTGGGATCAAAGAGCAATTGATATCCGAGTTGAGATGAGTTTTTTTTTTTTAATATTGGACCCTCTATGGCGTTTATGAAAGCACTGGACCCTTGTGGCGCTTCCCCTTTCCACGAGAAGTGGGTATCGCAGATGACGATTGAAGAGAATTGCTACCATTGTATATAGACATTTGAAGAATGGATCATCACGGTTCGCCGTCAACGTAGGGTTCGATCCGATAAAGGAACTGTGGATGTTTTTGTTACATCGCTTGAAGATAATTGGAGATTATGGTTAAGATGTGTCGATACAAAAGATTGTCTTGCTTTTGGTTAAGGGAGAGCTGATCTAGTGAGGGTTGATCTTATTAAGAAGAAACCGAAGTTAAATATATGGAGTAGAAAGGAAAGGAATTTTACTAAATAGGATGACAGTTTCACCTTCTTGTATTCACATCTTCAACCTTTCTGTTCAGGTTTTTCTTGGTATTTTTATATATATATATTTGGCTTACTATTTTGAGAATATATAAATCCACTTGGATATCGCCTTTCTCTTTTATTTTACGTGGTAAGATGAAAGAGATAATTAGAGCATGATGAAACGAAGTTAGAGAATATGATCAAATCATGCTTTATCATTAACATGTTTGGTTAGAGAAATGGGACAATGACCTCATTAACATGTTTGGTAAGAGAATTGAAACGCGTGAATAGAAAAATACATAGCATGAAATGTCTCGATTAATCTTTTAGTATAGTATTGTAAGACAAAGAAGAAGACCGAAACAAGAACACTACAAGTGCTGTAACTTTGGTAAGACACTCAATTGAATGTCATTTTCTTTCGACCACTTGAGTGACATGACTTCTAAAAAAAATATTTACTTAAATGTCATAACTCCCAATCTTATGATGTGTTTTCCTGAATAAGATTATGGGAAACATTGTTGCGTTGTTAGAACGGTCTCTTATGTGTTTAAGTGATGTCCTTGCAATAGACGAGCTGTGGAACGAACCATCGCTTTCGCTACTTATAACCCTTTGATGCCTCATTCACCCATTACTTTGCCTAATTAATTTAATGGCCTCAAGCTCGCGCTTTGAAAAAAGAAAAAGGAATTAGACCTACAGACTTTCAATTTCCACCTAAAAAGGTTTGGAATTTCCCAGTGAGATTTCCGGTGATTTTGGGAATGCCTTGAAAAGCAGTTTTGGGCCTCCAAAGGCTTTTCAATCAAAGCTTTAGGGTTTGACAGCGCAATGCCAGAGCTTCTTTGCTGTGAATTTTGCCTTAAAAATACTCAAAACCCAAGATTTTTAAGGAAAACAACTCCCTTGGATTAAAAAAAAATTGTAGCAAACACTACAAGAAAAAAATAACCTAAGGCAACAAAATTTTGTGTGACAAAAGAAATTTCGTCACCTCAGGTACCCTCGCCTTAGGTGCGGCTTAAGGTGACGAAATCATAATTTTGTCACTCGAGGGTGAATCGAGGACGACATTTATTTTATTTTGTCACCTTAAGGTGAACCAAAGGCAACGATTTTTCTTATTATCGCCCTTGGTCATACTCTACAACTGACAAAAACGAAATTTGGTCGCCTTAAGTGAGATTTAAATTACAAAGACCATTGTTTCAGTCAAAGAGGGGGACGTTTTCGAACCTACGGCAACAAATTTGATATCTATGACCTAGTCACGCCAATGATTATGCCACACATTAACCTTGCCATGGTGGTGATCACGTCATAGCACCGCAACCAGGTCACGAACCTGACCTGGTCACGGCCACATTGGCCATGGTGACAACTTTAGTCCGGTCTTGGCTGACTGGTTGCAGCCGTGGTGACAACCTTAGTCCAATTGTGTTGTCATAATCATTGTTAAAATGTAAATTCTATGCCAGGATATTTTTTGTAGAGCTGTTTCGGATGGGTCTTTTGTTATCTATAATGTGATCCCACATTTTTACATATGTGATTTTGAAAATAAAAATCCACATTTTCTCTTTTTGCAATACGGTTATTCCATCGTACGGTTTCCACGTGCGTAACTTCTGTTGACAACCGCCCATTAGAAACTGCCTTGATGGACGGCAGTTTATAAAAAATGACGTATGTTCTTCAGTTTTTGGGGCAACAGAAGGTCTAAGCCAAACCCTCTCATTCAGAAATACGCCATCAATACGTGAGGGAATTGGGTTAGCAAAGTGCGCTCATAATTGCCATCGAATCTCCACAGAAGTCATTGCATGCAAACTCAAACAATGGCTGGAGGTCAATTTTCTTTACGTCTTGTTTTCCGTACACGATTCTGATCGATGCGCGAATTTTGTTTTTCAGTACATAATCAGAATCGCCAGTTCTTGTCTAACATTTGGTATTAGAGCAAGTTTTACCTCTGCCTTGTTGAATTTTCATGGGGTTTTTTGATTGAATTATCATTTGGGGCTTTTTCTTGAGTAAGTTAAAATTCGGAGCTTTAGGGCTTGTTTGGTAACGATTTTGATTCTGCTTCCCGGAGCAGAATCTCGTTTGGTAAAAAAAATGATTCTGACTCGAAAAAATGATTCTGATCCCACAAAGTGTTTCCAGAATCAGTTTTGAAGCCTAAATAAGAATCATAAAAAAGATAATTTTTTGTTCCAGAATCACTTTTGAGAAACAAAGGAAAAATTGTCAAAAAAACCTAAACATATTTCATTTTTGCCAATTCAATCTTTTTGGCTGGCCGATACTGATGTGGACAATTTTTAATATTATTTTATTAT
>BCNH02000005.1:9993074-10005733 GCA_001662345.2 Metrosideros polymorpha var. glaberrima
TTTCTTTTTCCTTTTTTTTTTCAGTAATATTGGTACATCAACGAATGATGAAGGAGAAGGTGAAGGTGGTTGCTTCTTTTACGAGTGGATTCGAAACGCCTGAAGTTAATTAAATCTTTCTTTCTGTTGTTGGTGCTTTTTGTGAGGAGGGGACTAAAATTAGTGAAGGTAAATGCACCACCATGCAAGAGCGTTTCACGTTCCCATGGTAGCCTTACAATTCACCAAGGCACACCTTCTGCTCTTTTCTTGACACACAATTGCCAAGAGTCACCTCCTTCTTCTTCTTCTTCTTCTTCTCTCTCTCTCTCCTTCCCACACCCACCCCCACACACACAACCTCACTTGATTTTTTTTATTTATATTTTTCATTATCAACAATAACTCTTCATTTCTCTAAGATAAATGTACATATGTATATTTTTCATCACTTCTTTATTTAATATGTTGCAAAAAATCATTTTTCTTTGTGATTGTATTTGTATGATGGCATAGGTACTTTATAGTTACATTATGTAATTATTTGACTTTAATGAAAAAATTAGAAAGATAGATTGTTCTGGGAATAAAAATTATATGCAGTTACCAAACGCGTTTCTATTCCAGGAATAGAAATTTTGTGTAGTTACCAAACGCGTTTCTGATTCTCTGAAACTTATTCAGGAATCAGAATCAGAAAGAATCACTTCTGAACAAAATCATTTTTTGGGATCAGAATCGTTACCAAACAGACCCTTAATGACCAAAGAAAGAAATTGTCGTTTCCGGCCAAATTCTAGCGAACCACCACTCGAGCTTGGACTAGAACGGTCGCACTACCATGGGTAACAAAAGCCCTAAGGTAATTAGGCATTTGGATTATCGCTGGAAGCATTTTAAGCGGTGAAAGTTTGTGGTGTTAAGTTTTGCGTTCATCAGATTTTTGGCTCAATTGTAGCTAAATTCTTAGCCTTTTTCGACGGTTCTTGGACCTGTGTTGTCGTGCTAGAGTGGTCTTAAAACCCACCATTTTATTTGGTTCAAGGTGGTCTATGGGAGGAGACCCAGGCAATGGAAGGGCGGCGGAGACGGACGGAGAAAAGCTGCTTCACGCGGTTCTACACGATGAAGAAGAAGGCGCGTGCATGCATGCGCCCGCGCTGAGGAACAGGCGCATGCCGTACACGCGCCACGAGCCTGTGCATGAGAGCTTTTGGATTTACAATTATGCCCCCATTCTGTTGATTTACAATTCTACCCTTGGAGTATGAATTTTATGGTTTTGCCCTTACATGAAATATGTGAATGTTTTATGCATGCAATTAAATGTCTAGTGATCCATATATTTTTTTAATTAGTTAGAGAGTAGCCACAGAATTTTTTATTAATTAAATTATATATTAAGAGCCTTCGGATCACATTTACAAATGGACATTGATTGTAATTAATCACATTAATATGATGAATTTTATCCCATAGGAATTTTCATTATATTAATATGATTAATTAGAATGGAATGGCAATTAAGAAAATGGTATGTAATAGGATAGTTCATCATAAAGCGATTATGAATCTATTTAAATTAGAAACTTACCCCCACATGCAGTTTTTATGTTATGAGATTCATATTTTGATACATGTTTTACATTGGTAAAATATGATGTATGTTTAATTTGCCTCAAATTTTATGACATAAATGTGTATGTTTGATATACAGTTTTACAACCTGTGAATTTCTCTGAATTTAATAATGATGTTCCCGTGCTGAATGGTGAAAATTATAAAGTTTGGAAGGAGATATTCCTTCTTCAATTGGGGTGCATGGACATTGACTATGCTATGAGGAAAGACAAACCACATGCCCCTACTGATACGAGCATTGTAGTTGAGATAGCCCGTTATGAACAATGAGAGCGGTCCAACTGCCTTAGTATGATGTTCATAAGGACTAAAATATCTCTTAGTATCCGTAATTCAGTCGCTCAGTATAGTAATGCTAAGGCTTTGTTGGAGGCCATTAATGCGCAGTTTGAGATTTCAGAAAAAGCGCATGCCATGACCCTGATTATGAAGTTTTCATCATTGAAGTTTACTAATGTTAGAGGTGTGCGTGAGCACATCATGAAGATGATGGACATTGTGGCTCAACTAAAGAACATTGAGATTGATATATCTGAATCCTTTCTTGTGTACTACATCCTAAACACTCTCCCACAACAGTACGCACCTTTCAAGATCTCCTATAACACACATAAGAATAAATGGTCAATTAATGAACTCATGACCATGTGTGTTCAAGAGGAAGAAATGCTAATTATGGATACAGAAGAGAGTGCTCATTTGGCAACACAAAGGAAGTATAAGGGGGCATGGCAAGCATAAGAGAAAAGGTAAAATACCTCCCCAAGCTGACATCAAGAAAGAATCAAAATGTTTCTTCTATAAAAAGAAGGGACATATAAAGAAGGATTATGTCAGATATAAAGCCTAGCTCAAGAAGAAAAGTAATTCAACCTCTTGTGTCTGTTATGAATCTAATATGGTTGATGTGAGTCACAACACTAGGTGGATTGATTTGGGGTCTACAATTTACATTTCGAATTCATTGCAGGGTTTTCAAAACTACCGAAAACCAATGGGAAGTGAGCAATGCATCTACTCTGGAAACAAGATGCATTGGCATGTGGAAGCTATTGAGACATATAGTTTAGTTCTCGATAGTGGTTTTGTTTTGTATTTGGAAAGGACCTTTTTTTTTTTTTTTGGTAAGGTGAGTATATTGAGCCTTTGACAAAGATACAGGGGGCCAACTAACAAGCTAGCTCTTCTAGGGACAGAAAGTCACCACAAGAACCAGGTTGTCATAGGCAAAAACCAAGGAAGCCGTGGAACAACACAAGACTAAAGAAGAAGGCCAAAGGCCGTCTAGTCAAAAATACTAGGAGAGATGCTCCATCTACGTTGGAAGCTACGATTGATCGGAGAGTCAGCGACCCTTTTATACGTCAGGGCTTTGTCTTGAACTACCTTCTCTAGATGACGCTTGATGGCCGGGAGGAACAGGTGGTGGTTACGGAAGAGGATGTCGTTCCTAACCGACCATATGATGTGGCAGAGGGCCGCGTAAGCAAACCGGGCAGCCGAAATGTGGAAGTGATTCCCTTTTAGATGATGAGAGACCCAGAGGATGCTCTCCTGCCATGGTTTGTTCTGCCAAGGAATATTACATCTAGCGGCCCAGAATAGGGCCAGCGACCGCGTTATAGGGCATCCAAAATAGAGATGGTCTATTGAGTCAGGCCGGTTCGAACAGAAGGGGTATACTCCATCTTGGATTCAGTGGCGCGCCAAGAGGAATACCTGGGTTGGAAGTCTCCTCAGCGTCACTAGCCAAAGATGGAAAGAGTACCTCGGGGCTATGTCATGATTCCATATGAACGAGTGCCACGGGACAGGCGGCTTCCTGATTCTGAAGCAGTTCCAGGCCGAGGCCGTGGAGAATACTCCTGAGGGGTCTGCCTACCAGCAGAACCGGTCACTGTGGGCCAGATTTAAGGCTGGACTATCTTGCACAATGGTTGTAAGCTCAGCAGCTATTTGGATGGGGCCTGAAGGCCTAGCAAGGACATCACCAATCACAGCTTGACGGGGAATGCCGGACTCATAAATCTGTCTATCCGAAAGGAGCTTATAAAGCGGTCCTCGAGGGTGCCAATTATCAAACCAGAAGGATGTGGTGCGCCCATTACCGATATGCCAAAAGAAGAGGAGTTAGGAGGAAGGGCGGAGGTCGAGGATCTTCTTCCATGCCCACGAGGAGAAGGTGGGTTTATTAGCCCTCTAGAAATTTCTGTTTTTCAGAAAGGTTGAATGGATCCACCTACACCAAAGGGATTCCTTATCTGTGAATAGGACCCAGATGTGTTTCAACATGAACGCTCTATTGCTATCCCTGAGGTTCCTAATACCCAGTCCCCCTTCATCCTTGGGCAAACAAATATCTCTCCATGATACTCTAGCCTCGCCCGGTCCCAATGAGGGGCCTTTCCAAAGGAATTGACGTAGAATACGCTCAATGGTGGATAAGACAGATTTAGGAAGCATAAACACACTAGCCCAGAATACCTGGATTGCATGAAGGATAGACTTAATGAGTTGGAGACGTCCTGCGAAAGATAGGAACCTGTGAGCCCACGATTGAGCGCGGGCCGTGATTGTGTTGATGAGGGCTTGACAATCAGCTTTCCCTAGACGGGAAGAGATGATGGGAACTCCCAGGTAGCGGACCAGAAGAGAGCCTTGTTGGAATCCCAGGGAGGCTAGGATATGCTCCCTAATGACCCCGTGAGCCCCTGACAGGAATACCTCGCTTTTGCGCAAATTAGGAGCCAGGCCCGCCCAACTTGAGAAGGTGTCGATCCCTTCCTTGACTAATTCGACCGTCCTAGGGTGGGCTTCGGAAAAGAGCAGCACGTCATCTGCGAAAAACAGGTGGGTAAGGCAGGATTCTTTGCAACGCCAGTAGAATCTGAACTCCGGCTTGCTCGACTGCTTAAGGATAATTCCTGAGAAGATTTCCATGACCAGGGTGAACAGATACGGGGATATGGGATCGCCTTGCCTGAGACCTCTTCCACCAGGAAAGAACCCTTGGAGCTCACCGTTTATGGATATTGAGAATTTGGGAGTTCTGACACACTTCATAATCAGTCTGATAACGTATTCCGAAAATCCAAAGGCCCCCAAAACTGCCTCCAGAAAATCCCAGTTAACCGTGTCGTAGGCCTTCCTGAAGTCCACCTTGATCGCACACTTGGGCGTATACGGTTCATGGTGGAATCCACTAAAAAGCTCCTGGGCTAGCAGGATATTGTCACTTATCCGCCTACTCTTAACAAAAGCATTCTGAGGCGGGCTAATTAGGGACGGGAGGACTGTGGCGAGTCTATTGGCTAGGATTCTTGCTATGCATTTGTAGATGGTGTTGCAGCAAGCAATTGGCCGGAAGTCGTTCAAGGAAGACGCGTTAGGAACCTTAGGAATCAGACACAAGATAGTGGAGTTTACCTCTCGGAGGAGGTGGCCCGTCTCGAAGAAGCTCCGGATTGCAGAGATAACAGACACGCCCACCAAATCCCAGGTAGATTTGAAGAACTCCGAGGTGAATCCATCCGGGCCTGGTGCCTTGCCAGACGGAAGGGAAAACAAGGTGCTCTTTATCTCTTCTTCCGAGACCGTGCTGGACAAGAGGAGGATCTGGTCAGAATCCAGACGGTTGTGTATGCAGGATTGTAAGAGCCGGGAGTCCGGATTAGACGGGGCCGGCTGGTTGGCAAGCAGCTCCTAGAAATGGGAGATGATATGCTGTTGGAGAAGGGCAGGTTCTGTAATTAGGGACCCAGACTGGTCCAATAATGACATAATCCTATTGGCGGAGTTTCTTTTGTTAACAAAGTGGTGGAAGAATTTTGTGTTGGAGTCGCCCTCCTTGAGCCACCTAATCAGGGATTTTTGCTTGAAAAATTTCTCTTCTTGGTTCCGGAGAGTAGAGAAGACCAGGCGAAGCTCCTGCTCCTGGTTCGCCAGGCCTAGGTTAGAAGGATCTCCGGCTAGGCTGGACTGGACAGCAGCCAAATCCGCATGTGCCCTCCCTGTCCTAATAAAGATGTCCGAGAAGGAGTTCCTATTCAGAAGCTTCAGGCGGGACTTAAGGATCTTCAGCCTCCGGCTTAGAACAAACATAGGCGAACTCGATATGTCTAGGTCCCAAACCTGGCCTACTGTTGGCCGGAAGTCCGGGTGGTCCATCCAGAAGCTGAAAATTTTGAACGGCCTTTTGAAGAGGGGTGGGTCTAGGATCTTGGTTACCATTGGAGAATGGTCCGATATGCCCGGGGCCAGGAAGGATGCTTCCGAGAAAGAAAAGGAATCCCGCCAAGAAGCATTTGTTAGGACTCTGTCGATTTTCCTTTGTTTCCTTTGCGTTCCTGAAGAAGTGGACCACGTGAATCGGAACCCAGTATACCTGAGGTCGTCCAAGCCCGCTTGGATGAGGCAATTTCCAAAATCGTTAAACGAAGGTAGCCAAGCATCTGAGCTTCCCGTTCTATCCGACGGGTCTCTGATCGCGTGGAAATCGCCGGCTACCATCCAAGGAGACGATTCTAGTGCCGTGCTATTCTGAATGAGATCAGCCCATAGGGAACGACGAGCCACGAAAGTATGTTCAGCATAGACAACCGAGACGAAGAATTCCTTGCGGTTCTCCAGGTTCCGCACTTGCCCGTGAATAACTTGGGAAGATGAAGACAAAACCGAGACTTGAGTGACCAGAGGATTCCACCCTAGCCAAATCTGTCCCCTAATGGAGTGTTCATAATTAGCAACCCAGTTCCAACCCGGCAGTAGGTTGGACGTGATCCTATCAAAAAGAGGGGGTGAGATCTTTGTTTCCAAAATACCGAGGCACGAAAGATTATTATCCTTCACAAAATTCCTGATCTCCGCCTGCTTAATCGGGTCGGCGAGGCCACGGATATTCCAAAAACCTATGTACATAAGCAGGGGAGGGAGGGTTACCGTTTGCGTTGCACCGTCGGCTTCTTTTTACGGGAAGTCAGACGGGAAGTTGAGACCTGATGCGAGCTGCTGGCCTTGGTCATCTGCTGGGAAGAGCTTGGAGGCGGGGCTGTCCCGGGTGTCCCCTTTGCGGCCAAGGCCGCTACTTGTTTTAGCCGAGTTGTAGGGGGGTCAGGAGTGCAATTTTCCTCCTGTTCACTCCCTATGTTACTACCCATTAAATCTGTTTCGTCCTCGTCCGAAGAGGAGTCAGGGGAGGTTGCCGGGGATGATCCAGAAATGTCCCCTGCCAGAACTGGGATGATCCTTGTGGGACTAGGTTGGCAAGAAGTGGGGATGGGGCTTGAGGGACGGGGCGTCCTTGGTCTTGCACGGGCACGCCCTCGGCTGCCTACAGTAGTCCAGGCCTCCTCACTTGCAGTATTGACAACAGGGTGATCTCCCACGATGGTGCCATGGGCAGTGTCCTTAGTTGCCTCTTGGACCTCGGCGGGTGGGCATCTATGCCCAAAGGTCCCGCATTTGGCGCAAGATACAGGACGCCATTCATACTCCACATCGATGGACCGTTTGGAGCTTCCAATTATGATTTCCACCGCGTCTCGGAGAGGCTGATTGGCCTCCACTTCAACGCACACCCGGACATAGGATATCATTTTCATCGATTCAGTCTGGCGCTCCACATATAAGGGCTTGCCTACGGCGCTCGCAATGGCACTAATTCCCAGTGCTGACCATGCCGAGAAAGGCACATTCCTCAGCCTAATCCAAACCGGGATGGCCCGGTGTTCACTTTTCTTTAGCTCAATTAAGGGGTGCCACTGCTAGAGGATTAGTGGGACCCGAGCAATAGTTATTGTTCCATTGTCCAGAATTGAACGTCTATAACAGTCATCCGAGATGTTAAAGAAGTAAAATCCGCAAGATGCAGACCCCAAATGTGCTTTGCTGCTGATTCTACGAGTTTAAAGGGTAGTTTCTTCCCTACAAAGTATCCAACTAGGCATGTTTTCCATTTCGAGTCTGAGGCTTCCAGGATTTCATCCGATAGGTTCACGGCTATATCAGACCCTACTGAAATAGGAGGAATGTAAGAGAGTGCATACCCCTTATCGGCCGATTTGGCTATGGCGGCCCATGAACGCGGGGCGGGCTATTGGGCACCTGCATTGGCTTCCTTCCGCGGCGGGGGCGGTCCAGGTCTACTACGGCTCCGGCGTCGGGAGCCTCCTGGTACTGCCCGGGAAGGGGCCGCAGGCTCACCAACGGGCAAGGCCGGGGCTTTGTCCTTGCCAGGGATTTTCGAGGCCGGGGCCAGCTGATCCTTTGCAACGAGCAAGGGGTGGTTGGACTCCTTCGCCCTTTCAGGTTCAGCATCAAGGGACTTTTGGTCTACCGGATTGTTCCGGCGAGTAGCCATGCTACGCACAGACAGCAAGGGCGCAGCTCAGGTAACCATTGAGGTTGCGGGCGGCTGCACGAATCGCTTGTCTTTGACGGGCAGAGCGGCGGAGACTCAGGGACTGGACTACCTCTGGCTCACAGGAATTGGAGATTTGAGAGTCAGCAGGGCGCCGGACTAGCTCGCGCGGTCTGGAATGAGGGTTTTGAACAACCCTCACACCAGATCCGAGAGAGCGGGTTGCTGAGAGATTCTGCTATCAATTCCTTCGGTGGAAGGACTTGGGATGGATATGGGGTTCCCGTCGCCAAATTTCAGACCATTCCGATGAGCAGAGCGGCCGGAATCGGCGGACGCAGGGACCGGCCAACAGTGCTGCGCGGGAGACTTCTTGAGAGAAAACTGTGAACAGTAATCCGGGCTGGTGGCAAATGAAAGGCCTATAGGAAAGGACCTTTTATGTTCCAAGTTTTCCAAGAAACTTGATTTCCGTTACAAGACTTGTACCATTAGGATACTCCATTAGTTTTTCAGATTTAACATTTAGTTTGTCGTTTAAATCTGAAGTTGATGGAAGTGGTATTTTGTCTAATGGTTTTTTTCGAATTAATTTGCAAGACAATACCTTTCATAATGTGATGCATGTTCACAATAATATTGGCAAAAAATGATGTGTTATGAATGAGGATTCATCTATGTTGTGGCATCGGAGATTGGGACATATCTCTAAAGATAGAATTAAGCGATTAGTAAATGATGAAGTATTCAGTACTTTAGATTTTACTGATGTGGACTACATAAAAAGAAAGCAGACCAACAAGTCAAAGAAATGTGCCGAGAGGAGTACGGAAATATTAGAAATTATTCATACAAACATTTGTAGTCCCGATATGGACTCGTATGGTCAGAAGTACTTCATCTCTTTCATAAATGATTACTCACATATATGTATATCTTTTTGCTTCATAATAAGCACAAAACATTATATGCCTTTAAATTTTTTAAGGCTGAAGTAGAGAAACAATGCAGCAAACAAATTAAGATTGTGAGATCAAATAGAGATGGAGAATACTATAGTAGATACACTGAAGATGGACAAGCACCTAGTCCATTTGTGAAGTTTCTTCAAGAACATGGGATAGTAGTTGTCCAATACACCATGCCTGGTTCTCCAGACCAGAACGGTGTAGCAAAAAGAAGAAATCGAACCTTATTGGACATGGTATGAAGTATGCTTAGCAACTCAAAACTTCTTAAGTCCTTGTGAACCAAAGCTCTTAAGACGGCAATGTACATATGGAACCGAGTTCCGACCAAGGCTGTCTCAAAGACGCCATTTGAGTTATTCAAAGGTTGGAAACCGAGTTTGCGACATGTACGCATTTGGGAATGCCCGTCTGAAGTGAGAGTTTACAATCCACGAGAAAAGAAGTTGGACCCAAGGACTATAAGTGGGTATTTCATTGGATATGTCGAAAAGTCTAAGGGGTACAAGTTTTATTGTCTATCTAACACCACTAGGATTATGGAATCGAGAAATGCTAAGTTTTTTTAGAATGACTTGATTAGTAGGAGCGATTAATCTAGGAACCTTGTTCTTGAGAAAAATCATACAAATTCTCAATCTTTCACTTCAAGTGTTAGATTGGTTGTTGTTCATAACGTCCATGCAGTTTAACCGGCTGTTGAACAACCAATCATTGAAACTCCACAACCTGCTAATATTGCTCCAGTAGACACTATTATACAACCAGTTGAACAATACGCTCCTTAGGAGAATGTTGATGCAACATTAAGAAGGTTTACTACAATTAAGAAATCAGCAATCTCTAGTGATTACATAGTGTATCTGTAAAAACCTGACTATAATGTTATACCTGAAAATGATCCTGAAACGTTTGCACATGCCATAAATTGTGATAAATTCGATTTGTGGTATAATGCCTTGGAGGAAGAGCTGAGTTTTATGGCATCTAACGAAATCTAAGAATTTGTTGAGTTGCTTAATGGTAAGAAGGTCATTGGTTGTAAATAGGTCTTCAAAATCAAGAAAGATTTATTAGGCAACGTTGAGAGATATAAAGCCAAACTCATTTCCAACGGATTCACTCAAAAGGAAGGAATTGATTACATGGAGACATTTTCTCCTGTATCTAAGAAAGATTCTCTTCGTATAGTTTTAGCATTGGTTGCCCATTTTGATATGGAATTGCATCAAATGGATGTGAAAACGGCGTTCCCCAATAGTGAACTAGAGGAGGACGTTTACATGAAATAATCATAAGGATTCTCCTCCAGTACTGGTGAGCATTTGGTGTGCAAGCTTAAGAAATCTATATATGGCTTGAAACAAGCCTCCCGCCAATGGTACTTAAGATTCCATGATGTCATCTCTTCATATGGCTTTGTAGAGAATGTTATTGATCAATGTATATACTAGAAGGTCAGTGGGAGCAAGATATGTTTTCTTATGCTATATGTGGATGATATTCTATTTGCAACTAATGATAAGGGGTTGCTACATGAGATGAAACAATTTCTCTCTAAGAGTTTTGACATGAATGATATGTGTGAGGCCTCTTATGTCATTAGCATTAAGATTCATATGAATGGAGCTCAAGGCATTTTAGGACAGTCTCAAAAAACCTATATTAATAAAATTTTAGAGAGATTTCGAATGAAAGATTGTGCAACAAGTATAGCACTAATTGTGAAGAGTGACGGATTCAATTTGAACTAGTGCCCGAAGAACGATTTTGAGAGGGAACAAATGAACAACATCTCATATGCTTCTGCTGTCGGAAGGTTAATGTATGCTCAAGTCTGCACTCGACTTGACATTGCTTTTGCTGTGGGAATGTTGAGAAAATATCAGAGTAATCCAAGTACGAACCACTAGAAAGTTGCAAAGAATGTGATGAGGTACTTTTAAGGTACCAAAGGTCACATGCTTATGTATAAATAGACTGACAATCTGGAGGTAATTGATTATTCGGATACGGACTTTGCTAATTGCGTTGATTCTCGAAAATCAACATCTTAATACATTTTTATGTTAACTGACGGAGCCGTGTCATGAAGGAGTACGAAGCAGACTTTGACTGCTACTTTAACCACGGAGGCTGAGTTTGTCTCTTGTTTTGAGGCTATCTCGCATGGTGTATGGCTAAAGAGTTTCATTTCTCAGCTTAGAGTTGTTGATTCTATTTTTAAGTCATTAAGAATATATTGTGACAATTCAGCTGCGATTTGTCTGGCTAAAAATGCCCAAATTGGCAGTTGAAGCAAACACATCAACATCAAGTATTTAGCCATAAAGGAACGTTTTAAGGAGAATAAAGTAGTCATAGAACACGTTAGCACTAAATTGATGATAGTTGATCCTTTAACTAAAGGCATGCCACCAATGAGTTATAAGGATCATGTGGCTAGGATGAGAATCAGTCCCATCATGTGATTTATCGTCGTATTGACGATTTTTGATTGTATGAAACTCTTATTCAATTGTAATGTTGTGCTCAACTTTTGGTGTACACATTCTGTTGTTTATGAGAATGACAATTATATTTGGATCTAGAATATAAACATGAGGTTTACTCATTAAGATGTGTTGTCATATATAGGCCAACTTTAAAGGAAGATGCATTGTGATACATGGAAGATATTACTCATTTTAAGAGGACATGTCGCCATGATTCATGCGCTTTGTTTCTTTTCTTTTAGCATCAAATTTTCATGGATTTGGTTGAATAATTCGTATGATGAGAATGTTGGGATCAAGTGGGAGAATGTTATTTATAATGCGATCCCACATTTTTATGGATGTGATTTTTAAAATAAAAACCCACATTTTCTCTTTTTACAATATGGTTATTCCACCGTATAGTTTCCACATGCGTAACTTCCGTTGACAACCGCCCATTGGAAACCGTCTTGATGGACGACGTTTTATAAAAAACGACGTATGTTCTTCAGTTTTTGGGGTGACAGAAGGTCTAAGCCAAATCTTCTCATTTGAAAATATGCCATCAGTACGCGAGGGAATTAGGTTAGCAGAGTACGCTCGTAATTGCCATCGAATCTCCGCGGAAGTCATCGCATGCAAACCCAAACAACGGCCGAAGGTCAGTTTTCTTTACATCTTGTTTTCCGCACACAATTCTAATTGATGCGCGAATTTTGTTCTTCAGTGCATAATTAGAATCGCCAGTTCATGTCTAACATCTTTTCATTGTTTTGCGTTTATTGGACTTGAGAAGTATGTATTATTTAATTCTTTGTGATGAACAATCTCGTTAACATGCTATAGTTAGAAATTTTTATGTTGGAGGGTGTTATTTAAATCATTTAATTTATTTTGTTTATGATTATGCACTATTTAGTATAATTTTTTTAAGTAGTTGCGATTATAGTAATATCAATAAACTAGGGGTCGATCCCGCGAGTTGTGTCGGGAAATATTTCCATGAACTTTGGAAGTATATAAAAAAATTATAATTAAACATAATTTTAAGAATATCTTAATTCTAGTATTACAATAAAAAAAGTATATGTGACACCCAAATTTTAATAAAATAGAGGAAATGATACATGTTGCCCGATTCAATAATTTTTTAAGAAGAAAGAGAACAAATTAAATATATTATGCTATACGCTTTTACTAATGATGCGTAACAGACAATTATTGTAAATTAATGCA
>BCNH02000005.1:10021505-10038145 GCA_001662345.2 Metrosideros polymorpha var. glaberrima
TTTTCAGGACCATAAAATGGAATGTCGACTTGTGCGGTTCAGTTCAAGGTGCCATCGCGTAAAGGAGATAGGTTAACCCAATCCCGGTACCTTTTTTGTGGTCTTTTTAGGAAGTAGCCCGAAAGTGAGGGCTTGTAAATATAAACTTCCTAGGGTTAACATGTATATAAATAAAATGCGAGTTTTGCTAATAACGTTTGTTCTGCTGTTTTTCTTGCTATTCCTGCTATTATGTTTGTCGAGTGGTTGTTATACGTTTTCGCATGCGTTAATTGAAAGATAAAATGAATGGGTCGATGACGCGTCCTGGAACGTCGTATTTCTAATGACACAAGAGAACATATGAAACGGGATGGTCGCGCACTCAAGGGTCGGGGCGTGACAATACCTATCTTTGAATTGGGTTCCTATAAATATTATTGAACCACTCACTAGGAAATTAAATGGGCTGGTTGATAGTCCAACTACCCAATAATCTAATGGTATAGTCCACATCTATAATCAATTGCATGTGGGAGGACCAGCGAAAGGACACATTATTGCATGGACACCCTCTGCCTACAGCCTATTCCTTGCTATTCAAGAATAATTTGCTTGATCAATAAAAGGATACTAAGAATTTTTACTCAAATTTATATATTTTTTTGTTTGGAATCTTATATATCAAGTAGCTTCCCAAATTTGAATTTCATATCTCCAAGTTTTCAACTTTTATTAATCAATGAATAAAACTACGGGTACAATAGTTTACAAAATATCTGGAAAATACATTGATTTTTTTTGTTGTTGTTGTAAGGATGAATGAAAAAAGAATATGTGCAAGATAAAATCATGACACATTTACCCGTTGATTAAAAATCTAAAAAATACTTAATCGAGGAAATCTTGAGAAAAAATGAAGATTGAGATCTTCTTGAAAGTGGGAGGTCCTCTTTATTTTTAAATTGCTAGTATCGCTAAGTAATTATTTTTTGTTTAATGAGCGACTTCTTTATCTACTAATTTAGATTTCGTAGATTCCAAAAAGAACACTTTCCAATGCTCAACAATTCCAATTTGAAATAATTCGAAGATAGGGACATGTCATCGTGTAGAGCACAACAGAACGTAACTTCAACGCAACGTAGAGCATCCACAAATTTGGCCTAGAAAATAATTTGTTAAAGATTTGGGGGTAAAAACATATTATCTGGGTCCAACCATTATTGTTCACCCCAAACTGAGAAGAAAAGCTGTTGAATATGCTGGTTTTACGAATATGCCCTCATACTCCCAAATTTCACACCTATTTGTCTTCTTCATAGGCACGTTCATTCTTAGTAAAATAACTTTTAATAAAAGAATTACTTAAGATTTGGTGTATAAAAGGAAGACTATAAGTTATCTTGCTCACGTGTAATTAACATTGTTGTTTTCAAAATTATTAAACCGGACGAGATTACGTACTTATTTTTTCTATGGGGGTGATATTGAAAAAGTCGTAAACCTATTATACGATGGTCAATTCAATCCTAAACATGACATGACAATGTTCGCAATGCAACATAACATGGCAAATCATATTCAAACATGATAGGAAAAGTGACATGACATGGCATTAATCATTTTATCAATTATCAGATCATTTAATCATCAGATCAATTACATCATTCATTCATCAATCGAATTATCAAATCATTAAATCATTGATCAAGTCATTGGTCAATTAATCAAAATTGCAAGCAATGCAGGAATCACTTAGTCATCTAATCGTAAATCAAGTCATTAGGAGAATGTGTAGAGAATGTGAAATCTACGCAAACGGAGAAATACGGGCGTTAAACGAACACAAACCATGCAGGTTGGAAATTTTCGACATGAGTATTGCCCCCGGTTGTTCAAGAATTGACTAAAAAGTTCGACATCTATTTCAAAAAGCGCTAATTCATCATTGTTATTTTTTAAAGGTTGTTTCGTCAGAAATTTACTCTTGATAGGATGCAGTTTTGACAAACTTGTTCAAACCTTAAAATGGCTTGGCTAGTAAAATTTTTTTAAAAAAAAATTAAAGACAAAGAAATCCTTAAGATCAAGTGGATGCGTACCGGTCGAAAAGACTTGTCCAAGATCGTTTGGTGTACCGTTCTTAAACTTTCGAGACACAAAGGATCGCTTACCCACCAATTAGAATGGTCTTAACGAAAAGGATGTAACTAAGCTAGGCTTTGGGGCTTGAGAAACCGAAAAGGGATCCTTACATTTCACTACATCCATCATCTATATCCCTTTCAAACTACACCGTTTATATCATCAATGATAGTAGCATGCATTCTAGCGCAATTTTTCAGTACGGCTAACATTGTAACGACCTAATTCATATCAAAGATTCAAAATAGTCAGTATGACGGCCTAATAACATACATAATTCTTGTGGTACATCAGCAACATAGCGGCATATTTTATGACTCAAGATTTCATTTCGGCACTATGACAACCTAAAAACATATTTCGAACAGGCAGCATAGCCATCTCTGTCTCTCTCTCTCTCCCCAAATATACCAAAAAGCAAAATATGCAAAAATTTCATCCATTTGCCTGGCACCACAATCATCCTTCTAAGCGAAGCACATCACCGTCGTCATCGCTAAATCTCCTCTCTTTTTTCATGATCCTAATGAGCTCAAGCTTGATTAGATTTCAAAAATGTATCGATTGCCGACCTTGTGTCCTAAATAGGGAGGGAAGGGGTGTCGTGACAATGACGAGGCCGGGCCAACGGCAAAGTGGTGGGACTAAGTGACGACACCTCGAAACTTCGTGAGAGAGAGGGGTGGCTTTTGCGGATGCAACAGCTGCGACGATGACCACTTCATCAACGTTAATGGAGGTGCTATTACAGTCGTAAAATATGTACATGTAGGTAATAGAAAGACAAATCAATTTATGCCACATTTTCGGGTAGCAAAACTAGCACCGCTATATGATTGCAGGATAACCATTCTTTGTATCATTAAATTTTCTAAGCCCGAACTACATGCATAATGGTTTCTATTGTATAAATGAAGGACCACTTAAATCACGTTTTCAATGAAATTATGAGCAAAGCAACATCATCATAGTTTCATTCTATGACCCAGTCAAATTTGCAAATGGATATTTCTTCAATGGAATATAAAGTTAGAAGTCTATTCTCTTAATAAGGTTAAGGGTCAATATTATCTAAATTAGTCGTTCACCTAATAAAAGATATATAAATAATACAGTTGAAGGTATTAATGAGAGATCACCTCTAAGTCGTCCTTTGCATTTAATGCAATTCGAGAATTTCTTTTTTATATCGAGCATGTACGGCCAAGATTAGGAAATTTTTACACATGAAGGTCTTATCCGTCATTAATTTGAGGTTTTATCTTTTTGCTTCCTCAATAACCATCAACTCGATGATGGATAAAGCTGCTTGGGGAGAAATATTTTTGCTGTATCAATTTATTTTAAAGAAAATTTCAATTAAAGGCTCGAAATACCCTCATTTTTTTAAATAAAGATTTGAAGTGAACTCTGTTTCAATTAAGGGTCTGAAGTGATCAAAAAGTCTCAAATAAAGGTCTGAAATGAACTGAAATGGGCCATGTTTCAATTAAGGACCTAAAGTGGCAAAAAAAACTCAAATAAGAGTCTAATTTAAAGGCAATTTCGTCTTTTTACTTTATTGATTAAATAAAATAAAAACATTAAAAATATAAAAAAGAAAGGAGGAGGATGGCAAGGGGCGGCAGCCCTCGCCCCTTGTTGCCGCTGCCTCATCGCCGGCCCTAAGCGACCCTTGCCGAACGAGCGAGGGCCCAGCAACTCTCGTCCAGATCTGAGCGAGGGTCGTCGGGCCCTCACCCCAGTCACCGAGGGCTGGCGACAGGGCAACGGCAGCAAGGGGCGATAGCCCTTGCCTTCTTCCCTAATTTCTTTTTCATTTTTTTAATATTTTTATTTTATTTAATCAATAAAGTGAAAAGACAAAAATGTCCTTACATCATGTCCTTATTTGAAACTTTTTGGCCACTTTAAGCCCTTAATTAAAACAGGATCCATTTAAACTCTTATTTGAAAAAACGAGGCTAATTCAGGCCATTAATTGAAATTTTCCCTTTATTCTATAATTATAATTACCTGTTTTTTTCAAAATGTGAAATAATTCTTGTGTGGGCTAATTTTAAGAGGAGTATCACTTATGAGCAGTCAATCATTATCTCCTCTTTGAAACAATGCAAAATCAATATGAGATTTATTTTTATCTCCTCATTTTTTTAGCTAACATATTAAATCAAATGAAATCGAATATTATTTCTCAAATCATGGGAATGTTTACATCGAATTTCATACCCATATTTACGACACCACATGGTCTTCATATAAACTTGAATTTAGCCATCAAACAGCATAAATACTTCATATCGATCTAAATCAAACAGCATCTCTATCTTTTTCATCCTTTTTTCCCTGTTTGCCCCTCAATGGCTTGTTAGTCTTTTATCTGTGTAAACCCAATGGGCCCCACTCTTCAAGACAAAACAAAGAGTTCGCGCCATTGGTGACACGTGGCGCATCACCATTCCTGTTCCCAGTCTTTCCAGCCTGGCAATGGATAGGGATAGAATAAGGGGAGCATGAGCAGGAATCTGCCTGACAACCTGTGATCTCTTGGCAGCTTTTCGCCTGTGAAATGCGGTTGGGCAGACGCCTCTGATACCTTTGTTTGTTATCCCACGTGTCAGTTGAGAGAATCAACTGTGGGATTCACCCCCACATCTCCTCCAGATACTTCCGACACCCGCCACCAAAACTGCCGTTCCCAGACAACTCTGGAGAGCCCGCCCTTTTTGTCCTCCGCGCCCCCCTGGCCCCGCCCGGAGCTGAGGCGGCCCCGCCGCGCTTCAGGTTGTGTCTGTACTCCAACACGACTTGCTCGAACACCTCCACGTCGAACATGTGGAGCTTGGGCTTCGGACTCATGAGGTCCCTCACGTACGCGAAGGCTAGTTGGTCCCTCGGGTTGAACGCTTCCAGCTCATTGAACAAGAGGCACGAGAAGAGGTTGCTGGCTGGAGTGTGCCGCCTCAAAATTAGGGCGCTGTCCGGCACATCTGCAACAAATGCTTTTCGTTAAGAGATTCTTGAACAAAAAATAATAAGATATTGAAAGTTTCGGAAGCAAAGAGTACAAAATAATTATAAATCAATCTTCTAATTGTAAAAGAATATGAATGACTTACTTTTAATTGTTCCTATTCGAATGCAATGTTTGAGGGGCTCTTGGCATATTAATTCTATGAAAGGACAAATAGTGTAGGACCCCAATATCATTCTATAGCACTTTCACGGTCGGACCGCAACTATAGTAAGGTGTGGTGATTTTACATTCTTAAATAATAAGAGCAATAGTGATTTCTCGCCGTCATCTTTTCTTCAAAAAAAATTATATGAATTAAGTAGAAAAACCCATGAGTTCATTTGTGATTCAGATGTGAGGAGTGCAAAAACATAAACAATCGACTCATGGTTATATGTTCAATACACTTTAAAATTTTGAATTAAAGGGACCACACTATAAGGATCATAGGTGCCTTATCAATTTCACCCCACGCATGTGCGTGTGGACTCGCACACATACATACACATATACTAGTTGAAAAACCAGCAATCATTCATATAATTACTAATTAAGGGAGAAAAGCACCAACGTTACAAACGGCCAATACCTATTTTTGAATAATATTATTGAACCACTCACTAGGAAATTAAATGGGTTAGTTGATAGTTCAACTGCCCAATAATCTAATGGTAGGGTCCATATCTATAATCACTTGCATGTGGGTGGACCGGCGAAAGGACAAATTATTGCATGGACACTCTCTCTGCCTACAGCCTATTCCTGGCTATTTAAGAATAATTTGCTTTGACAAAAAAAAAATGTATTAATTTGCTTGATCAATAGAAGGATACTAAGAATTTTAGACAAACTTGTTTGGAAACTTATATATCAACTTAAAATGGTTGGTTCTCAATAGAATCTTGTCAACCGTCAAGTCTGTTTGGTCAACACAATTTAGTAAAAAATTGTAATATCTTTAGCATTACTCAAATTCGAATTTCATATCTTCAAGCTTTGAACTTTTAGTAATCAATGAATGAAGCTCCTGGTAAAATAAATTACAATTGTCTGGAAAGAGTAAAATACATTGACCCTTTTTTTTGGTAAGGTTGAATGAAAAAAGAGTATGTGCAAGATAGAATTATGAATCTACACATTTACATGTTGATTAAAAATCTAGAAAATACTTAAATTGAGGAGATTCTCAGAAAAATAGAGATTGTGATCCCTTGAAAGTAGGTGGTCCTCTTTATTTTTAAAATAATAGTATATAGTTAAGTAATTAATTTTTGTATAATGAATGACTTCTCTATCTACTAATTCAGATTTCGTAGATTCCAAAAAGAGCAGTGTGGAAATTTCCAATCTTCAACAATTCCAATTTGAAATAATTCCAAGATAGGGACATGTCATCTTGTAGGGCACAGTAGAACGTAACTTCAACGCAACGTAGATCCACAAATTTGGCCTAGAGAATAATTTGTTAAAGATTTGGGGTGCAAAACAAAATATCTGGGTCCCCCACTGAGAAGCAAAGCTGTGTGATATGTTAATTTTACACATATGCCCTTGTAATCCCAAATTTCACACCTATTTGTCTTCTTCCATAGTAAAAATAATTTTTAATAAAAAATATTACTTAAGATTTGATATATAAAGGGAAGACTACAATTTATTTCGCTCACGTGTAATTAACATGGTTGTTTTCAAAATTATTAAACCAGACGAGATTACATTCTTATATCTTCTCTAGGTTGATTGTCCAAAAAATTATAAATCTATTGTATGGCGGACAATTCAGTCCTAAACTTCATCAATTACACCAACTTCAATCCTAATCCTTTGGATGATTTGTCAATGTAGTTCTTCCGACCAATTTTGACTAAAAAACTTTGACATAGACATTGACCGTCCTATACCACGTCAAATCATCAAATGGTTATATATATATAGACACACTCTCCCCTATATATATCCACCTCAAATTTTTTTTCACCATGGTTTTCTTCACCCTCCCACACTGCAAGCTTCCAAACAAAAGCCAGGCTTTTGAGAGCACAACAGCGTTGACCAAATGAAGAAAGACATTTAAGCCGGTCTAGAGGGTGACGGTCCGGTAGGTTCGAAAACACTCCCAAACACACCGAGACAAGCAACTACTGAGGACGACACATCACGAGGTCCTTATAATAAAACCAAGTTAGGTGAACCGTGATTGTATAATTGCTTTGGCTATATTAATCTAACTTTTATTTTTCATAGAATAATGTTATGAGAACGACCAACTTTTTTAATGATTTAAAGGAAATTTATTATGGTTTTGTTTGGACTCTTCGGGACTAAATCGTTGAAGAATAATTTAGGGAAAATAGCAAAAGCATGGGTTACTTTTCACACAATGTCAAAAAAACATATCTGTGTTTTCTAAAATACTAGTTTGTTACAAAATACCTTCTGTGAAAAGACCATTAGCCCTTTTGCGAATCCTCAAACCACCAAACTCTCCTACAAACCCTAGGTTCCATCACCCACAAAATTCCCATCTCCCTTCCAACACATGCCACTGTCCAAGGCCGTCTTCGGCCTCCTGCTCCTCTTCCATGGTCGTCGTTGTAGTGGACTCGCCTCTCCGCCACTACCGCTAACCCCTTCCCTCGCCGTGAGGCACCAGATGTGGCGTCCATGGTCACAAGCTCCGGTGGCCATGGTCATGAGCTCGAGCTTCAAGCTCCAGCGATCATGGTGAGAGCTAAGTTTTAGCGCGGCCATGGCCACAAGATGCCAGATCTAGCGCGACCACAGTGCGAGCTCAGAGGAGACAGGTTGATAACCCTTGTCGCTATGACGTCTACTATGCTTGGCCATGATGGTCAATTGACTATTATTTTTCATGCTTGAACTTGTTGTGCGGTGTAGGAGTGTATCAGAGATTTCAAGCAACATTAATTTGTGTTTCTTTTTTCGTATGATGTAGATAGGTTTTCTCACAAGTGTGGTGCATAATTTTTATTTGTTATGAATAGGGATTACTAGAGACACCTCCCAGCACCCCTTGAGTGCTTCCTACTTATTTTCTAATAGGGTATATTAGTTTGACTTGAACTCTCACTCACTAGACGTTTAAGACCCTATAAGTACTTTATTTATTTTTTTCCTCTTTTCATTTCAAAATTGTTAGCCTAGTTTTTGTGTCGTTAACCTCAACAACAGTAGACACCAGAGTCATCAACAACGAAAATGTCTAGGCAGGGATCGTAATTAATAGTGAAAATATATTTAGCTCACCAATTTTTCTAAGGGTTAATACCACGAAAAACCCTAAATTGGTACACATGTGATAAATTTACCCCAAACTAATTTTTTGACCAGGAAAAACCTCAAACTAGTACACCGTGACAAATTTACCCTCCGTTAGTTTCCATTAAATTGGGTTAATACCATGAAAAATTCCAAACTGGTACACATGTGATTAACAGAAGGTAAAACCCCAAAGGTTTAATAGTTTGGGATTTTTTGTGATAAAAAAATTAGTTTTGAATAAATTTATCATAGGTGTACCGATTTTAGATTTTTCGTAATATTAAGGGTGAGTTTGGTTTAGCTTTGCAAATACTGAAAGCTCAATGCTGGCCCCTCTAGCATTAGGCTTTCAACATTTTCAAAGCCAGAATTTTGCCGAAAGCTACTTGCCAAACACCCCAGCATTTCCTAAGCTTTAGAGGCCGAAAGCTCTTTGGGAATACTGAACCAAACACAGCCTAACCCTTTTTCTAAACATGCAAACAATAATTTTTAGTAAAATATTTCATAAATCATTAATTTTTCTTGAAACAAACCCTAAACCCTTGATTACCAGTCGCAGGGTTTTCAAAATTCGTGGCTACCTAAAGAAATATGTTTCAATGTACATGTTGAGTCCTTTAATTCCCAAGTCTTCAAATTATTTTCTTTGGCTTTGCAGCCGTGCTTTTTGGCTCACTACCCTTTTCCAGTTGTCGCCTTTAATAAATTCCTCTCTATTGGGACTCTTCTAGAGCGAGCTTTTCGGGAATTTCTTTTTTAAAAAATTAGGAAATTTTTCCAATTCATTTTCCTAAACATTATAAAATACTATGATTAGAAATTTTTCATTTTTAATTAAAAGGAGGAAGTGAAAATACCTGAAGTATATGGAAGCTTGTTGTGCGACCACGGTTGAAGCCCATTCTCGCAGTAAGTCTCCATTTGCTTCTTCAGCGAATCCACGTCCCACCATTTCTTCCACCTTGCGGTGGCCATCGCCTCTTCCATGGTATGCACGTAGTAAGGATGCTTGGACACCGCCATGTCCGCACCCTCCCTCACGAGCAGCGAGTGGACCAGCAGCACCGGGTCGACCACCATCTGCAGCTTCGCGTCGATCCAGACGCTGAATTTCGAGTTCGGGAACAGCCTGTGCGCCAAGTGTTTCGGGACCACCCCGTTCATCGCCGGGTTCTCGTACAGGCGCTCACCCGCGACTTCCACGATCCTCCACGCTCCGATCTTGCGTGCCGCCCCTCTCGAGTTCTGCGATATCAAGTTGTGGTCCTCGAGGACTTTCATGGTGGCGTTGTCGACGAACATGAAGAAGCATACGCTGGCGAGGGTCTGGGATCCGAGCCCTCTCGGCTGACGGATCTTGTCGTGGTCGTTGAATATGGCGGAGGCCACCACGACTCCGCCGCATTCCTCCATGGCCTCCCTATCTAAATTTCCACGCCGAACAAAAGGAAGGGATCAATTCAAACCCAACAAAAATTCGAATCTTACAGCAGAATTCAGTAACCCAATTTCGATTTGAGAATTCTGAATGGAACGATTCGGAGCCATATCAATGGATAAGAAGCAGTAGAAACCAACAAAACAACACAACAGAATTCACTGAATTTTCTGAACCGGTTTTCCTGATTTTGTGCATCTGAGCCAACGTGTTGAAAAACGGAATCAATATGGGAACAGAGTACCAAAACAGAGGAGCAAAGAACCAAAAAAAAAAAAACAAAAAGAAGGAAAAGAAAATTTCCCATAATTGCTGGCCAAGGCTCACCGTCCATGCTGATCGGGAATTCCTTGAAGAATCCACAGGGGACTTCGAAGCTGTCGTTGCGATGATCGAAATAAGAAAACCGCTCTCGGGCGCTGAACGTCCCGCCGAAGTAGTCGTCTCCGCCCTGCTTGTACCTCAGAGGAGGCGGCGATGACCACGAAGAATTCGCGCACAAATCTCTGATCTCCTCGATCGCTTTCACGTAATCTGATTTACCAAAGGGGGTGAAAACACGAGATCAGCGGACGTTGATAACGAAACGATCGCAGTTTTTTTTTTATCGAAAAAGCCAAATCCGGAAAAATGGTCCGACGAGGCGGGCGACCTGAGAAGAGGACGGGAGCGGAGCAGGAGGGGCGGACGGTCGGGAGGGCGTACTTGTGCTCGCCGTAGGAGGGAGGGTAAGAGAAGAGAGGGGACTGGAGGGGGTCGAAGGGGGAGGATCGGAGGAGGCATTTGGTCGGGGAGAGAGAGGTGTAGAGGGCCAAGAAGAGGGAGGTGAAGAGGTAGAGCAGGGAGAAACAGAGCAGCTTCGATTGGACGAGGACCGGCGGCTTCCCCATTAAAGTTTTTGAGGCTATGGGTTTCCACGCCCCTTCGATGAATTAGTCGCAATCATTCTTTTTCTCTTTTCGCTTTATGTACCCGGGAAGAATAATCGAGTGCGATTGAGTTATTAAATATGGTGCCTAGAAAAATGGATTTTTATTTATTTATTTATATATATTTGATATGGAGTATCCGAAACTCTTTCAATGTCATATTAATTACGGTAGATTTGATCATGGGTAATTTTGCACTTGGTGATTATATCGGAAATACATAGGTGGTGGGAAAACTGTTCAAAACGTATCAAATCTATTGCACTTTTGTTAATTCAGTGTTTAGTTTTTTAATTTTGTCAATTGAGTTCTAAATCTTTTCACGTTTTGCTAATTAAGTTCATTCGGCCAATTTTGGCCGGAAATCACTAACGTGGACATAGGCCGTCCAACATGGCACATTTGATGTTGACGTAGACAATTTTGGCCGAAAATCACCCTCGATAGTACTCGAGGCCGCCTTACCCAAATTTGGGTGAGGTTAGGCAAGGGCCGTAACCCTCGCCCATCGTCAGTGAAGGCCAGGGGACCCTTGCCCGGTGGCCGAGGAGGGCCTGACGACCCTCACCAGGTGGCCGGTGAAGGCCCGGTGACCCTTGTCAGCCACTGTGAAGAAAAAATGAAGAAGAAAAGAAAAAAATAAAAAAAAATGAAAAAAGAAAAAAATTGTTTATGTCAGCGTCGGCAACCGGTTGGCGTCCACGTCAGCGATTTACAGCCAAATTGGCCGATAGACTCAATTGGCAAAACTTGAAAAGATTTAGAACTTAATTGACAAAATTAATATGTTTATGACTGAATTGTCAAAAACGCAATAGGTTTAGGACTTTTTGGACAATTTTCTCCACAGGTAGGCTATAAGATAATGCGCAAATATAATGATTTAAACCCATATATTAGATAAGGTGGATAAATTAACTACACATTTGGTACATATCATTCTATATGTCGTATTTCCACCCGGAAATAAGTAATGGAGTACTTTCTTGAATCATTTAGATGCATCTTAAACTCCATAGTAGGGTTATATATGGAGAGATCTTTGGGCTCCACTGATTAACATGAAATTCTTGCTTGAAAAAGTATTAAAAATTTTTGGTGATGATGACAAGAATGTAATTGGTTACAGATACTAGTATAAACGGTTAATGATGTCTTCAATGTATTTGATCTGAAAAATGATAGATTCCAAATCATAATATCGAATTGATAAATATGTACTGTGAATATAGTGAAGAGAAATTAGTTAATAAGAACGTAAATAGTTGAAAGGAACACTTGATAGTTGATAGTCTTTTCTCGTACTTACCATGCTAATAGTTACGATCCATCCTCCCAAACAATGACTGGAATGTGCGCAATGTTTATCCAATCTTTACCTTCATGTGATAGGCACCTCTCTTTCAGAACGGGGCATTGAAGGATTCTTAATTCCTTCAAGCATGTGAGGTTGTGCATCTCCAATGGCAAACGCCTTAATTCTGGACAATCAAATAATACAAGCTTTTCGAGCAAACAGAAATTTCCAATCCATTTCGGCAAACTCCTTAGCTTCGGCCAATGAGAAATCTTGAGAGATTGCAAAGTCGTGACATGTTGAATCCCCTCGAATAATGCCTCCAGTTCCTGAGCTTGTATGATTTTAAGAGAACAAAGTTTCGTAAGGAATTGCCATCAGAAGCCATGCTCGTCTTCTTGACACAATAAATTGAGTTCTTCACAATCCCAAATGTTGAGTTTCTGGAGCGAGGAAAGATGCTGCATGCCACGAGAGAGACTCCTTAGGTCGCAATGCAAGAGGCTCATGGACTCAAGATTACTGGCCAATTAGAATAGAGTCTCTAGCATTGAGGGCTCTAGGTTACTACCCCAAAGATGTAGACGCTTTAGTTTAGAGAAAGGGATGAATGTGGATCTCGCTGCTGCTTTTGATGGGCAATTTGGATTGGCCATCAATTGTTGGTCCAACATTTTCGTGCTATTTATGGCCAAGTACTCCACCTGAGGGAATGGTGGCATGAAATTCAATTGGGGACAGTCCCATATTCCCACGAACCAAAGTTTTGGGAAGGATGAGCATGAGTTGTCTGACCGATGCTTTTGATATGCTCTCATTACTTGCCTTCTTCCCCACCATCCTTTCAGGTTGATGCATTCGTAGAGATATAGTCTCACAAGAGATGGGAAGAAAGGGCATGTAGTATTAGATTGCTCCGGGTGACTTGTCTGTTGAACGAACTCCAATGCATCCAAGTCCTTGAAAAATAATGTCCTTGGGGAAGGGAGTTCACTCAAGTGTGGTAGGTGGCTCAGTGAGTCACGCCCATCAATTGAGAGGTATTTAAGGTTGACCAATTTCCTCAAATCTCTTGAAAATGTTTTAAGGTTTTTATATTCAAAGAGTTCAAGGATCTGCAAGTTCACTAAATCCGTGATTGAATCCAGCAAATTCTGGATAGATTGGTTTTTAGAAATATTAAGAAACCTTAAGTGCTTCAACTTTTCAATGGAGAAAGGAGGGAGAGGAATATATGTATTGCCCAAACACAATACTCGACAATGTCTACAACCGGAGAAAACTTCGTGACAGTTAACTATAGAGGATTCACCTTTTTTCCAAGTTTTTTTGAAAATCGACAAAGAGACATTTAGAAACCTCAAATTTTTCTGAAAATCGACAAAGAGACATTTAAAGATTTATGACATTTTGGGCTGCGTTATGACGAAATATTGTAAGCCTACGAAAAACACGTAGGATATCCGAAATTAGGGTATGAAAATATTGATGACGTCTAATGCTACAAAAAGCTCTCAGCCTTCATGGAAAAATAGGATATTTAAATATTTACGACACTTTGGAGTATGTTATGACAAAATGTTGTAAGCCTTTATAAAACATGCTAAGATTTAAAGATATTAATATTTTAAATATTAAGAACTTCCACTACTGTGTTACAATGAATTTCCGTAAGCCTTTTGCAAATCGTGCTATATTAAAAATATTAAAATATTTATGATGTTATTAAATGTGTCAGACTAAACATTCGTAAGGTTTTGTAAAATGTCATAAAATATTTAAAGATTGGAATATCGAACTGTTTAGGACATTTTGGACTTCATCGACGACATACATCAAGAACCATTGTGAAACATCTTTAAATATAAAATGACTACCTATTAGTAGGTTTTTGATTTAAATGGCTCATAATTTTTTTTGAAATTGGATCTGATGGTTGGTTTAGGTATAGTTATAGGGCCTAGCCCAGCCCAATTGGGCCCAAGTCAAGCCCGCCAGCCGGCCACTTTATTATATATGTTTTTTTGCTCATGGGTGGTCTTAGGCCATAATTTTGGCCCGATTTGAGGGACCTACACGGCCTAGGTACGAACAAGGACAACCTCTAACAATTATTTAGAATTTCAGAATATATGACAAGATTCTATAAAAATGTTTATGAAGTTTTCCACATATTTCAAACGAAAAAGTTGAATTCCAAATACTAAAAGTTAGAGTTAAAGCCCAAAGCTTAAAGAGGAAAAATAAATGCCTAGGAGACCATAGGATAGAAACCTCAAGTTAAGCGACTAATGTCTTGCTTGATTACTCATCAAGTATTGAACAATTAGACATTAGGAACTTAATAAGGAAGTTAGTTCAATAGTAACAAGCACGAATTACTTTCTGTTTGACATAAAAGATTTTCGTTAAGCATTTATCAAAATGCCTTTAAGTAAATAGGAGATACCTAATCTTCTATAAAATGAATACTAAGCACAACTAAGAGGAGGCTGAATTTGTTGTCCTAGGAAGTGTAGAATGTGCTGCTGAAATGGCAAACAGTTATGCAAAAACAATATCTTCCCTAACAAATATTAAAACAGTATTTTCTATCAAATAAATATTAAACGAATAAAAGAGATAGAAGATATGCAAATCAAATTTATAGTGGTTCAGCTTTCCACTTAACCTACTCCACTCGTCAAGCTCTAACAACCTAAACAAGAATGTTATCCATTATGTGATCCTTGTAATTTTATCGCTTATAGAGAGTGCTTCAATAGTTGCTTCTACAGATTTAAGCACCTCTCACAACACTATATCACTCTCTTTTTCGAAATACAAGTGTGTACACCCTCAACAGAAATTTACAATAACAAATCACTCAATTGTGCACAAGAAAACAGCAATGAGACACCAAATTGAATTCATATCAAATTGATAAAGAGCTTGGGTCTTCCTACCAAGATCGTAGAGACTCATGTGTCAACCATCTACACAATCTATAGCAAGAGTTGCTTCTGCAAGATAGTCCTTTTAAACTTCTCACAAGTCTTCACTGGGTGGCATATTCACCTTCTAGAAGCAACCCCTTCCAAGCAAATCGACGTCCTCGTGTTCTTTAAGTTGTTCACCTTCTATTAGTCAATCCAAGCTCTAATGAATGGTCGTACTATATCTTGTTCACATTCCACAAAGGGGCCTTCCAAACTTAGACACATTTCCCGTCCAATCAGAGCATTTTCATTTTTTCAGACTTCGTGATTACACTACCATCCGCATATTAGCCTATGTGTACAGAAGCTATTCTACACAATCAAATATACACATTAGTAGTTTTTGATCATTTTGGCATATTCCCTAAACCCTAAACTATACCGTCGAGATGAAAACTCAAAATTTTAAGATATGCAGTTATGTTGCCAGTTAGAAAAGTCGAAATGCGTGCTAAGAAATCGAGCTAAACGGTATGTCGTGCTACTGAAATGTCACTAAAAATTATGCGTGTAAAGTAGGTTTCCATAATGATTGTTTAGATCTGGAAATAGGCTATTAAGGTGCTAGCCATGACAGAAGTGCGATAGGATGCATGCTATTATTGCTAATATATAAGCTGTGTAGTTTGAAGGGGATATAAAGTGGTGCATATATATAAGTGCTGCATTTGAACACCCACTTATAAGTTAGCCGATCCATAGGTCATATATTGAAGGGATTGAGTTCGAGTGTAATATAGGCTAAAAATATGTGGCTAAAAAGTCAAAAGTCTATAACCAATTTATTCAAACCAATGATCTGAAGCCTCGTGAATGCGATTATTCATTTCATGTTTTTTTTTCGATAAATGATTTTGATATCACATAAAGATTTTATTTTAATCTGATCAATTGAATAGGGTGTCTCTTTACATTAACATCATCGAGCAATACCGTAAATTGAATAAATGACTGCTCGCATGTTGTCGCTCGCACATTAAATCGTTGCTATGGCTTGCATCTGATTTGCCATGTCATGTCCTTTCATCAATATGTTTTACATCTGATTTGCCATATCATGCTGCTTGTGATTATTATATTGTGGCGTGTCATCTTTGTTGTTGTATCTTGTATCTAATTTACCATACCATGTCACATGTGATTATTGTCATGTCATGTCGTTATTATGTCTTGCATCTAATTTGCCATGTCATCCTACATGAAATTATTTCCACGTCATGTCATTTCATTGTCATGTTTTTCATTGTTACCATGTCCACGTCATCTCATTGCTATGTCTTGCATATGATTTGTCATGTCATGCTATATGTGATTATTACCATGTCATTCATTTCATCATCTTGTTTTGCATATGGTTATTTCCATGATATATCATTCTCGTCCATCATGATTGAATATTGCATTTTGGTTAACATTTGCATACACACTTTCACACAATCGGAGTCACGCTACTATACACGATGTCGAATAAGTGTTGTGGCGAAATTTCAAGAATTTAAAACAAAATATCTTGCATGCTTAGGAGATCAATTGGTAAAAACTCCCTCTTTAATCAATAACGACGTCGAAT
>BCNH02000005.1:10041806-10081148 GCA_001662345.2 Metrosideros polymorpha var. glaberrima
GATCGACAACCTCTTCCATCAATTGACCATCATTGTTGAAGCGTGGGTAACCATTGAAGTCTCTAAGTAGTCCCACTAGCTTGCCTTTGATGTTCACGTACCAAATCGCATATCGATAGGGGATCCATTCAAGAAATCCCACGTTGACCCAAACGATAGAAGTACACTTAGTATAGACTATATCCAAACTAGGTACAAACACATCTTCCTAACACAATCAAGAAGCATGGAAACTCCAAGAAGTGGTGGTAGTGAGAGATCCATCCTACATCATTGAAAATAAAGAATGAGCCGAAACCCATTAAATAAAATCTCTAAATCTAAAGTAGGAGATCAACTCACAACTCAACCTGATTTCACACAGCATGCATCATAAAACCCCATGCATAACAAGTACATGAAAAATGTATTACCTTTCTTATCGATGACAAATCAATAGCAACATTAAATCATATTGCTTACAAATACATGCAAATGACATAATATGTATTAGTATCATCACTTACTTCACTAAGAGACATGCATCATAGTCATGCTTTATGTAATCCATTATTACATTCATTTCTTCTCCACCTTCTCGAACACTCGCAAGCCATCCCGTATCCACGGGGCATCCCAAATCACATAGCAGGGGTATCCCAACTCCGGGGCATCCTGATACGCCACCCGGGACATCCCATCTTGTGACATCTCAAGCCATCACTTACTAACACAGTTCTTTTAATCTTTTAATTTGTGGCGTATGCGGAAGATAAAATATAACATAACACAATCACAAGACGAACTACAAACATGTATCTAAGGGTAAGGCCTTTAAGGGCTATTCATTAATCTATATCAGTTATGTACATCATTTGTTCACAAAATAATAATAATAAAACCAACAACATACGCGATTGGGAGGCCAAAAGGGTAACTAATACTCCCTCTACTACTCGTCACCTGCCCATCACCAAAAGTGGCCTTAACTACACATACTATGGGTCACTCACCTGTCTTCTAAAAATGATCCAAACCTATACATACACGATCACCACCCTCAACATCACCCTCCTTCACTCGCCGCCGTCGTCATGTGGAAAAAGGATCGGGTAGATGAGTTACTCGTCAAACCAAACATATATCGTCGCAAAGTGGTATGAGACCCATCCCGAAACAAGTCTTATATCGACCCATAGCGTAGAGGTAACCCTAACAAACTCAACTCCAGAAAAGGTAGGGTCAGTGAAGTCATACAAAAGATGCCTTGAAATCCATCGTAGCGCCGTAATGAGCTACAAGGGTAGCGGGGGTAGTAGCCATAATGCTAATGATATGAAAATATATCAACAAAAATGAGCCAACACCTAGTAAATGAAATTTCTAATTTATAGACAAGTCAATCCACCTATTGCTCGATCCTACAACCTATCTAACCTAAGAAATAACATTGGACACAAAAGCAAATACAAAACACGTTTCAATGAATTTGTATGCAATGCTATTATGCACTTATGCATCACACACTTTATTTTATCAATGTCATGTCATTTGGATCCACTCCCATCTCATGGTTCAACCGGTTTGCCAATCGACTTGTGTGGGTCACTTCCGATTTGCAAGCAGGACTTTCGTGGTTTGCTAGCCATAGGTATCTCTCTCCGAGGCATTTTGGTTTGCCAGCGAAGGCCTCCAAAGTTTGCTAGCCTTGGGCATCCCGACACCAACATGGCACCATCGGGGCATCTTGGTTTGCTAGCCAAGGTATCTCGTATCATCATCTCTTTTACACAAATATCAGACATTTCATCTTATATATGCAATGACATGACAGTCACATGACACATCCCATTCAGCATGACTTTCACACAACATGACATGAATGGCACTTAGTTCAGCTTATACTTAGTACATCCGTAAGATATAGGATAAATTCAACACAATCTAAAGCCATAATCCATCCATTAACATTACCACAAGCTAACTCAACAATTTAAGACCAACATAATGCAAAACCAACAATCCAAGCCAAGCAAAACAATCTATGAGCACAGACAGACCACCCCATATCGTACAAATCGAGCTCGCGGGTCACTCTCCATTCCAAACAAACTCGACCACCAATGTAAACAACTACATAACGAAGGCAATGCCCACCAAAATACAGTCTATAGACTCGTCACACGACCGAATTCTCTTCTGTGGCCTCACTCACGTAGCTCTGTACTCGCGGTTTCGCCCTCACGACACTAAATCCACGATTCAATCTCCATATGCAGAACAATTCGAGGCTACATTTCACTAATTCAACACGAAGGGACAACTATCTAAGAGTAGATCAAGCAACGCAATAAAGAAAGTCAGCCATGCAATCGATTCTTCTCCATTCGCAGCCACACCAAGACCCACGGTATTACCCACGCCAAATCAAGCAACAAGAATATCATCTAGCCTAGAAGTTAGAGATTTTACTTGCCTCACGTCTTGATCAAGCAAAAAAAATCGAGCTTCGCTTTCCTTGGCACCTTCGAGTGCGGCTTCTTCTTCGAGTAAGAGCTAGAGAGAGAGTTTTGCATGTAAGAAGAGAAGAGAGAGAGAGAGAGAGTGGTGTGAAAGAAATGAGGGGAAGAGAGAGAAAATGGGTCTTTTATACCCATGTGAGAGAGTGAGTCGATGGAGAGAGAGAGAGACAAGTGTCTTTCATGCAAATTTAGACACTAGGGACCATATTTTAGGACTACAAGCTATCCAAAGAGTCCTTATAAACTTTCAACCGAAGTTCGAGCTAAGTCCCATCATACATAATCTAATAAATAATACTTCCGTCACTCGTGTCACTTGAGTAAGTCCCTTCGTCATCGTCGAGCTTATTTACCTTCGCTTGCTAATGGGTAGATAAAAAATTTTGGGATGTCACACATCTTTTTCATGGGGCATTTTGAACTCCTGAGACACTCCATAACAATCCACGGGACATCTCAGATCACACAGCAGAGGCATCCCAACTCTGGGGTATTATCGCCACCATCAAGTGGACGACAAAACATAACATTTTATAATTCATTCCATATTTTATTTCTTGACAACCATGCTCATGATGACAATAACATCACATACTCATCAATGCATTAAGAAGCATGAACCAAACAATCGAGTAAAAAACAACACATAATCATACTCAATTATATTATTTATATGTATTTCAACACATACTATTATCCATTTTCGGTGTGCGATTTGGTTCATTCTTACTCCATTCACCATCGTAAAAGCCTACTAGGAGTCGCTCCTTGTCTGGGCCTTCTTGCCCCAACGATTACTCCTCGTTCTCATCAGACCCGGTGTTATAGGCCCACCAACCTTTGCCTAGTTCGTCCACAAACCACACACTTAGGAAGGGTGTTCCACTTGACTCGTCCCATATCGAGCTTCATGTTGTATGTATCTCACTTAGCTCGTTTCATACTGAACCTCACGGTTTCTTCAATCTCATTTAACTAATGATAATTACACGCCTACCTTCGTTCACTTCTGACTCATATCATCTTAACTTCATCATATGAAAATTCATCGAATTAAGTCCACGAATACAACGATACATCAAGCAATCATTATAACTTTCTCACACTTAATATCAAGTTTTTTTTCATAATCACATACGTTTCAATAAATATATCCATCCTTCTTATCTCAAGCTTAATATCCAAGTTCAACTAAAATTAACAAATCAATAAGTCGAGAACAATCATTAAACAATTAAGTTGAGAGTACTAGGTAAATCAATCTAACTTAGTGCATAGAGTTTTTACTTATCTCGAAAAATATTTAAAAATCTAAGACTTTGGTCATCTTTAATCAAAATAGACAAAACCAAAAATCAATGAAATGACAAAAATCGTTGATGAGAGGAAATGAAAGTCGGCGATTTCTAGTCTAACTCAAAAAATTGAGACATGGCTTTAATAATAAGATTGTGAGGCATTTCTTATTACCCACAGAAACTAAAAAACAAAGGTTGAAAAGGAAGTTGGCGGGTGAAAGTAATAAAGTGAAGAAGTAGGAACATCCCACTTGAAGCATGAAGACCTCCGAAGACCCCTTTATATAGCCAAGAGGGATTGAAGAATCATTATTAAGGCATTAATTGTCTTAATAAATGAAGGGGTATGTGTTCCAACAAGATTGTTTCATGTGACCCCTAAAAGAATAGCCATATGAGCTAGGATAAATGTGGCTTGACACCATTAGCCAACGAAGAAGATATTTTGAGAAGGCTTCTTCTCCTTCGGCCAAGCAAAGGGATGACTCATCAAATGCATTAATGCCCTAAGTGAATAGCTAATAGGAGTTATATGGCTTGGAGAGGAAGGAAAGCTCCATGGCCAAATAAAATGAATGAGTCACTAATATGCATTAATGAACTAAGATTAAATTTGATGATGTAATACTTAATGTCATCAATAGGCTAAGCATAATGTCACTGAGGACATGCGGGTTAAAAAAATTGGTATAGACAAAGTTACGATCATTTTCCCAAACTAGCGCAGAATTGAAATTTCTTTCCAAAACGTCTACTGTTTTTCCAAATCGATGCTTCTACAATACTTATATGAGAAAACTCACAACATATATGTTGTAGATATAAGATTCCTAGTTCTTTTAGCTTTAGAATCAAGTCATTCTGATATGTATAGAAAAAGTTATGATTATTCTCTTGAGTTTGGGCATAACTGGAATTTCTACCTAGAATATCTACTTCTTCTCCAAATCGACACCCCCTACAATACTTATATGAGAAAACTCAAAACATAAAAGTTATTGATCTAAGAATCCTAGTTCTATTGGCTTTAAAATCAAGTTATTCCTATCTATATAGAAAAAGTTACGACTATTTTCTTGAACTAGTGTATAACTGAAATTTCTTCCTAGAATGTCTACTTCTTCTTTTAATCAATGATTCTACAATATTTATCTGAAAAAACTCAAAACATAAAGGTTATATATCTAAGAGTCATCTTACTTTTGGCTTTGGAATCAGGTCAATCGGATCTGTATAGACAAAATTAAGATCATTCTCCCAAGCTGGCGCACATGACATCTATCATTTCAATCCAAAGCATCATATTCCAGATGACCACAAATGTAGGAATTCACCCTTGGATATTTCATACGTGTCATCCTAAACTTCAATCTAATTAATACTTAATATTATTACTGAACGTAGAAAATTTCGAATGTCACATTACCAATCAGCTTTTGTGTTACGATTGTCTCATTATCAATGATTTTGTTCAATTTGCACAAAATTTAAGTTCTAGGTGAGAATTCCTTCGAATTTTAACCAACCTATGAACTCCCACTAGAATATATAATCAAATAGGACATCATGCAGTGGTCACGCTCTATTGTAATTATAAAGGCATAGCATGATGTAATCTCAATATATAAATAATCCATGCATCAATTCTAATCAAATGCGGAAAACAAGGTATAAATAGAAAATAATCTCTTGCCATTGTTCGAATTTGCTCGGCACTGAAAATGCAAGCACGTTAAGCATTATACATGCTACCAATGAACCATGCTCTACTCAATATGCATATGGTCATTTACATGTTAGCTAGATCATGTATTTCCAAAACCATTGGAAAATACATGAAAAAATGCAAAAAATACCTATAAATATGCGTATAAAAGGTTTTGTATGCATTTTCACATTCTTAAGTTCATCAAACATGTAATATGAATATACCTATTGACACCTAAATTTTGACCCAATTTTAGGATTAATTTATAATTTATTTTAATAATTAATTTGCATAAAAATTAGGGATTGACCCGGTCCCTAGCAAAAAATATTTAAATTAATTGAATTTAGTTTTCATATAGGTTTATAATTATTTTTTAGCATATTAGATTTTCATGTATTTGCATTTAATCTGATCGGGTGGCTGAATCGGACTGAAATTGGACATGTGAACTAGGCCAAAACACATTGCAAATTTGGGCCACGTCATGAGGAGACGGCTGCCGAGTTTTAGGAGGTTTATGGCCTAATTTGAGCTTAATTTAGCCCGCTCTAAATAAAATTTGGGAAAAATCCTTTTAAGCAGTAAAAAGTCAATAATTAATTAAGAAAAATGTTTAAATTAAGCCCATGAGAGACAATAAGCCCATGAAAGGGCTGAATTTTGACCAAGCCCATCAAGTGGACTGGCCGAACCATCAAGGGCCAAATTGAAAAGAAAAAAGGCCCGTTGGGGGCCAATTTAGAAATATTAGAAAGTTTGGGGGCAAAAGTGCAAATATCCAAAAATTTACGAAAACCCTCGAGACACCTATATAAGCATTATTATGTATCTGAAGCAAAAGAGGACACCATTCTTTCTAAGAAAAATACACAAGGAATTCGAGCAAAAACAAGAGAGAGAGAGAGAGAGAGAGAGAGGGAGGAAGATCGGGCAACCGTGGAGCCACTTTACCACGGCCACTCAACCCTCGTCGGAGCCCCTTTTGCCTTTGGCCACCCATCAACACAAACTACGTGTGTCTTAGTTCGTCTCTATTTGGAGGGATTGACCTGAAGATACTTATATGTGAAGATCTTATCGCAAGAAGAAGCTCTGGCAACCAGTCTCGTGCCCAGAAACCTAGAAAAATAGAGTAGGAACAGCTCGCCGGGCCACCTTCCGATATGATTTCTGATAAGCTCTGATCATCCCTCGAGGCCCACAAGTATTTGAAACGAAGCTTGTGTGACGTAGTTTCTAGAAATCCAAGCTGATCACCAAAGAGAACCCCTATCGTGGAGATCCAAGCCTTCAAAAGAAGCCCGTTGCAGCCCTTATTCTGCGAGCAGAAACAGGGGACGACTCCTAGTTCTTGCTGTCCGCCGCTGCTCTGGCCACTCACGTCAATCTGTGTTACCCCTCAACGTCCTAAGAAGTCCCACGAGCTAAGCCTAGCCATCTCGAGTCAAGATCAAAGCCAAAACAGTCTCAATTGCATGCGCTCGCCAAGTGCTTGACGAAATTCTCCATAGGGAACTATGGCCATCCGTTGCCTCCCTACTGCATAAGCGACCCCCCAGGAGGTCGACCGCTGTCCGTAGTTCCTTGTTGGCTGGCCCTAGCCCCCAATTCACAAGCCGTCCCGTGCCGTTTCCTGATTCCGAATAAATTTAGGTTCATTTGAATTAGGAAAGTTACTTCAAGATAATGTAAAATTTTGATTCTTTGTTATTTGGTATTATCTTATTTCCCAATTTGAATTACCTTGCATATCTAATATTATCTACATATTTTGTTGACTAAATTAAAGATGTAGATCCTACGGATAGGGGAATATTGCGTTAGTAATAACGCAATAGTGCCTTATAGATAATTAGGCACTTATTGTCACGCCTTGATCCTATTTCCCTAAGGTTGGGGCCCGCGACTTCCCTGCATTGGTTATTTAATTGCAACATTCCAAGAGGCATCAGCGACTCATTCTTTTTATCTTTTGCTTAAACGCAAACGAAAGCAAATCATAACCACACATTCAAACATAACAATATGGATAGTAAGAAAATAGAAGGATAATCATTATCAAAAGTGCTACTTTATTTATTTACTAGTCAACCCTAGGAAGTTTAAATGTACATGCCTTTTTAAGAGAGGCTGCTTCCTACCAAGACCAACAAAAAGATATCAGGGTTGAGGTTGACTTAACTTTTTTACACAAGAGTTACCCAAAAAGATCTGTGCTCTGTGCCCTTAACAGAGGTAGTAACAGGAAGGAGTCTCAAGGTCGGTCTCGCCATTCGGATTTATATCCGAATCCTCAACTGCACCATCGAGGTGTCGAGATCCATCGAGTCCTAAACCTCTTCGCCTGGACCTCTGCCAAACAGTTCATCAAAACCCCTCAGCGGGCCAAAAACGGCATCCCCATGTCGAACAAATCATGCATTAAAGCGATGGGGCACCAAATACACTAACCCCTGGTCTACCCAAACTGTAGTCACGTGATGCTCAAACACACGATATGAACCAAGAATCAGGTGTGATGTTACCTCGAGGTCTTGGTCCATAGGGACCCTGAACCGCACATGTTTACATTCCATTTTATGGTCTTGAAAAGCGGTTAACAACAATGAGTGAGATAAATCTCAGTAAGTTAACAGCCTAAGCCTCGTGTAAGATGCCAATTCGCCTTGAGTGCGACCTAAACATGCAATTTATTATCGATAACAGAACAATAGCGAGCAACTCTCGCTTTGCTTTAACTATAACATGATTAGGCAACTCGACTTATTATCGATCAACAAACTATAGAATAAACCACGAGCATCCTTACTTCGCTTCAGCACATGCCCTGCATAATATCAATTATCTCATGCATCAGGAATACTAAATAATCAGAACACATAATACAATTTTTGATGCGCAATGCATTCATAGGTGTTTAAATTCATGCTCTAATTATTACGACCGCTCTCGGCCACGGCACAACCCAAAGGTTGGCGGTCTCTACCACTCTAAGCCACAGCACAACCCAAAGGTTGGCAGTCTTCTGGCAAGACAGGGCATCGTCCCGCCCCATTGGGCACAGCAATGTCTCGATCTCCCCCGAAGACAGATTGCATTCCATAAGGAACATCGGTCCGGCCTCTACCGCGATCCGACATCTGAACCTCCGCCAAACATCCGATAAAATTAGGCATCATCCCCAAAACCTTTGGGGGTTCGTTCCCTTTTGTGATCATATGAGCACACCAATCATGCATGCTAATTTCATTTCTTCTCATTTAGCCAATACAGCCATAATTTGTGCTCATGCCATGATTCATGCTCATACGTCAAACTTATTACAATTTTCACACGTAATAATGCAATAAAATAATCACACATGATCACTCGGATATGCTTATCCCGTCAAACTTTGCATACTCCATTTTTCAAGCATCCTTACTTATTTCAATGTATAAAATATGGCACCCAAACATGACATCTCGTGAATTGTTGATTATATGTCAATAAATACATTTCCTTAAAAATAGAAATCAATAGTTCAAATATGGCAATTATTTTTCATGACAATACATGCTTCAAGCAACACAAAACATGTATAGAATTATCACATATATCAAGCACAAATCGTATTAAATCACAACTTATCACCTTACAAATGATAGCTTATCAACCAATCCTTAACAGCTTATCGCCTAATAGGCGATAGCTTATCATCCATTTTTCGATAGCTTATCACCCCTTTGGTGATAACTTATCATTCTTTTCTTGATAGGTTATCATTTCCATTTATCACTTTCTTTGATAACTTATCACTTCTTACGATAGCCTATCATTTCTACTCCCATTTATCACAACAGCTTATCCACTAATCTACCATTAATTAGCTTTAATCATAACCAGTCTTAATTTAATCTAATCCTAAACGCAATTGACAACCTAATCAAGGATTAGAAAGTTAACTCACTAGCTTAATGGCAGCGATAGCGATGAATGGTGAGGGTAGTGTGGCGCGGCGACAATGGTGGTAAGGACATGGCGGTGGCGGCATGGGCGCGACTTGGCTCGGCGGCAAGGGCACGGCTACACAACAGCAATAGTGAGCGGACGACTTGGTGCGGCAGTAAAGGAGAGGAAGAGGAAGAGAGGAAAGAGAGAGAGGGGGGGCCATAGAGGTGGTGGCCGAACAAGGAGAGAGAGAGAGAGAGAGAGAGAGAGAGAGAGAGTAAGACTTCTTGTCCAAGTTTGGCTTCTTATTTCTTCACTAAGATTGCATTAATGGCGTTAAATATCTATCTAGTTTTGTCTTCTAACATTAATGACACAAAAATCTTCTAATCCTATTTTGGCTTCTTCCTCACAAATATCTCTCTTTGATATGGTTTCTAGAAGGGGCAATTTGATCATTTCCCCTTGACACTATTCATATGGGCTTGGGCTTGATCAAGAAAATGGGCCTAAGATGAGTCTTTGAGGGCAAAATCGTAATTTCCTCCTATTTGGGCCCTTATGGCCGAACTTGATGGAGAGTGAGGCCTTTGGGCCTTGCCAAACCCCTGAGCTCTCTTCGATTCTCAATTTCCAGTTTACCGTCATTTATCCGAAAATTTATGATTTACCGATGAACTTTGGGACTCAACGAAGTAATGTCCATTGGTTGTCTCTCAATCCTCTAAAATCCAATACTCTTAGTCGGATTAGAATTCGTGGTTAAAATCTATCAAATTCGATTTTAGTACCTTGGTCGAAAATTAGGAATATCATGCTTATCTATAGGTAATTTGTATTTTTTTTTTGGCATTTTATCTCATATTTATCTTTATAATTGTGATTGCGGTTTAATTTGCACATTAATAAATAATTTTGCCCATAAGACATGCTCCCTATGTGCCTTGCCCTAAGGAATATGTGCAATCGGGTAATATTTGACTTCAATTCAGAAGTACGATCGTGCCCGCACATGAAAATTATACATCACATCCTCAATCTTGAGAATTTGATTGACAATTCCAAAATAGAATTTCAAAATCTGCCCTATGTATTTAGGGACGATGGTTATTCTATATTATAATTCACTTTCTGGCCCCAATTCAAGGGAATGATGTGAATTAAAATCGGAATTTCGGAATTAGAAGGTGTATTATGGGCAAAATTAAATATTTTTGTTCAAATTCTTTGTTTTTATCTAAATTAATTAATTTTTAAAAAAAATCCAAAAATGTTTGATTTCTCTTCTAAAGTAAACCATTTTTTGTATTCACTTTTGCATGAAAAATAACACTTGGTATAATTTAGGACTCTGAAAAATCAATTTCTTAAATTATATTGGATGTTATTCACTTCAAGATAGCTTATCATTCCTCTTTTTCTCTAAATTCGAAAATCCATAAAAAAAAATATAAAAAAATGTCGTTCATGTTGCATATCATATAGTTTATTTTGTATAATTACCACGTCATTTTGTCATGTCATATAGAGTTATTGCATTAGTATTGCATTTAATAAGAGAAAACTCTAAAAAATTAATTCACATTGCTTATCAAAAGATTTACATGAAAAATTGGTACCGAAAGAGCGTTAATAGAAATATTAACGTAATCAAGTCCCCAAACTTATTTAATCTCTGGTTCGCAAGAATAAAGTATTTTTTTCGATACTTTATCTAGGTATCTAATTAACCTACCGTAAATGATTAGTGGCGGCTCCGAATTGAAAATATCTTTTGCAGGTTAATTATCTAAACCTTAAGTTGCGAATTGGTTGAGTTTAGGAGAGCTCGAACTAGGATAGTTAATTTAATTAACTTAATAATCCATTAACCTGAAAACCTGATTTTTAGGTCGCGATAGCTTGGCGACTCCAGTGGGGAATTCTTAATTTTCGAAAAAAACTAAAGAAACTAGTGGAGTTAGGCCTTAAATTTTTCATGAAAAATTCCTTTGTTTGGTGATGTGGATTGGTCCCTAACTTTTTATGTGTTAAATGTTCTTGCAAGGTTATGATAAATGCAATGCTTGCTAACCTTTGTTTTGCAAAGTCGAGTAGTTTAAATTTTTGCAAAAATTGAAATGATGTATGACTTAAATGTCATTCCTGCCTTTTTAATTTTTCGCACTACATGTACCCGGGTTTTTAGAAAATTCTAGGATGGTATCAAGATGAGAATCTCTCTGGCTTCAATTCAGAAGAGTGGGTGATCTTGTCTTCGATCTCGAGCTTTTCGTATTGAGGAATACCCGCCCTGGCCGTAGTCCAACGACACGGGATGGACCCTTGGCCTAACCGAAGTTCTTGAGGGCTAAACAAGACCAATATAGTTTGGTACGGTTTGTCCTAGGGACTTCACTTTGCAAAATTAATAATGATCCACCTTGCACTTATCATGCGCATGTCTATGTGATTTTCACGTCATGGGTAAAGTGAGCTTCTCAAACCTTTCTCTTGCAATTTACTTCTCCCATACGCTATTTCGGTCAGTCCATGCCAAATTAGGTGGTTATTTGAGTCTTGGTCTATACACAATGGGAGGTGACATTCGGATCATTGCCGGCCCTAAAGATGAGCTGAATTCATGGTGGAGCCGACTCGACACAACCGGCCACGAGGTGGTAAAGCTTCGGATCGGCCGCCTATTGCCTCTAATGGAAATAAGAGTTCAAAGCAGCCTTGTTCGAGCAATGGCCCATTTCTGGTGTCCCGAAACCACCACCTTCATCTTCGGTAAGAATGAACTTACTCATACTTTGGAAGAATATAGCACGCACATAGGGAAATCTTTGGGCTCGAAGTTGGTTAATCCACCTATCGGAACGGATGTTGCTTTAAAATTATCCGAGTTTTTGGAACTTAAAGGAGATGAGGTGGAGAAAGTTTTGAAAGCACGCCGGGGGGCTTGTCCCTTTTCATTTTCGAAAGAATGTTTTAATAATGCCCCTTCTTCATTTCAAATGGGTCAAATTTTCCTGTTAGCTTTCTTCGGCTTCGTGATTTTACCTCTCAGTCCACATGCTTTAAACCCGACCATGGCATATTTAGTTCAACAAGTTTGTGCCGGCAGGAATTTTGTTAACACCATATTGGCTGAAACATTTATTTCCCTTAACAAGTTTAAATGGAGTGAGCACAAAACCTTGCATGCTTCACCCGAACTTTTGCAAATATGGTTTCTTTCTCACACAAAAGGGGTATGAACTTTTTGGAAATAACCGAGATTACTGAAATTAAACATCCTATTTCAAAGTTTAAGGTTAACCAAATGCATGCCCCGGACTATCATTATTTTGAATGGCTAGCGTTCATGAAGCACGTGAGTCCCAAAGGTTTCCAATGGTATGCTAGTTGGTTCCAAGTTGGAGAGGTTCGACTTACTTGCAGAAATTCCGGACCTGTTGCCTTACTTGGCTTTACCGGGACACTCGAATATTATCCATCTCGAGTTAGCCGTCAATCCCGAGTTCTTCAAGAATTACCACCGGCATTACTTAAGGAGCCGATCCCGGCGGACTTCATCAACCAAAATCTCGATCATGAGGAGTCGATTGAATTGGCCAAAGCAATGTGGGCCGCATGTAGGCCAACGAAGATCGATCCGCCCAAGAAGAAATTAAAGGGGAAGGAAGAGATATATTATGCCTCCAAAGAATACGTGGAGCGCCACACTATTCCCGAAGAATTGCTCCCGAAGATACCAAAGGTGCCTGTCAAGTCCACCAATCGTGCGGACATAAATCGTCTCAAGAGAAAGCTAGATAAAGCCAGCCAACGTACATCGAAGATAGCAAAAAATATGAGCGATTCCGATGGGATGTCACCGACCATTTGTTTATAGATCAAGCTCAATGAAATGGCTAGGAGGTGTCTTTTCAGTTTTAGTTTAGGGAATCGGGTCTTAATTTTCTTGGCATGATTGTTTAAGGATTCAGTGATGTTATTTCTAGTTGTCATCTCAGATTTGTGTTGGAACAAAGAGTCATTAATAAATAACTAGATCATTTGTCATGGACCGGCTCTACTTGTTGCGATGATACTTATCATGCTATGTTTTGTGTGCAATGTCGAAAAAGGAAAAATGTCTTCAATTTGTAATGGTGCCTGGATCTCGTACCTCCAAGACCAAATCAATGCAATGCAGGAAACAATTTCGAGACTGACAAGGTGTGTCAAGTTCGTTATCGAAGATATGATGGAACGCGAGGGCATTCTCCAGCCCCTTGCAGGAGCTGAAGCTCAACCATTGGATGATCGATCCAGTATCCTTGGTCTGCGCCCCATGATGTTATCCAACAAATGAAAAATCAAAAGACCCGTGAAAAAAGAAAACTGAGCGCTGGGCTTCCACATACATTCTCGTCTAAAAAATCTTTGTGATGCGAATTGAGTTTCAAAGTTGTTTTACCAAAAAGAAAACAATCGCTTTTCAGAGGAATGGTCATATTGGTTTAAGTTTGTTTGTCTTACTGACTCAGTCGCATTATATCTCAGAACTGGAACAGAGAAGTCCAATGTAAGAGGACGGTTCAACATTACTGTCGATTTTACTGGTTGTTAGACCCAGGTTCTCCCCTGAAGGACAACTAGAGGACGGGCGGAGCCTGTGATGCATTTTGAAAAAAAGATAAACCAGGGACGCCGACCACTCTGTCGTATTTTGGACGCTGGCCGCACAACATCCCGGGCGCCCCCATCGGACGCATGGGTCTATGGTCGTAAAAGGCCATCCGCAACATGGAAACATCAGTCGCTGTGGTCGTTCGCAGAAACAAGCCAAAGGTGATGAATCTACAGTAGGGATCGTTTCATCCAAATGCCCACAGTTCTTACAAGCATTGACCGTGTCACCTGAGGCAAGATGAAGGATCGTCCGCCCACAAATATGGCAAGGCACAGGGGGCATAATGAGCTGTGAATTAGTGCCTGCACCACGCGGCTCATCACTTAGAGGAAAAAGGTAATGTGTCGTTCCCTAAACCCAATTGTCTTCAAAACTAATGCTACAATTTCTTCCATGCAGGCTCCCAGTCAAGAGACTTGTTGACAGATGGTACGTCAGCCCGTGGATGCGGCTTGACGTAGTTGTCCGTCACGAGAAGGTTGACGCGTCCTAGAGAATTCCTGTGCATCAATGTTGGCAAACCAAAGCAACCAACTTATCAACACAAGATAAAAGCTGCTTCGGGACGTGAAATTGAACTGTCAAAGCAGACCTACCAAAGTTGCAAGAACACGAGTCGAGCCATCAGGCGACTCGAGGCTACAGATCCAAGATGAGACGTCCTAATGGCAATGATCCGATAGATGAATAATCTGAACCTTCTGGGCACAGTGCAAGCAATCACTGATCTACAAAGCTTGATGCAAGGACCCTTGAGTGGCGTTCATCGTTACGACACCAAAAGACTGGGGCAAATCAAGAAGCCGCCCCTCGTTCAGAAGAAAACATTGTTTCTTAAAATTAGACTAGGTTCAGAAACTAATGGCTTGTTTTCTTTCTCACATATGCCAAGTCAGGAGACGCAATTGCAAGCTAGAGCGTGAGCGGCCGAAGCATCAGCGGCAGAACAATTGGTGGAAGAAAGCATAAACGGATTAAACCGTTTCCACGAAGAGGAAATATTACTCTTACACTTAACAAGTTCTGAATCTAACACATCGTCTTTCTTTTCACAGGGGCAGACGAATTGAATTGGAACGTCCCTCAAAGGTCTTAGTCAATTCATGCTTTGACCAGACACGGGCAATTCGTTGGAAAACCCCTCATTATTATTTTCTGGAATTTATTGATAAATGTTCAGATTTTTTATGTGCCACGCGAAAATTGTCAAACGACTTGTGAAAAATGAGCTTAAAATTCGTTGCAAATCCGTGCATGCTCAAATACTCACATGAATGGCAAAAAAGTGCTAAATGCAAATTTATGTGCGACTATTTCTGTTCTGTCTAAGTTGTCGTTCTCAAAAGGGAGATTCGATTAGACAGTCTCACAAATGTGTGAAATGAATTGAATATGCATGTTTGAGGACTATTAGGGAGACGAAAGGCAAAGCCATTTCCATACATTGTCCTGGGATTAGCCCTAGTGAGAATAAGCGATGAAGGCCATATTCACAAGGTAAAGAATTATCTCGCAAAAGGTATGACAACTGAAATGACAACAGACATTTCATTTCTCTACCCCAAACACTACAGGTTCATCTCTTGCTAACCCCTTTGAGCCTAAACGCTTCAAGTTTAATTTCTTTACCCTTGTCAAGAACCACCCTACATCGGGGCAATTGGAGGTAAGCATGACAACAAAAGGTGTGAAAATTATTAGGGATTTTCTTGCTTGTACTTGCATTAATCTTTGTAATATGCTTTACATAAAACTCAAATTGAAATTTAAGTGCCCTAGGATGATAAAGAACAGTTCTTTCTCTATCCTAAACACTTTTATCATTTGTTTAGCCCATTGAACTTGTTATATTTGTTTATTTAAACCCTTGCTGGTGATCATTAACTGTACACCGAGGCAAGTGAATCCAAGCAGCATCAAGTGCAAATAGAGACATTGAAGATTACCTAGTAGTCATTTCGTTTCAAAGTTATTTAGGACTGAATTGTATGAGTTTTCGAATTTCTCATCAACAAAAAAGAAAGAAAGAAAAAAGATTTTTAAAAAAATGTGTTGAGAAATTCGAAAGTCTCAATAGCACGGGGGCAAAAAAAGCAGTGTGCTCCCAAATTTTTCAGGTTTTACAGTTATATCGCCAAGGTGATGTAAATTGCAGTGTAAATCCCCAATTGAGAATTCATGCAAGAGAAATCCTCAACTAAAAGCAAAAATGGCATGTGTTGCGGGAATTTTGCAAGTTTAGCAAAATGAATTCCTCAATTAGTATTTTTGCGACATTAGCAAAATACTACCTCAAAGTTTTGGATTTTCATTGCAATCTTATAGGAAATGTAAATTGCGATCCCCAATCCATTGTAATTCAAGTTTCAATCCCCAAATGGAATAGGTTGACTGAAAGTAAACATAATTGTAGCAAATGTTAAACGCAGTCGAGTGTTGTTGTGAAAGTTTCCCCCAAGCGAAGTTTATACAATCCCTAGTAGAATCTGAAGGCTGCAATCCCTAGAGGTAATCCTGAAGATTGAAGATCGGAAACTGAAGACTAGTGATGACACAACGATGATCACTGACTTTAGCTCCACCTATATTTTCTAAGCCAAAATAAGCATTTTCGTTCTTTAGTCCCCAATCCAAATCTACGTTACAACTCTGATAAAGTCTCTTCTGATTATAGCATTTAAGTTAATGTGAGGTTCACATGTTTTAAGCTTTGCTCGAAGAAGTGTGAGCAAATTTATTTCTTCTCATTTTGCAGGGTTCTTAACTTGTAAACCCGAAGCAGTTTACTAAGACAATTTTTTTTTTCAAAGCCGATGCAACAATCCCTTTGAAAACCTTTGACCAAGCCTACATTATGATCCTATTGAAGTCCTATCAGATTGGTAAGATCATATTAATGCGAGACTACTCAAACTCTCATTGAATGTGGTGACGGTGAGATTGAGTGTTTCTCATAATCCTGCAGCCATGATAAACAGCCTTTCTTGAGAGTGAGAATAAACCATTTCTAACTGAAGGTCCTCACTCAACATATTCAAGACATCCACACAGCAGACGGATTGTTTTATTGAATTCTCCCCAACAGAATTTGGTAATGCATTACTCGACAGAATCATCGTGCATTAACCATTTGGGTTAAAAAATGAATGAATGAATTTTGACATGTGTTCTAGAATAGCCTTGGTTGTCTATTTCCTTGATGAATGCATGCATATTTGTCCTAATCGTGTTTGACAGGTAATGTTTCCTCGAAGACAAGATTTCCTGATGTAGCCTTTTGTTTGTCCAAATATATCTAAGTTTGCAAGACCGCCTAAGTGGGATCCCAAGTTGTCTATCCAATCATTTGAGTGGGTTTCCAGATGACTTTTTCAGACTGCTTGAGCGGGTTTCCAAGTTGTCTCATCGATTGCTTGAGTGGGTTTCCAGGCCATCTATCTAAACATATGAGTGGCTTTTTAGATGACTTTTCTAGATTACCTAAGTAGGATTCTAGGTAGTCTATCCAATCATCTGAGTGGGTTTCCAGGCTATCTATCTAAACATCTGAGTGGGTTCCCAGATGTCTTTTCTCGACAATTTGAGTGGATTTCCAAGTTGTCTATCTAAATGTCCTGTTGATCGACTGCCCAAACATCTGAGTGGTTTTCCAAATGCTTGGTAAGTTTTGTCAACACGGTATGCTTCTGTAGCCCGAAGTCAAACACTTTTCATCGTGTCCCAGAGTGAAATTCAGGGCACACCCAATTATATCTATTACTTCGACAATTCAGCTTGTTCGGGTTGTTCTCACTTTTCATAAATTTTGGAATTATTTGAGTTAAAATGCAGGTGTTCCTCCATCCAACCTAGTTTTATTAGGTATTTGAAGTGAGAGCCAAATATTAGGTAAAATGATTTGTGCCTTAAGGTGAAAGCTTCGGGTATGTTACTTATGTTTGCATTCGCATTTCACACATCATGCTAATCACATCAGGAAACGGAACTGGCAATCTCAACCAAAATATTATGCATCGCATAGCCAAAATTTAGGTCTCAATTTGGTCTTTGACTGAAACCTTTGTGAGCTCCCTCTCAAAGAGAGACAGTAATTCAAAAGTACAATTTCTTCAAGTCTACCTGTAAAGAATTTAGGTATCTTCTCTAATTGTCCCTCAAAATCTTGCTTTACATTGACCTTTGTGCTCACCTAATTGGCTTAGGTGTCACGCCCCTTTTATGTTCACCCAATTGGCGTAGGTGGCATATCCATTTCGTGTTCACCCAATTGGCTTGGGTGGCACATGCAATTTTGTGTTCACTTAATTGGCTTACATGTCACACCCCTTTTATGTTCACCCAATTGGCTTGGGTGGCATATTCATTTCGTGTTCACCTAATTGGCTTGGGTGGCACGTGCAATTTTGTGTTCACGTAATCGGGTTAGGTGTTACATTCATTTTTGTGTTCGTCCAATCGGCTTGGGAGGCACATTCAATTTTGTGTTCACCTAATCGGCTTAGGTGTCACATTCATTTTGTGTTCACCTAATTGGCTTGGGAGGCACATTCTTTTTTGCATTCACCTAATTGGCTTAGGTATCGTATCCCTTTCATGTTCACCTAATTAGCCTAGGTGGCATGTCCCTTCTTGTGTTCATTCCGTGTTCATCCAATCGGCTTGGGTAACACATCCTTTCCATGTTCACATAATCCGCTTACATGGCATGACCTTTACATTGGACACTTAATTAGCTCAAGTTGTCCTTTAAAACTTTTCAAATATTTCGCGCTGTTTCGCATTTGGGGGAAACCTTAGGTAACAGACATGCAACAATTATCTTGAAAACCTTACTTTTTCACTAAATTTTGGGGCCCAAGGGAATAGTCAACATTACAAAGCATTTAGAAGTAAAAACCTGAATGCATTGTATGCAATCCGCCTATTAAGTCTTTTTTACCACTTCGCTGGAAGTAGGAAGCCTTCATATGCGTTATTTATTGTCTGCATTCTGCATCACATGAATCATGTTTATTACATAAAAAAATGGGATTGATAACCCCTAAAAAAATCATGCATTGCATGGCCAAAATTTAGGTCTCAATTTGGTCTTTGAACGGAACCTCTACAAGCTCTCGTTCAAAGAGAGACAGCTGTTGACACCTAAATTTTGACCACATTTTATGATTAATTTAGAATTTATTTTAGTAATTAATTTGCATAAAAATTGGGGGTTGACCTGATCCCTTGCCAAAAATATTTAAATTAATTGCATTTAGTGTTCATAGAGGTTTATAATTATTTTTTAGCATATTAGATTTTCATGCATTTGCATTTAATCGGATCGGATGGCTGAATCGGACTGAAATTGGACATGCGGACCGGGCCAAAACACATTGCAAATTCAGGCCACGTCATGAAGAGAGGGCTACCGAGTTTGAGGAAGTTTAGGGCCTAATTTGAGCTTAATTCAGCTCGCTTTAATTAAAATTTGGGTAAAAGCCTTTTAAGCATTAAAAAGTCCATAATTAATTAAGAAAAATGTTAAAATTAAGCCCATGAGAGACAATAAGCCCATGAAAGGGCTGAATTTCGACCAATCCCATCAAGTGGGCAGGCCGAACCATCAAGGGCCAAATTGAAAAGAAAAAGGCCAGTTGGGGCCAATTTGCAAATATGAGAAAATTTGGGGGCAAAAGTGCAAATATCCAAAAAATTGCGAAAACCCTCGAGACACCTATATAAGCATTATTATGTCTTTGAAACAAAAGAGGACGCAAAACCCTCGAGACACCTATATAAGCATTATTATGTCTCTGAAACAAAAGAGGACGTCATTCTCTCTAAGAAAAATACACAGGGAATTCAAGCAAAAACAGAAGAGAGAGAGAGAGAGGGCAGCCGCGGAGCCACCTTGTCACAGCCGCTCAGCCCTGGTTGGAGCTCCCCTTCCCTCTGGCCACCCATCAACATGAACTACGTATGTCTTAGTTCGTCTCTGTTTGGAGGGATCAACCTAAGATGCTTATATGTGGAAGTTTGATCGCAAGAAGAAGCTCCGGCGACCAGCCTCGTGCCTAGAAACCCAAAATAACAGAGCAAGAATAATTCGCTAGGCCACCTTCCGAGACGATCAACTCTGATCATCCCTCGAGGCCCACAAGTAGTCGAAACGAAGCTCGCGTGACAAATTTTCCACAAATCCAAGAAGATCACCAAGGAAAACCCCCATCATGGAGATCCGAGCCCTCAAAAAAAGCTCGTCGCAACCCTTTTTCTACAAGCAAAAACAAGGGGCGACTCTTGGTTCTTGCTGTCCGCCACTACTCCAGCCACTCACGTTGATCTGTGCTACCCCTCAACGTCCCAAGAAGTCCCATGAGCGAAGCCCAGCCACCTCGGGTCAAGATCGAAGCCAAAACGGTCTCGAATTGAACACGTTCGCCAAGTGCTTGACGAAATTCTCCATAGGGAACCGTGGCCGTCCGTCATCTCCCTGCTGCACCGATGACCCCCCAGGAGCTCAACTGCTATCCGTAGTTCCCTGTTGGCTAGCCCTAGCCCCCAATCCGGAAGTCGTCCCGTGCCGTTTCCCAATTCCGATCCGATTTGGGTCCTTTGAATTAGGAAAGTTACTTCAAGATAATGTAAAATTTTGATTCTTTGTTATTTGGTATTATCTTGTTTCCTAATTTGAAGTACCTTGCATATATAATATTATCTACATATTTTGTTGCCTAAATTAAAGACGTAGATCCTAGGGTTATGGTAATATTGCGTTAGTAATAACGTAATATTGCCTTATAGATAATTAGGCACTTATCTATAGGTAATTTGTTTTTTATGTTGCATTTTATCTCAAGTTTATCTTTATGATTGTGATTGTAGTTTAATTTGCACATTAATAAATAATTTTGCCTATAAGAAATGCTTCTTATGTGTCGTGCCCCAAGGAATATGTGCAATCGAGTAATATCTGACTTCAATTCAGAAGTACGATTGTGTCCACATATAGAAATTATATATCACATCCTCAATCTTGAGGATTGGATTGATAATTCCAAAATAAAATTTCAAAATCTGCCATATGTATTTAAGGACGATGGTTATTCTATATTATAGTTCACTTTTTGGCCCCAATTCAGGGGAGTTATGTGAATTAAAATTGAAATTTCGGAATTTAAAGGTGTATTATGGGCAAAATTAATTATTTTTGTTCAAATTCTTTGTTTTATCTAATTTAATTAACTTTTAAAAAAATCCAAAAAATGTTTGATTTCTCTTCTTGTAAACCATTTTTTTGTTCACTTTTGCATGAAAAATAACACTTAGTATAATTTAGAACTCTGAAAAATTAATTTCTTAAATTATATTGGATGTTATTCACTTTAAGATAGCTTTTCATTCCTCTTTTTCTCTAAATTCGAAAATACATAAAAAAAAATTATTTAAAAAGTGTCGTTCATGTTGCATATCATATAGTTTATTTTGTATAATTACCACGTCATTTTGCCATGTCATATAGAGTAATTGCATTAGTATTGCATTTAATAAGAGAAAACCCTAAAAAATTAATTCGCATTGCTTATAAGAAGATTTACATGAAAAATTGGCACCGAAATGGCGATATTAATGTAATCAAGTTCTCGAACTTATTTAATCTTTGGTTGACAGGAATAAAGTATTTTTCCCGATACTTTATCTAGGTATCTAATCAACCTACCGTAAATTATGAGTGGCGGCTCCGAATTGAAGATATCTTTTGCAGGTTAATTATCTGAACCTTAAGTTGTGAATTGATAGAGCTTGGGAGAGCTCGAACTATGTTAGTTAATTAAATTAAATTAGTAATCCACCAACCTGAAAACTCAATTTTAGGTTGCGAGAATACCACATTGTAAAGAATCTGAATACGAATATGCTAGTACCAAGCACACTCCAGACTGAGCTCTTATGCACTCGCACGCGCCACCTCAGTGTGCAACGTATGCAGTGCAAGCTCCTGTGCCCGAATCGACAATTCGATCGGGTCAACCAGTCCAGTCAACAGTCAACGATCAACGCATTGACCAGTATGATCAGACAAGTTAACGGTCAATGGGTCATGGTCAACATATGGGTAGGATCTCGGGTCAGGTCAAAATTCGGGTCAGTAGGTCGCTAATGCCATCAATGACGTCATCAAAGCGGTTATCCGCCCTGCCCTCGCATGGAGTCCACGCACCATCTCATCGTGCGTGGCAGCACGTGAGGCCGCATGCGGTATCCCTTGTGAACGTGTCATCCCTCCAAATGCTTGTCTCATTGAGACAAATTTGTCTATCTGATAAAAAAACAATTTTCACCGGACAAAAATTCCGAGAAAATAGCTAAATAGTATAGTCGTGTAAATCATTCATCTATTCTTGCGCACCCAGTTCATTCTAACCATTCATACAACAATTTCAACGCATTCATGGCAGAGAAAAGTTCATGGCATGATCTGGAAACAAGTATTAACGATCTGATACCAATGTAGGAAACTAATTCCCATAATCTCATACATGAACACATGCGAAACATGCCTAGAAAATACTTGAATCACTGATTAAACTAGGTATATTACAAGTTGGAACACACTTTATTTCCACAGATTAAATGTCTTTGATTTACAGCATCGAGAGAGAATTCTTCTTCTTTTTTTGTTCTTTGAAGATGGTGTTTTCTTAAGAGAATCGTCATTCTCTTCTCTTTTTTCTTTTAAAGAACATACATCACTTTGACATTCGGAATTTTTTACGTTCAGTAATAATATTATTAATTAGATTAGAGTTTAGGATAACCCGTGTGGAATATCAAGTGAGTCACTAAGCTTGTGAGATTCGTGAGAGTGACTTATGCATGCGAAAGCCCCAACACAAAAACATGCAGAAATGTCAATTCTGCGCTAGCTTGGAAAAATTGTTATAACTTTATCCACACAGATTGGAATGACATGATTTTAAAGTCAAAAGAACAAGGATTCTTAGATCTACAATTTTTATATTTTGAATTTTGTCGGATATGCACTATAGACCCGTCGATTTGGAGAAGTAGACATTCTTGGCAAAAATTTTAGTTCTATGCTAGCTTAGAAGAATGATTGTAATTTTGTCAATATAGATCGGAATGACTTGATTCTAAAGACAATAGTATGAGGACTCTTGGATCTACAACTTTTATATTTTAAGGTTTCTCAAATGAGCATTGTAGAGCCATCGATTTGGGGAAGAAGTAGACATTCCAAGCAGAAATTTCAGGTCTACACTAGTTCAGGAGAATTATCATAACTTTGTCTATACAGATCAGAATGACCTAATTTCAAAGCCAATAAAATGAGGACTCTTAGATCTACAACTTTTGTATTTTGAGTTTTCTTAAATGAGCATTATAGAGCTATCTATTTGGGGGTAGAAATGGACGAAACATAAATGGCCAAGATGAGAAAAAGGGTAAGCACTTTAATTATTACTCTTCCAGACTTCTAAGGAAGCTGGAAAAAACATTGATTCTTATAAACCCATAATTTCTCATTGCTTTAACCCACATATTTTTAGTGACATTATACTTAACCTAGTGATGTCATCAAGTATTACATCACTTATTTCAACCTTAGTCCATTAATACATGAAATAATTATAGAGCGCACTTGGCCCAAGCTAAGCAAGCATTCCCTTAGCTCATTAATGCACATTTGGTGACTCATTCATTCTTGTGGCCAACAAGCTTTCCTTCTTCTCTAAGCCAAATAGCTCATTAATGCTTAAAATTTTTACTCCTTACAGTTGGCCAAATGAAATAAAGCCACATTCATTTCTTATAAATGTCTCTTTCTTTGGCTTATGATAACAAGCCACATATGCCATAGCTATTAATATAAGGGCCACATGAAACAATCTCATTAGACCACATGCCCCTTCATTTATTATGGTAATTAATACTCTAATGATAGTTATACAATCTCTCTTGACTATATAAAAGAGTTTTCAGAGGTCTTTGTGCTTCAAGTGGGATATCCTATTTCATTAACTTCCAACTTTATTCTTTAATCTTTCAACTTTACTAAGTCTCACCCATTAACTTTGTCTCTCGTTTTCAATTTCAATGGATAAAAGTTAAGGCCCTACACTCATATGATTAAAGTTTCTAAGCTGGATGAGGAATCGCCAACTTTCATTACCTCCCATCAACAGTTTTGTCAATGAAGAATCGTTGATTTTCGATTATTTGTTTGAAGGTAAGCCAAAGTTTTTAGTTGTTAAGTCCTTATTTGAGGTAAGTAAAAACTCAATGCGCTAAGTCAGATTGATCTACTTAGTACTCTTGATTTGGTTGTTTGATGATTGTCAATTTTAGTTTGTCTTGATGATGCGTGTAAAGAAATTTCAATGATTTAGTGGTTAAAGAGTCACGTTTGTTTTACTTGAAGTGATGAGTTTTGTTGTATGTGAAGTGGGTAAATGAATTTCATGATAATTTATTTAGTTTTGATGGAAATGAGTTAAGTGGGTTATTTCTTCTTATGTAAGTGATGCATGAAAAAAGTTATGAGGTTTTATTTTCCTTTGACAGTTTGAGATTACATGATGATGTGGAATGTTGGGTGGAAGTTATGTTATTTGAAATTGATAATGTTCACGTAGCTAATTTAAGAACGTATCATTTGTTTGCAAAAGATAATAAACATATCAATATCATTACTCGAGTGTGTGAAATCATGGAAAGGTGCAAGGTAATTATAATTCAAAAGTAATCTACATAAAAAGATGTGTGTATCGTATGTTGACTCTTGAAGTGAATGATGATTTCATATTAACGTGAACAAGGTTATGTGATGTTATTTTCATCATGTGCATAATTGCCAAAAGATAAAATATGGAAAAAAAAATTATGAAAGTATTTCGTCGTCCACTTGATGGTGGAGACAATGCCTCGTAGATGCGAGATGCCCCATTGATGTGGAATGCCCCGGGGAGTATTTTGGGATGCTTCGGGAGTTTCGAGATGTCCTGTAGAGACGGGATGCCCCGTGGTCGGATATTGCGGGATGCCTCGAAGTTGAGATGCCTTATAGATGAGAGATACCATGTAGATGCGGGATGCATTGTAAATGCGAGATGCCCTGTAGAAGTAGGATGCCCCGTAGATGCGAGAAGATGGAGAAGAAATAAATAGGACAATTGATTTCATTAAACGTGATTATGATGCATGTCTCTTAATAAGTTAAAGGATGATACTATGAATTAAGGGATGTCATTCACATGTATTAGTAAGCAATACAATTTCCTGTTTCTATTGATTTGCCATCGACAAAAAAGTAATGCATTTTTCATGTGCTTGTTATGCATGAGGTTTTATGACGCATGCTGTGTGAAGCTAGGTTGAGTGGTGAGCTAATCTCCTACATTAAACTTAAAGATTTCATTTACTGATTTCAACTCATTCCTTATTTTTCAGTGTTGTTGGATGGATCCCCATCACCACCATTTTTGGAACTCCCATTACTTGTCGATTGTGTTCTTGAAGATGTTTTTATACTAGATGTAGTATTACTGTATGGGTAGACGAGGGATTATCATAGTGGCACCACATATAGCTTGACCTTTGTCCATGTAGGCTTTTGTGCGAAGGGATATGACAGTGGAGATAGGGAACCCTGACATTTTCCTAGGTGTAATGTTTTGGATGTTGTTTTGTAATACTTATGTTATTAAATAATGGATATACATGTATTTTAATTAAACTCGTGCGATGTCTTGTCAAGGGATGTAAGTGAAAACTTTTATTACGATTCCACATGCAAACTATAATAAATAATGATGATCGATAATGACATGTGTAGCGCATGACGTTCTAGGGTGTCACAGTTACACTAGTGGGTTATGGGCTGGGTTAGCCTAACATGGGCGGCCAACCCATAAAACCCTTCAACTATGATATATGCGTACGACATGTGAATAACGTGGCAATAAAATATGAAATGTGTGACGACACATTTAATGACGTGACAATTGAATATGACATTCACAAATGACATATTTGTGACATAAAGATTGAATAATACGTGACTCAATTGGATGAGCGACGTGTGTCAAATGCTTGCATGGGACATGTTTATGATGCATGAGTACAAATTTAGAATCCGCATAGAGTCATGATTTCAAATTGATTTTTTGAACAATAAAATAATGATTTGTGTGCATGGGGCTTCAATTCATGAACTTGGATCGAATGGCTACTAGTCTTTGACCATATATCACATATCACCCTTGATAACTACACAGTTAATATTTAGCACCAACAGCGGCAACATACATTTTTAGCAACAATCGAATATTGCAAATCAAATTTCGAATCTAACAATGCATTGAGCAATAATCTTAGCAGAGCTATCTAAGATACTAGTCGTAATTCTTAATCAAATTTAAAGAAAGGGACATTTGACCTTACTTGGATGCCAAGCTTTTCCGTGCCTATGTTAGATCTATCAAAGCTTCCTTGTTTGGATCGAACCTCCATGAACTTGGCTGGGCAAGCCTAAGTTAAGGCGCGACCACCTAGACTTGAGGTGCAGTCGCCTCAACTTGAGATAAGTGCTCCTCAATACGAGGATCACGTGGGTTAAGTCGAGGTTTGCGTTTTTCTAATCCCGTATCTTTTGCGTCCAATGTCCAATTTGCTTGATCTTTATGCGATTGGAAAGCTCATAACGAGATCTTTTCAACAATCTTATATTGTTAGGGTGAAATTAATGAATCACGGACCCAAGGCTTGAGACTCGAACTTTTAATTAATCCTAGGTCAATTTGTCTAATTTTTTGAAATCTTGGAGAAGATTTGTGGTGTTGATACATTTTTTTTCTCAGCTTAGGTGAGTCGATTGCAAAATTTAGACTATAAATAGGCACCTCCATCTCAGATATGATCCACGATGAGCTCTTTGCTTTCTTTTATGCTTTAAAATTTCCTCCAAAAATTTTTCTCATTTGATCTTAATTTTCTTCAAATGTTCCAACAAAACTCTAAAGATCCTTCAAGGTAAAACTCTTTTCGAACGCAGTGGGAATTATCTAAAGGAGTTGGTAATCTTAGGTTCCATTTGGCATTTGGTTCAGCATTGCCCCAATGTCTTTGGAAAAATGTAAACGCCTTTAGTCTAAAGGGTTTGGGCAAACACAAATACTATTTGATAGAGTATATTTTAAAAACACATTAAAAAGATACTTTAACTTAAATATTGTTTGGTAAAAACTACACTTTGTAAAGGACTATTGCTGTTCTTTTTTCTAAAGTCTCAAACTATTATGAAGCTCAACCGCTAGCCAACCATTAGTAGCTAGATCTAACCAACGTGCAGCTTTACCTAAGGTTGCGCGACCTTAGGGGTGTCGCGCGACGCATGGGGTTGCGCAACCCAGGCGAACAGTTGCTTGGGTCGCGTGGCCCAAACATTGTCAGGGTTGAGTGACCCTCAAGCGACGGTTGTCAGCCTCCGCTCGACCTCCTTCCAGCTCCGTCTGGCGCTCAATGGAGTTGAACAGTGCCAACTTGCATTTCGAGAATGCTAATTTCCAAGACACTTTTAGAGCTACCTTGGGCTAAGGGCCTTTGAGGGCCTTTAGAGATACAATTGCATTTTCCCAAAGTTGTCCAAAAAAATGCCAAACAGGTTTTGTATTTGGCCAAGAGACTTTAATGCACAAATGTTCATCCTAAATACTAAACCAAACAAGGCCCTAGAGTAAGTTTGGTTCAGTATTCCCAATGAGCTTTCAGCCTCCAAAGCTCCTTCGTAAAATGCTGTAGTGTTTGATAAACAACTTTTGGCCAAATTATAGTCTTGGGAATGCTGAAAGCCCAATAATGGAGGGTCTAGCATTGAGCTTTTGACATTCTCAAAGTTGAACCAAACTCACCCTTAATCCCTCTCTTTCATGAATAAATTAGGTTGTTATTATGCTTAAATATATGAAGAACACCTAAGTACGTTGTTACTATGTAGAATTAGAGACAGAATCATGAATAAATAGTTGTTACTATTTGAAACCTCTTGAAGATTACTAGTACATTCTAGCCTGATTTTTAGTTGTTAGCTTAGGAGAGTGGATAAGGGCTTGGTTAGTTATTTGATAGAAGTATATATCAAATGCTTGCAAATTCTTCTATTTATCTAACTTCATTTAATTATTTAATAAAAGCATCAGGTCTTGATTGTTTCTATCTCTATTAAAGCATCCTTGCAAGCGTTCCGCAAATAGGTTTTAAATTATGTAAAATAATCTATTCACCTCGTTAACATGATGTACATTGCTTGTACCGTTGATTAATGCAGTTGAGTAGCCATTTTCTCATTCATTCTTGCTTTCGTATAAATGATCCTACGAATTGTGCAAACACCTTAGAATCGGGGTTGCGTGCTTTAGTTGACAGGTGGATTGCTCGTGACCGAGGATAGTACGTGCCGCACGGTCTTTCAAACTAGGCCAATGACCTGAATCGTAACAATGGAACATATGGTACAATGTGGATATGACATCAAACCTTAAAACCTACTATGTACTCACAAATTCCCAAATGTTTAAACCTAGATTTTATTTTGCCTGTCTAGTACCCACCCTGAAACCAACCTGGCTACGCCGGAGTTCCAATCAATAAAACGCCCCCTAATTTCCACCAATCAAATTAATTGGAAGTCCCGACCAAAAAAATAATTCTGGAAGTCCGACAAAAAAAAATTAATTGGAAGGATCTATATAACGAAATCTGAAGACCAAATTGAGAAAAAAAATAGTTTAGACGCGGATTGAATTTTTGTCACCGGCGGTGCCTTTATCGCGCTCCGGAGAGTTCGTCTCAGAATTTCTTTTGCGTTCGGAGTTGTCAGTTGTTCGATTTCCCAAATTCCAGTGTCGAACGCAGAGAGAGAGAGAGAGAGAGAGAGAGATGGGCGACGAGGAGAGGAAGAAGCGGGTGGTGGTGGAGTCGCTGGGATGGCTCACCGAGTCCTCGATCATGCCCAAGAAGCACCGCGCGATCGCCGGCGTCGGCGCTTCCTCGATCTTTGAGCTCAAAGCTCAGCTCTACAAGTCTCAGGAGGAGTCCAAGCAATCCAAGGATCTGTCCGGCGGTCCCGACGCTTCCTACCATCGCGCCAAGATCATCATCCCCACGCCCGATTCCTTCTCTCGCAGAAACTCCGGCGTCGAAGCTCGCGCTCACAAGTGCGTCTTTTCCTTCGATCTTTTGTTCATTTTGATTCTGATCGTCGCTTTTGGTACTTACTGGTTTCTGATCGGTTCCTAAGAACCAGGTTTGTGGTTTCTAGTTTTGTTGGTGTTTCCAAGACCTAATTTGACGAATTTCTTCCGTATGCGAAACGATTGAAGTATTGCAGTTTGGTCCATCTTTCTGAAATGCTTATTGTTAACCGAATTTTGAAATTAGGGTTTAGAATTGTGGTGGGTTGAAATGGAACTTGCAGAGAGAACCTGGTGCTGCAATCTTGGAAGAGAATCAATAAATACTTCCCTTTCATTTTGTGATTTGGTTGGGCATGCATTACACTGTAAATTGCCTTTGTTTTCAATAAAAACTGTCATCTTCCTGGTGGGATTGTAGTGTTTGTAACTCTAGAAGACTGTTTCCTTGACTTAAGAAGATAAGCTCCCGGAACAATCTATTATTTAGTCCCGTTGTTATAACAAATCCTTCTTTGTAGTTGAAGGTGATATTCACTTGTGTTTGTTGATTTTCATTCAAGGGACAAGCTTGAACTGAAAGCTATTAACGATGGTTCAAAAAGCTACGAAGCCCTAGAAAGGAAGGCAGCCTTATACGATAAGCTAGTGAAGGGAGAGCTCTCTGATGAGGAGGACCAAGAAAAATATTGTGTGGATTTCCTTCGCAAGAACGTTGAGCAAGATGACTCACAGCAGCCACAAGGTCGTGAGATGCCTCCTGCAGAAGTGCCGGAAGATAGGGATGACGAGGCCTCGGTGTTATTTGAGACAAAGTTTACAGGACTTGGTCGAACAGTTGGAGCAATGGATAACGACAAACATAAGCGTATTGTGAGGTAGGACTCGACCTTTTTCTCCTTTTCCCATTGCTATCTGGATTAAGGTATTTTGCATTTATGGACCTTGTCAATTTTGGGAAATATAAGCTTGAAAAATGATGACAATATAACATCCATTCCTAACGACGACTTCGATGCCAACAACAACATATATATAAAGGTCGTGCCTTGCATACTTGCTCATTTATTTTATTCTTGATCTCAATTACAGGGAAGTACATGAAGAGGTGAATCAAGCACGAGAAAAGGTGTCTGAGCTCAAAATGCGCAGACAAATGCAGGTAGAGGCTCGGCGTGAGAAACTGAAGCAGGCTTATCTTCGGAAGCAGCTGGACAAATTGAAGGCTACATCTGGTACAAAACATAAATGACTAATTGGAGAGACACATCTTGCTCGTGCATGTGATAGATTTCCCATTTGCTTATGAAAAACAATTAAAAACTTCGTAAAGATCATCTCAGTGTAGTTTTTGTGTATTTTACTTTTCTACTGATTCGATTTGGTACCATTGCCTTGTATTATTGTTTCGTCTCATTTTCTTTATGGTTACACATGATAATATAGTAGTATAGTATCCTTATTATGGATAAGACTATTGAGTCCAACTTAGGCTCTCCTTGTTGAACTAAGTCCATCCTCGCTTATCTACTGTGCCATAGCAATCTCTTCTGAAAATGTTGAATTTAAAGATTGCCGATTGTAAATAAGGGTACAAATTTCCATCAAACAGTATCTTCAGAGTACAATAACACATTTCGAAGGTCGCTTTAATGCAATACCTTTCTCATGCTCACAAAACTCCCTTGACCTCTGAAAAATGATTCACGTTGCTCACCAACACCAAGGCTCATGACACTAGCTCTACACACTTCGCTAATTCTTCTTTGCAAGCTCCTATTACTTGTTTCTAGTTCTGTAAACCATGAAAGATTACCTTTATTTATACTAGTTGTAAGTCCATGGTTCTTGGATAGGAGAGGGCTGCACGGATGTTATTCTTGCTAGGACACAAAATGATCACTTAGCAATAGAGATGAATAGCTGAAATCTGATGGCTTTTGGTGAAAGGCCAAGACCTAGAAAGGGTTCCTTTCACATTGTGAAAGGTCATCTAATCTTTAAGCCAGCTGGTTTCTTTGTTTAACACTCCCCTCAACACCAACTCCTTTTGATTTATTACCTTGCCAAGTTGTTCTCTAAGTGTTGCCAATCATAAAAAAGACATCCTGATGAACATGGCATTAATTTGGCGTACTGTTTCTATAGATATCATCTTTATTCCTCCCTGAAGTACCTTCATCTGATTGGTGGACTTCCACATATTTTATTTGGGCAGAGACACTGCTAAATGTTTAGTTGAATGGTTACATAATAGAGCGGTATTGAGTAGTTAATCACTTGTTGTAAGTCTCTCGTCATAGTCAAAACATTACTCGAGAGCGGTCTTGAGTAGTTAACATTTGTCGGTCTCTCGTCAATTGTACTAGCCATTTACTTTCTTGTGCTGCCACCACTGTTACTCCTAATTAGTTGTTAAGGATACAGGGGACCGTCTTTTGGCAAACCCGGAAGTTGTCAATTTCACAATATCTCACCTGCTCATTCCACTCTATTTCTGCAGAAAATGCTAAAGTCTGAAGTTCCCTTTGGTTACCATAGAATATGTTAGATTGCTTGCAAGTGAGAGGCTTCTTCAATATTGTTACTTTTGATTCCAATGGCAGAGGAGATATTTGGCCGTGTCAATCTCAAGTAGATCAAAATCCACAGTGTTGATAAATCTTCAATCTTTTGAATCTTTGCCTTCAGCAGAGCAGAATCTTACATTAAGTTTTATTGGAGTTTAAAGTGGCTTGTGTTCTAGGATACAAAATTCCTAGGAAAGCTTGTATTGAGAAGCCATGTTTTGCAGCACTTTCAAGTTTGAGAATGTTTGAGCTCACCAAGCTCCTTGTGAAACCTAACTATAGGTTTACCTTTGTCCTTTAGATTTTTTGTATGTTGTCTCCAGTAATAGTAACCATCAATGCCGCAGCATGCGGCTAGCTTGCTTTTCTGTGGCCTCACAAACAAACTGGGAATTTGTTGAGCCATAGCATATTACTTTGGACAATAAATGAGGAATCTTCTTGCACTGCGTTCCTGGTGGTTTTTTCAGCTGAGGATTATTCTTTAATTTGCACACGTGCTTGGGATTAATTTGTTTTTGGATCATGGGGGTTTATCCATGTAAAATTGTTGTCTTAATCACCCATGTGAAAAGGCATTCTTTACATCCATTTGCATGACTTCCAACAGTTGCAAATTGCAACAGGTGCTAACAGAACGTTGACAATTTTTAATTTGGCTACAAGACTAAACTTGTCATCATTATGCATTGCATTTTACTGGGAGAATCTTTGAGCCAACCATCGAGCTTTTCTCTCTCTATGGACCCATCAGGTTTTGTCTTTATTATGTAAATCCATTTACATAACAGGGGTCTCACATCTTTCTTAGGATTGTTTTCCTAGGGTTGGATCTCTACATTCAATTACTCAAGGAGTATATATGTTGCTTTCTCATATGTCATCTGTTCCACACTTCCTTCTACATATATCAAATTGGCATATCTAGGGTTTTATTGTCTAGCCCAGTGGATATCTGAAGTTGTGGACCCAATGAAGTTCCTTCTACTATTTCCTGTTGACTTGTAATACTTCCTTGCTACAGTCCTGTATTTGACTTACTTGTTTGTCCTCGTCATTTATTTGGTGTTTCTTTTGAATCCAAACTTGGTTATTCTCACATTGGCTTCATCTTTAATTATCTCCACTACATAATTTCCCACTCTTCTTCATTGTCTATTCTTCTTTTTTACCATAGATCATGTTGCACTGCCTTTAATAGCTTTGTTATTAGATCTGCAGCTTCTAGCATAACAGGCTTTTACTGCAACATTAATCATTTGGTCATTTGTTTTCTCTGTATTTCCCTGTAACTTGATTGCAACACTGTTGAGCTCCCCCTGCATGTAAGCTTTCAAAGTGGTCTCCCTTTATTTCCTTTTTTTTGTGTGGTAAAGCTCCTGTTTGTCGGATAGCTTTTTAGAGCTTTATAGTGCCTCCTCTTCACTTATCATCAGCCATCTGCATTGTTCAGAGTTTCTTTGTTGGCTAATAGATTTTCTAAATTTTTGAGGGATGGTGAGATTGGCCACTGTTGGTTGGCAGTGATAAATGGTTGATATCTACCATTTTAGCCATGAATCATAATTCTTCTCGTGCTGTCTTCCTCTAATGCATTTTCAAGCTGCTGCAATTTCATGTCAGTTTTCTTGGAAAATCAAGAGCCAAGGCTGTCCCAAAGCCTCGTCTTGTGTTGTAGCATACCCATGTCACAGCGATCTCTCCGCATTAGTTTCCTTCAAGGCAACTGCTGCTTGGACTTCACTTTCCATCTTTTGTTGTCTCCCTTAAAGTGTGATGTGATTGTTGTTGTTCAACCATTTGATGTTTTGCCTACAGTTTAGAGATCTTCTGTTGTAATCTGTACTTTTCTGTGCAAACATATCCTTGGCCTCTGACCAAGAACAAGTAGAATCATGACCAGAGACTTGGTGAAATCTAACTCCAACTGGATAGCTTCCGAGGATTGGTCGGTGCCGTCTTATGTCTACTCCACAGCCCCTGACTATGTTTGGACAAAATATTTTTCAATGACTCCAGATAAGACAGACCCTGATTGCCTACGTTTCATACTAATTTGTTGTATTTAGAGATTGGCGGACACCAAATAAGAAATTGAATTTCCATTCAACTAATGCTTCGGAGGACCTTAACACATTTGCAAGATCGCTTACAGTTCAGCACTTCACATGTGCATAAAACTCTCTTGGCTTCTCAATAATGAACTCACGTTTCTGACAGAAGGGTTATTGTTTCCGTTCTGCACTCTCAGAAGCTTGCATTATAGTGAAGGGGGATGGATTGTTTGCTAAGTGATTGCCGTCAGCTTTAGTGAGGTTTTGTGGGTGTGCGGAAAGTAAAAGTATAAGCTTATTGAGCACTGAGCTCATTTATAAAGAAGTCGAGAGTTTCTTGTGCGAGAGAAAATATTGTATTGCAAGTGATGCAAGTGACTTGTGTGTTATTGTGCTATGAAGTAGTTATAGTGATGGAAATTAATCTTATCTACTGCCCACCAATCTCCGAATTTAGCAAAAAACAGGTTCAGTTTCATTTGAGTTTATCCTAATAGCTCATCCATTGTTTGGGTAAATATATCGTGGGCTATCAAATTCTTCAATGTTCATGTTAGGAAGAAGATGGCTAATCCTGGTTTCGTATTGTCTTGTCTATGAGGCCATGGATAATTATCAGTGTACATCACTGCATATGTCCGTCAAAATACTTGCATAACTGATGGTTTGATGACTTAATGACATGCAGAAATGAATAGCTGGAGGACTTGATGTTATACAAAAAATATTGAGAAAAACTCGCTTCTGTCTGACCTCATCTGCCTCGTAAGCACGTCTGTTCCATTTTGTTCCGTTTTTCTGGGTGTGAGGACACATGTCATGCAACAATTGAGAGAGAGAGAGAGAGAGAGATCCTTTCCACTTTTCAGTACCATTCTAGGTTTATGATTCCCAGTTCTGCTTGGACTCCTGTAAAACTGTACTTCTAAGTTCTTAGCTAAGCTCTTTTTCTTACTTATGCTTGTTCTCTGTAGGTGAGGAGAAGAAGGCATAGAAAAATTGAGGGATGGAATAGAGAAAAGCAGCTCTCCCCCTTAAATTGATTCGGGTGAACGGACATTTCACACCTGGAAGATATCAAGCTCTGGCGATGAATAAGGAACCTCCAAATTCTGGTTTGGTAATTCTGCAGATGTCTCAGAACCATTTCAAACAGCTACAAAGAAATGCATACACGACAGTGGTGATTACAATTGAAGACACTCAGTTATTTGCACCTGCAGCGACGATGGACAGTGGAGTCAACGTACATTTTCCTTCCATTGACGTTCTTGATCTGAAGGAACTGCGATTAAGGTGAAGTGAAATTACCTGTTGACCAATCTCGCTGTAAGCTGCCTCCATATAAGTTGTGCCAGATGTCAATATTTTTCTCTTCCTAAATGTAAGGTGATACATTTTGCGCGGAAAAGGATCGTGTTGGGAAGCCTCTCTCTCTCTCTGATAAATGGAAGAAAATCATGATGGGTTCTTCGTTACGCAAGAACCCCCCGACATCTTGACAATCCGTAATATCCCATTCTGGACCGGACCGGTTATCCAAATAAAAAGAAGAAGAAAAAAAAAAAACTTTGGCGATGTCAATTGTTCGCCATGGAATCTAGCCGCCGATCTTCTCTCTCTCTTGTTCTCTTCCTCCAGAGGAAGACGAAGGCCTCTCACCCTGCAGGATTGGTGATGAGGAGTGAACTTTATGTAAATATCTAATGCATTTTCAACGGGATAAAGACAAGTGTCATAACTTTTATACGGTGCTAATGTATCGAAAATTTTAAAAAACATTGATCAAAGTGTCAAAAATTTGATGTGACATAACAATTTTGATGAACGTTTTTAAAAAATTATGGCACTAGAGTTATTGATTGAAAGTTAGATGGCGCTCAAGTGATCGGAAAAAAAAGTTATGATACTCAAGTAAGCGCCACACATAAGTTATGGCACTTAAGTGATCGATAAAAGAGTATGACACTTAAGTTAGCACCGCACAAAAGTTATGCATTTGTGGTGTCCTTTCCCATTTTTGACTGGAGAAGTAATTTTTGGAAGAGAAGCTACGTGTTTTTTAGATCGATTGTCACTTCCAAACTGACTGTTTTGCCCATTTCAGCTGTCTTTGGACCGAAGTCCTGAGCCACTGTATGTCAATTTACATTTCAACTCAGCTTCTCTGGAAGTCTTCTACGAGACACCGATGACCTAAAATCGTTCCCTAGGCATCCACGATGCACTAATGTCCGACCTGAGCAGAGCATAGAATGCTTAAATTCATCATTAAAGTATTTGCTTGTCAAAGGATAACATGTTTCTGCACTTTGTAACCAATGCACAATATGTAGCGTCGCATATACAGACATAGCGAAACTTAAGTGAATAATGCCTGAGAAAAACTCCGTCTCCCGAAATTAATATTTCACCGCTGCTTAATGGAACCAAACAGTTCTTCAAACGAACGCTTGGGAGCATCTTCGCGGGCGACTATCTCGACAACTTTGTAAGAGGATTCCGGATGGCTTAAGGCCTCAACAGCAACTTCTGCAACTTGGTCTCTGGAAATAGAGCCTTCATACAGTGTGTCCTGAGGATAGAAGAGAAAGTAGCAAGTCAACTGATTTTGATCAATTCAAGATTTTGCTTAGGAATGGATAAATTTATTTGCCAAACTATTTTCAGTATACTCTTGGCAAGCAGTTCTTCAGAACAATCCTACATCTAAAATCAACTGACGTTCTCGATATTTTGACCAAGATGCATTTGAATAGTTGGGACAACTTATGCAAGACTAATTAATATCTGAGAAAACAATGAACTTTAAACAGGAGAAATGACAATGAATGGTACATCTAATCTTTAACGCATGTCGTGAATATTGTTCAATTCATGGCCCAAAAAACTGGAAACGTTCTTTTCTGGAGCAATGGTTATAAACACTTCCAATTGACTGCTTCAAGTACCAAATGAAACCAGAACATAATGTCTGGGTCGAATTACCTCAGGCTCCATGACGATATTACCCTTGGGAGGTTCATTACGCAAACCACCAGGCCTTACTATAGTGTAATTTATTCCAGATCTCCTGATATGTTGCTCTGCCTGAAGCTTGGCGACTAAGGTGAGACCAAAAACATTGAGGAAGATGTAAGCGGGATTGAGTAACTGCCCCATAGCAGCTCCGTTTACTAAGATAGAACTAATTAGGATAAATCTGTTCACTCCAAGTTTGCGGCAAGCTTCAACAAGATTGACAGTGCCAAAATTATCAACCTGCAACAACAAAGCTTTCATCATTCCCGCTCTACATAGAGAATCCTTCTTATTTTACCAGGTTACGGTATGGCATTCAGGGTCTAAACCTGGTAAAGATTTGTTCATGAAGATGCATAGGATGCATACAGATATAAAGCCATGTAATACTAATTAATAAACAACTCCTTCAATTTACCAGGAATCCATTCAAACAGATCACTGAGAAATGTATCGCTAGTGTTCAATTAGATGGAGACTTTTGTTCAGGTGTTCTTTTCACCTGCTTCTTTATAGTCATATATTCAATGGAGGCACAGACATTAAGAGACATGATTTCCTAGACTATTAGTTCTTTTCTCTTCCCCATTGTTTTCCTTTCTCCTATTCTGAATATCTTGAATTTCACCATCAACATACTTTTCATTATACAATAACATAACATTCAACATTTCGACCAAAGCCTAAAATGCGATAGGTGTAGATGTTCAATTCTCAGAGACAAATCCTATCGCATGTCTTATGTAGTGAGCCAATAAAAAGTGTGACATCATACTAGAAGCATTGTAAAATTGTATGATACTGAGCTTTGCTACCAACTCTTCTAAGAATAAATAGGCAACGGAGGTAACACTTGCATTGGTTCTTCGAAACTGAATCAAAAGTTCGTTTTTCTCCATCAGTGAACCTACCTTCAAACACCAAAACCCCATAGACGATAACATTTGATACAAGAGATGCATTTCTCGCAACTGATGTACCTTCGTTCTTCTTGGAAGAAGAGATAGAGAAGACGAAGTGGAAGAAACAGGAAGGAACAGTATCTTCTTTCTTAGTTCGAATGATAAGCAATTGTCTCTTCAACATTCAACTAAAAAGCTCATGACATCGACAGCATAAATGACTAGACAAACATCCTAAGTATAATCGAAGAAAAAGTTCAACTCCAAGTGTCAACGGACATCAATAAGATGGCGAAACAGCCGCACTCGAATACACTACACGACACTATGGATATACAAGAGAAATCTACTGAATGCATAATCGCGGCTTCTTCTTCGACTAACCTTCCATGGAGCAAACAAATCCCACCCTGGCCTAAACCCGGTGGCGCAAATCACCACCTTGGAGTCACCGCCAATTGCTTCAGCCAGCTTCTCGGACCCTTCCGTCACATCAGCTTTCACCTTCAAATGAACTCATTAGATTACACTCCTCTTACGATTCAACCAACTACGCAACTCAAAATGCTCATAACACACTTTCATACTCGCTAGATGCAACCTAAAAGGACGGCATTGCCTATATCTGAAAACCCAATTTTCGCAGAATGGCACCATAATTTTCCCCTATACATTGCTAATTCTTCCAAACCTCAGAAAGGACCAAAAAAAAAACCCACACATCGAGAAGGGCATACATGACTCACAATTTGAAGAGCTGGGTTGTTCTGGGGGAAGGCCGCTCTCGCCCTGTCGACGTCGCGGACCCCGGCCTTGACGGCGAAACCCTTGGCGAGCAGCTGGTCCACGATTCTCTTGCCGGTGCTGCCCGTCGCACCGGCGACGAAGACTTTCTTCGTCGGGGCCGCATTGGCCTCGGCCGCCTCCTCTGTTATCTCATTGCCCTGCTGCATCATCTACCACAGAGAGAGAGAGAGAGACATGCTGAGAGGAGTGAGAGCTGGGGGTTTCAAGAACAAGAAGGAGAAGACAGAGAAACTCGAGTGGTGGGCATGTACCTTGATGGAGTGGAGGGAGGTCGACAATGAGGATGAGGATGATTGGAATTTACCCAGAGAGAACGAGAAGGGAGGTGACGGAAGAAGAAAGTGAGAGGAGGTTGCTCTGACACTGAGAATCGGAGAGGTGGCCATTCGTTGACGATCGTGGGCGATGTGATATTCCTGCCCAAAAAATCCAAAGTAAAATCTGCGGCCACAAGAAACTCCCTCCTCCACTCTGCTTTTGCCAGTTGCCAAGGTGGAGTTGGCTATCCTTGCACAGCATGATCGAGAGCTAGATGGTGAATAGTAACCATTCACTCTCAGAAATTAACTTTCGGCCAGAAGTTAATGTTTTTATTTCTACTCTAGAAGTAGATTTCTAGAGTAGAAATATGTTTGGTAAATAAGAGAAAATTTTTACTTTTAGAAAAGAAATAATAATATTTTAATATTTT
>BCNH02000005.1:10081174-10101273 GCA_001662345.2 Metrosideros polymorpha var. glaberrima
AATTTAAATTTAAAATTTTCAAAAATATTAAAATATTATTTTTTTTACCGGCCAGCGTGCCACGTCACATCAGCAACGGCTAACCAAATGGACTAAATGGGTACAAATACAAAAAGTTTAGGTGGTTCAAAATTCATTTTGGAAGAGAGAATTTAAAAAAAATATACTTCTTTTTTAGGGCTCAAAACTCATTCTATAATAGAAAATGAGTTCTGGAGTAAAAAGAAGAAATTTTTTTAACAAATGTGTTTCTACTCTAGAAATGGGAAAAGTGTTGCAGAAGTAGAATAGTGAAAATGAGTTAACAAACGCATTTCTACTCCAGAAGTGATTCTAGAGCAGAAATTTTACTCCAAAATGATTACCATACACCTTTAGATGCCGCTCTCTAACAATGCTGACGGGCCGAAACCATTTGCCATGTCAAGTTGAAATATATTAATTAAATGAATTTATGAATTCAAGAGACATGAATTCACGAGATTCATGAATTAAAGTGAAACATGAATTAAATGGATGTGTGAATTTGGGCAATACATGAACTGAAAAGACGTATGTCGTTTTTCTCACTTTCGTCGATCCATTAGCCCACCACAATTACAACAATCCCCTACATTAACGAATCAACAAAACATTTTGACTCGATGAATTCTAAATGTTCCTTTGGAATTACATTGTATCAAGAGTTGACGCACGCGCTGATTGGGAAACGAGATGCTCGAGTTAAAAGAAGACGTAGTATAGTCATGCCGCAATGAGATATGCTATGATTCAAGTCTAGGAAGGAATGCCGACTTGTTGTATCGACTCGAAAAGTATTGCATGGTTCATGACCGAGCCCAATAGGTACGGATCGTAACAAATAGTAAGACAGCGGGGTTTCCGAATCGTATGTGCCTGTTACTGTTGCTTCATTGGGTTTGAGTGCGGAAAGCTTTGATTTGGCGCAAGTGACGGGAGATGTGTTTTTGTTGGGCGAGCATCGGCCATTCACGTGAGACCAAGGGAGTGCGAGGAATTAGCAGCGAGTGTTATGCTTTGTTGGGCGAGCATCGGCCATTCATGAAAGACCTGAGGAGGGCCAATGATGGTTAGGTAAATGCAAGGAAGCGACAAAGTAGCCGGCAACGAGGGTATTACGGAAATCAGGTGGGAAGAATGTCACAATCCGATTTTCCTCATTCAATGAAGGCATGTAATGTGAGATGGATGATACAAATTGTAGGGTAAGAGTGGTGTCGCAGAGATTGTGTTAGGAATTAAGTTATGAAAGAAATATCATGTGGAAGATATCTAAAGGTGTGATTAGCCATCCATACACATACAGGATGAGGGCTGACATTACTCTCTTGGTGATGTTTGCGACAGGCTACAATCAATTATAGCGTCGAATCGAAATGCATACATTAAACAAGACACGAGATGACTGAGTTAAAAGGAGATGTGGCATAGCTTGGTCGTATGAGGCATTCCACGATACAAGTCATGGGAAATGATCCTTAGAAAGGAAGGCTAGCTTGGTGCATCAGCTTGCTACGTGCCGCACTGTCCCACGACCGAGGCCTATCAACTCGGACCATGAAAGAGTGAACCCATTGTTGTAGATTTTGAGAGGACGTTAGTTGTAAATCCTGGTTTTAGCGTGACTGTTGAGGTAGAAATGTTAATTCTTTAAATAAAAAATGCATGCAAATTTATACGTGTGAGCATATGGAAGTCAAATCCTTTTCTTGGATAGCCCCCTTCTCCATTTAGCGGAGTTTCACCTTTGTGCCAGTGGACCCAAACACCCATTTTGGTGGGCCCGAGCATTTTCAAATATTTTGGGCTTTAGGCCCACACAACCATTTTGGTGGGTGTGGGCCTCGTATTTTCTTTTTTTATATTTGGGCCCAAACGCCCGTTTGAGCGGGTCCGAGCTTCAAAGTCGGGTCGGGTTGAACGCGGGAATGTGAATAACAAATCACAAACTTGCATGAACCAATTTTCATGCACTGAAGACATCCACCGAAAACATCAAGCATGAAGGGAATGTATTGGAAGCGATTTGCAAAAATGCTACAAAGGCGGAAACATTGAACAAGTGAATTATCAAATATATTCCTTAGCAAGCAATTCTCAAATAGATCTCTCTCAAAATTATTTCTCGAACTAGATTTCTTGCTAACCAATCATGCCTAAAGATTGTCTAGTATGCTTTATGATCCAAGTCACTTTGTGCGCAACCTTTTTTGTTCATTAAAAATTGAAGTTGAAGTTGCTACTTTCGAAGTAACAAACAAAAGAAAAAGCAACGATTGTTAGGGAAAGTCAGAGTCGAAAAGAGGATTCTTCACTTCTTTCTATCATTCAAAACCTTGCACAAGATTTTCATCTCGCACAGCTTTTTAGGAATGAGGCCGAATCCATTCGATTTCTCAAGATGATTATTAATCGAAAAAATTGTCAAAAAAGTCATAAATCTATTGCACTTTTGCCAATTCAGTCCTTCCGGCGAATTTAGCCGAAAAATGCTTACTTGGACACCCAGTCAGCGCTAGCCGTCCTACGTGGACAGACCGGTGCTGATGTGGATGTCGGAATTTATTTATTTTTTTTCGGTTTCTAGGCAATTTGGCCCAAATCAAAACATAGCTCACCTTAGCCTTAAATCAGAACACCACCTTGCTCGCCCAACTCCACCAACTACATCAATTTTCCCCAAATCAAAACACCGTAGCTTGCTCGACGTTGCTTCGGCACAGGCTGACAACGGCCGAAGGTGCTAGACCACGGTTGACCACGACCGACGACTCTTGACGAACTTCAGGAGGAATCGAGGGATTTTCGTAAGCAGCTCGTGAGGGAGGAGGACGAGGACGAGCTCGAGAGGAACTTCCGCAAGCAGCTCGTCTGACGACACTCAACGACGACCAACAATGCTTGACGATGTTCGGGAGCAACCGAGGGATTTTCGCGAGCAGCTCGTGAAGGAGGAGGAGGAAGACGAGTTGGGGAGGAAGGAGGACGAGGACGAGCTTGGGAGGGACTTCCGTGAGCAGCTCGTCCGACGACCCTCGACGACACTCGACGATGTTCAAGAGCAACCGAGGGAATTCCACGAGCAACTCGTGAGCAACTCATCCGACAACGCTCGACGATGGCCGACGGCGCTTGACGACAGCCGACCATGCTCGACGAGACTCAATTCGATGGAGGAGGACGAGCCACGGTCGCGCAGTTCGTCAAGACCCATCAAGGTCTACGGGTTTGTTGTCTCTTTTTTTTTTTTTTCTCTCGTGTTGATTCGTGCCTGGCTTGCATGCTTCGTGTGTTCCAGATCACACCAAATCTCATCGCCATTCGTTGAAGCTCAGTTTCGTGACTAATCAAGGCAATTCGGAGGGCAATTAGTTCACTTGAGGGTTCTGCTTGAAGATATTGGTTTCGAGATTCATAATGTGGTTCGCCTTTTGCGTAGATTTTGGGGCTACTTTGGAGTTTGACTTGATTTTCCTTACGGTTCAGGTTGCAAAGAGGATGTTGAGGGGTCTTCTTAGTGATAAGAAGGGTTCTCCGATGCTCCATACATTGAGATAGAAGTCTATATTTTTAATTAACTGATGCCTCTTCATATATTGCTACCATCAACATTCAGCAAGCAAGGGTGCACATGCGTTATTTGTGCTGCATATTGGCATTTTCTACCTGTTGCTTTTAGATATGATGAAAGATTATTTGAGACACGCTGTATGCTCTTATTATGTATTGTTCTACTAGATTGCTGCCTTTTGCTTGGCGGTGAATAGATATTTGTCAACTATTGCGCATATCCTACTTTCATTTTCTGTTCATGCGAGTGGTAAAACTAGACATTTGGTTAGACAAAATGAATCCTCCTTTATATGCATGTGAGGGAATCCAGAAGGTGAGGATCCGTTGTTATTTGATGTTTCGGATAGGCCTCTACATAAAAAATGTTTCTGGGTTCTGGTCATATCTAAACTCATAGAATGTGTCCATTTGGATTCTCTTTAATCTTATGCTATCCTTACTTTTTCCCTTGCAAATGGCACAATCGATGACGTCGGTCCCTCCAATCGACAACAATACGTGCGTGTTTTGCTACTGTGGTCTCAAATCTCCTTTACGAATAGCAAGGACGAAGGAAAATCGAGGAAGACGATACCATGGCTACCCAAGATACAACCACAATAGCAAAGGGGAAAGTTGCAGTTTTTTTATTTGGGTTGACGGGGAATTTAGTCAATCAATAAGGAGTGTGTCAACAAGGAGTATGTCCAAAAGTTTTCATTGGAGTAATGTCGAAGAAGAACCAATGTTGACCCATAATGAGGATAATGGTTGTTCAATAGATGCTGAAGTCAAAGCTCTCAAGGCACAAATGAAACAAGTGAAACAAGATTCGGCAAACCTGAAGAAAGAAAATTCCAAATTGAAGATAATTGTGGTTGTGTTGTTGTTGTTTATAGTAATAACATATTGTATGAGTTTTCCATAGAGTGTGTTATCTCGAAATACAGTTTGTATTCGTCGAAATGTGCTTTCTGTTTGTGGGATGAATGAAGTAAAGTTTGTTTGTAATATGAAAAGCACATATGTTTGTGGCAATGTTCTTATGATATGGAAAGAAAATTTGTCATTCGCAATCCAATGGATTTGTGGCAATGTTATTAGGCATTAACGACTTTTTCCAGAGGTTCAACCCCCAGCAAAAGTTATAGTGTGTTGGATTTTCAATGATTTAAGCACCAGCATCGTCCTTGTGCTTGTGACCAATGCTGAAACTGATTCAACTTTTGAATCCGTCCTATGGTAATCAGAATTTTACATGCACTGAGTCTGCTTCAGTTCTAATGTGGAAGAAAGATATGCATGGTAGTTTGTATAAAGAATTTGTGGCACATGAATTGTTCAAAATTTGAAACACCCAAAATTAAACCCAGGATAGAGAGTCAGAGACATAAAAAGACTCTGTAGATTACCATCCTGCAGTGAGAAAAGGGAATGCATATAGAGATTGACTGATGTTAGCACACACCTACCGAACAGCATGAAGATTGACTTTTAAAGAGTTAGCATTGCAGAGCAACATGCAACTCATTCTATATCTAGATATGCACAAAAGTATGCTCGAATATATCTTTCTAATTCATGGATGAAAGCAACTGTATAGTTTGTGTAACACCTAAGATCAAAACAAACACTTCAAGATACTGTCTTGAGTCAAGTGCCCACATAAACATGATATAAATCTTAGTGCTGATCAATTTAAAGTAGCCAAGCAGCATTCATTCAGGCACCAAAGACTCATCTCATGCACATGGATTGCAATTTTACTAAATGCATCTTCTAGGGCAATGTTTAGAAGAATATCAACCAAGTCACATCTATAAATGCATCACTTTTGGCGAGTCCCCATAAAATGGAAAAAAGAAGAAGAAGAAGCAAATGGTACACAGCATATGTCGCAATGTTCAATACATCATTGACATGCTTGCATATTTTTAAGTGAGAAATGCAGCAAGTTGTTGCCTGACACAATATAACCACAAGCAGTATCACCTGTTTACTTCTTTTTGTTAATCATTAGCTATTATCATATAAACAACTATCTAATGTTCACATATTCTACAATGAATTATAACCATACTGGTCGTGTACCTATTTTCCGCCTTCTAAAAATGCATGCTGATTATGAAAACCATATAATTCAAAAGTAGTGAACAACGCGTTTGCATTCTCAGTACACTAACATCAATTTGTGTCTACTGAAAAAATCTGCTGCAATCGCAGTGTACAACGCATTTGCATTCTCGTGTCTAATGATTTCTGAGTCGATCAACTTAAAAATGTAGCTAAGAACTTGCAGGCCTTACATTCAAAGTATGCAAGGTCCAATCTAAATTAGAGCAGGAGGAGGCAGCCTAGAGAGCAGCTCTCCTTATTTGGCCTCATATTTATCCAAGTTGTCAGCAAATGCAACCAAACTGTGACTGAAAGTATCCATTGAAAAGTCCTGCAAACTCTTAACGTTCATTCAATTTTAACTCCAACCAAAATGTCTAGAGACTGTATGTGAAAGAAGAACATAAGTTAATAAAGTATGACTTGTGTTGGCTGCCCATACAAGGGGATGAACAAGCTCCAAAGGATGGACAAAAACAAGGGACAGAGTCACACAACTTGATAACACTTTGACAATAAACCAATTCAAACCTCAAAAAGGTAACCATGAGATTATAAATTTGGAAATTCCTACATGGAAATCCTATGACATACTAGTATAATTACATGAGAGGTAATATGCTACCCGGAAACTAATTTCCTGCAAAATACTACTCGTCAAAATCTGTTACAGCAGTAGTAGAAACAGAATGATCATAGTCTGCATTATGCAACTCGATAACACTTCGATGTTGCATATCTTGTAATGTCTATCCCATCATCGAGCCAAAAAATACAGTCACAACTCTACTTCCTACCACTTCTTGTAGGTTAGAGTTGCTTCCTCTCAATATTTTTCTTCATTATCAATGCATCTATTGCTTTAATTGGAAGTTCAACTACAGCCGCTTGTGATGTTGATTGAACTTAGCATTATTAGATTTCATTAGTTAACAAAAATTTTGTTAGTAAATTTGAATCTAATGGAACAATACTCACAATTCCATGAACAAGAGTCATAGGAGCAGCACTAGCAATTGGTGTAGAACCAACACTGTCACTTGCACCTTCGCCTTTATGTCTCTAAACCTAGAAAGAGTAATGTTCATTTAAAGTTTTTTCCACGAAACAAGTATGACACAATGGAAATGGAAGTACTTACCGGATGTTTTTGCCTTGAGAATTGTGTTTGTGAAGCCGTAGACCCAACCTTCTTAAGAGGACATGTCAAACTATTGTGTCCCATCTTCTTGCAAGTTCGACAGGTCATCTTCATTCCTTTTCTTAACATTCTAGCTCCACTTGCCACCCCACCTTCCTCCCTTAATCTTTTATGTTTACGTCTACTGGACTTAACCCTAGCTGGAAGCGATTCAGGTGCCTCATTGTTAGTTTTTTTTCAAAAAATCTCTCTTTGAATTAGCATCATCATGTTTTGATATGCAGCTAAGAACTTCTCTTTCTTGTAGCACTCATCCACATAATCATATGCATCAACCTTCCTATCTATCAAAGTAGAAATGGCATTGGGACAAGGGATGCCAGTAAGCTGCCACCTCCTGCAAGTACAATCTCTTTTCAACACATCAACCACGTACTTCACACCCTCATCCAGCACCTCATATCCATCATCACCATTCCATACCACACGGCAATAAGTCGTACTACGTCTATTGTCTTCCAACTTTTTTACAATTCTTGAACCACAATCCCTCCTCCAATGAGCACATGCATCCCTTTGTTGATGCAGCCTTGTCATTATCATAATCCTCATATCCTCCAACATACTATAGATGGACTTACACCTGGCATTTATGATTGTTCCGTGGAATGCCTCACATAAATTGCTATCAACTATGTCACATTTGACCTCAGTAGTGAAAAAATCCTTGGACCAATGCTTTGGCTCTATTTGAACCAAGTCATGATACGTGGCAAGACTGATTTTTTTCAATGCTTGAGTATGTTGATCATACTCCACCTTAGTACTGCTCTTAGCACACCGCCAAAACAATCTTTGCATTTGTATCCCCTTATACTTCTTGCTCCAATTAGCATAGATATGTCTAGCACACATTCTATGCTCGGCTTCAGGCAACAAATCAGTCACAGCTTGTATAAGGCCCTATAAAATATAATTCAAATGAATAAAACATAGTAGAAGTGTGATCATTTAATAGGCATAACAATTAAAACAGAATTAAAGAAATTACCTTTTACTTGTCTCTGATTATGACCCAACCTTATCCATATGTGTTTCTTATATTGAGGTCAAACATCAAGTTGTTCAAGAACCAAGTCCATGTGTCTCCACTCTCAACTTTGACAACTGCCCATGCAATTGGGAACATTTGATCGTTTGTATCCCTTCCAATGGCACATAAGATCTCCCCTTTACAAATTCCTTTTAAGAAGCAACCATCTAACCCCATAACTTTCCTACACCCTTCTAGAAACCCTTTTTTGCATGCAGCAAAACAAATATACATTCTATCAAACAATGCCTTTGACTGTATGTCGGGCTTTTCAACTTTCAATGTAATAAAACTCCCAAGATTTGTCACCCTAAGCTCCTCACATAATCCCACAACTTTGCATATTCATTTTTATAGATTCCCATCAAAACTTCAAAGGCAAGCAGTTTAGCCTTAGTACACTGATTCATACTTACATTAAAGCCCAATTGATCCTTGATAAGCTCCTTAAAAGCAGCGATTTTCATAGTTGGCATTGCTCTAATTGTATCAATATAGTGATTTGCCAACCAAGAACTAGTGACCCTCTTATTCTTAAAGGTAATGCTACATGTATGTTCTTCGTGGTAGGTCTTCACATGGAATGATCCACTTCTAACATCAAAAGATGCAAAAATCTTCCAAGGACAATCTTCATCAACACATTTAGCTCTCACAAATTTCTTTTCATTCTTGATAAATTTTATCTCTCTACGCTTTGCCACAGAATACTTTTTTAGAGCATTTTTAAATTGCTTACCATCATCAAACTTCATAGATGTAGCAAAAACAGGCATTGCACAGTTAGGATCGTAACTTAGAAACCTACTTTTTCTTCTTGTCACATTGACATCTTCTTGCTCTACATCAGAATCCAAACTCTCATCTCCATCTGTTTCATTATAGTCTGTTTGGTAACCAGCTTCAGCAATAACCATATCAAATCGTTGGGGATTAGATGATTCTCTTATAAATTGTTGGGATGGTACAACTCTTGCAAGTGGTTCTGCTATAATCCCACCCTTTGTGGCCCTCTTGTGGAATTCCCTAATGTTCTTCCGTCCTTCTACAAGGTCCTCATCATCCGTATTCTCATCATCAGTAAAAACTTTGCATCGACTAGGAAGTCTGAGTGTTTGTTATCCGAATCAGTTTCCTCACCCTCATCAATGCCATCATCCTGACTAATGCTCTCACACTGACTAGCACCCTTGCCAATGCCCTCATCTTGGCCAATGCCCTCACCTTGACTAGCACCCTCACCAATGCCCTCACCCTGACTAGCACCCTTGCCAATGCCCTCACCTACCTCATCGTAAAAATATTCTCCATATACCTCAACACACCCCCGATGCAAATGATGGGAAAGTAGATCAATAACATTGCTATCATCAAATATGAATCTCAAACCATCTTCCAGACACTTCTCAGGATACTTAAAATAAAGCTTTTCAAATTTACCATTTAACCCATCCTCGATTTCTATGATGAACTTTTTATAACTCATTGAGTTGATATTTACGTATACTATATCCATCTTCCCCCCAACATACTCAAGTATTGGGCGTCGGACCAATTTTCCACCATGGAAAAGGCAAACCAATCCTGACTTGCCACTCATATTGACCCTATACAAAAAGACAACTATATTAATAAAGTGTCAACATAATGACACATGTGAAGACAATTTGCCACAAACATTCAATATAAATAGTATAATTAAAGACTATTTTACAACCAAATATTAATTAAACACTCAGATTGATATGGGCTATATGCTTAGTTTCCTCCTTGCTCTACAATGTCAAGTCGTGCTAATGTGAAATATTATACTATTATTAAGCATATTGAAAAACTTATGTTCTTTTTTTTTAGCAAAAACTTAAGTGTCTTAAATTTTGTCCATATGTCTCATTATATGATTTGCCAATGTCTACTTTCATATCATGCGAAAAATTTGGTGGGAGGTATTCACTTATGGGGCCACCATCTTTATGGCTACTTTCTTTCTAAGACAACCTTGATCAGGTGAAGTTCTCGAATCAAGCGTTAATGGAAAACGTGAACACTTCAAATGACATTGATCTGATAAGGTGAAGTTCAACATTGAATGATGTTACTATTGAACTCACTTTCTCATACAGACATGCATTCTAACATCACTAAGGCATTTTGTCGAACGGGTTGAATATTACTCAAGATCTCGAGCTCTACTTATGTATACAAGAGCTGAAATAGATTGCATTGCAAAGTGGGAGAGTCCAAAAGGAAGCATACCTTTAGTCATGATGGGTGATTCGGGTCTCCACGTCGAATTGGGTCACGATGAAGTGCGCGACCGTGGCTCGTCCTCCTCCTCCTCCGTCGAATTGGGTCTCGTCGAGCGTTGTCGGCCGTCGTCGAGCGTTGTCGGCCGTCGTCGAGCGTTGTCGGATGAGCTGCTCACGGAAGTCCCTCCCGTGCTCGTCCTTGTCCACCTCCCTCATGAGCTGCTCGTGGAAATCCCTCGGTTGCTTTCGAACATCGTCGAGTGTCGTCAAGGGTAGTTGGATGAGCTAGTCACGGAAGTCCTTCCCGAGCTCGTCCTCATCCTCCTTCCTCCCCAGCTCATCTTCCTCCTCCTCCTTCACGAGCTGCTCGCGAAAATCCCTCGATTGCTCCCGAACATCGTCGAGCGTCGTCGGGCGTCGTTGAGTGTCGTCAAATGAGCTGCTCGCGGAAGTTCCTCTCGAGCTTGTCCTTGTCCTCATCCTCCTCCCTCACAAGCTGCTTACGAAAATCCCTCGATTCCTCCTGAACTTTGTCAAGAGTCGTCGACCGTGGTCCAGCACCGTCGGTCGTTGTCGGCCTGTGCTAGAGCGACGTCGAGCAAGCTACGGTGTTTTGATTTGAGGAAAATTGATGTAGTTGGTGGAGTTGGGCGAGCAAGGTGGTGTTCTGATTTAGGGTTAAGGTGAGCTGCGTTTTGATTTAGGGCAAATTGCCCAGAAACAGAAAAAAAATAAAATAAAAAATAAATAAATAAATTCCGGCACTGACTGGGTGTCCAAGTAAGCATTTTCTAGGCTCAATTCGCCATAAGGACTGAATCGAAAAATTATAAAAAAGTTTAAAATTGAATCGGCAAAAGTACAATAGGTTTATGACTTTTTTGATAATTTTTCCTTATTAATCCTCTCAACTTTTCAATGGAGTCCAACCAAATCTAGGGAACTCGCATGCATACAACCACCGAGTTTTACTGTATTGATTTTTGCTCCAAAATTTAATCTCTTGTTAATTTTTAATTAAATACAATTAAGCTACAGATAATATAGATTCCCGCTTATGTTTTGAACATTTAGATTCAAAAATATTTTAAATGAAGTAGATTACTTTATCATTACTTTCATAATTATACTACACAGGTCATATCATTATAAAATGAAGTTCAAAAAGTTTTCTTAACCGTATTTTGAATTTAAACTCAATGAGAGATTAATTTTGTGGTGTTAAAACCATTCTTCTTAGGATTTGATTATTTATGATTGATCATTTCTGGAAAAAATGAAGTTTGTGAATAGCGTACTTTAATAATTTGATGAAAGACGTAAAAAAGACTAGGATTTTTTTTGGTCTATAAAAATGACTAGACAATCTTTAGGCACGATGTGACAGTTCTTAGGAATCATTATTCTAGAGAAATTTCTTTTTACATTAAAAGGCCAAAAAGTACTCTCTCTCTCTCTCTCTCTCTCTCTCTCTCCAATATCTCTAAAAAAACTCCTCCTGCTGCATTAGCAATCAGATATTTTTCACTACTTATGAGATGCTCACGACCTGATCTTCCTGCTATATATGCTGCATTTTACCCGGACCACTTGGCTTCTGATGCAGCTTTAGAGTCTGTGCCGGTTGCTGATGAAGCAAATATGGATTCTTTAAGTCATGGAAATTAACATACGAAGAGTCGACCTAATGACCAAACATTATGTACTTATCAAAGAAGAAACCGAGCCTAAGTTTTTCCCCTAGCGCAACAATGGCCATTGGCCTGTCGAGCAAAATGATATGACTCTCCTTTACATAGGCGCGCAAGTGTGCTAACCGAAAACATCGATCAATATACCATGACACAGAATCACGACCTTCGATCCTTTCAATTTACAGCGACCGAACAAGGAGGTACACTCTCAGATGACAGTAACTACAATGGAAGGATGAATAATAAATCCACGTACAACCAAAGATAGTACTAGAAGCTCTAAAAGCAGTGTGAAGGTATTGAACAAAAGATAAAGCTTTCAACAATATGGCCTTGAGCAGTAACTTGCAGATGAAGATGAAGAGTGATGGTCCAGAATTTTGGCACATCAGATGTTCCTCCCTTAACAGTCAACTAATAACCATGTGCACGACGTCACCAATTATCATCACTCTATTCTCACCTTCCAGTCGCTGATAAAATGAAAGTAGTCCATTAATCACATGAACTCACAATAGGGAAATCAGAGTTTAGACTAGGATACAAATGAATTCATGTAGAAATGCATGACATTTAAAGGCCTTCAAACCATTGGATTGGATGCAAATAGGCAAATGACTTTTCTCTACCTGCAAAAGTGACATTATCTGTATACTTGAGTAGGGATTAGTTGCAATGCCGTTGATGATTGTCTCAAGTTCCGCAATCGATATGCTCTCCAAGCGGTTCGCTCGCATATGTTGACCGAATATAGTATTGAATGCTTCTATTCTGCAAGTCAAAGGGGGCAAAATTAAGATCTAGGCAAGCAAATAAATCAGCGCCCAAAGAAACATCCACATCCACATCAATACCTTTCTTGAGACAGGGTAGCAGGTGGCACTGCGGGTGCTTCATCTACTTCCATGGCGTCAGTTGAACTAACAAGAAGAAAGGACGAGAGAGTACACAGAAGATTGATTTAAATCCGGCCACATCAGTGGACAGAACAACACGAGAAAGGAAAGAATTGGTTAAAAGTGAGCTGAGAAGAAATTTCAGTTTACTAATGTGGGCAAAGGCTCCACTGTTAACCAACTTGGATTTGCAGAGTAGGTCCTTGATCGCTCAGCAAAACAAAGAATAAAAAGAAAAAAGCAAACTACAAAAGTTGTATGTGATAGTGAGCTACATTAGCTCAATATAGAAGAGACAGTTAGATCTTCTGAATGATAACAACCTAAAATGTATCAGATGGTACACAAGGATAAACAATTAGGTGAGGTCAATGACTACTTTCCCCAAATTCACCAAAATCCCCAAAAAAGACTACAATATCATCAGATATTTTCTGTGAAAACTGAAGAAGCACAGGCCTTTCAGCATAGAATAATCTCATTAGCTGCATGTTAATGTCTGTGACGCACAGGACTTAAATAACTCGTAGCAGAGAGATGTGAGAATCAATGACAGGACCTAAATATAATAGGCTGCAGACTGCAGCTGCTAAAAATCCTAAAGTAATTTTGGTCCTTTGTAAATAAAATAATGTGCTGAGTTACTGTTGACACTCCCTTTCACTTAGGGTTTATTGGAAAACAGAAATCTTCGATCAAAGTGCAAGCTTATTAATCCACTCTTTTTGTTGATGGATCAAATGGTAGGGTCAGATATAAGGGGTCTTAATGCAATTTACAAGAGGAAACTCTGCAATATGGAAATGTTCATGCAGTAGTGGAAGCAAACAAACGTGAAGAGAAAACCACACCATGTATACTTACCCTCCTGCATTGATGGTAGAGTCATGATCATCTCCATTAGTTTGACCAGCAGGGCGATCAGCCTGGCGTTTTCTCTCCAATTCTTTCTCTCTTACTTGCTCACGCTCTTCCATATCAGTCAATTCTTTGTGATATATAGCAAAATTTAATACTTTTAGTGCAGCTTCCACATCAGACTTAGTAACCTGATTATACGTATAAAATGACCCAGTTAGTCATGTAATAAACCTGCATAATGAATTAAAATGAATAAATTCAAGTACCTTTCTGCTCAATTTAAGCTTGGCATGGGCAGTAGATAGACGTATAATGGTTTCTAAAGTTCTTGCTGTGATCGGCAGAGTTCCTCCAGTCTGCAAAAGGTAGGAACCCCAATAAGTCGTGAAAAATAAATTTTTGAGTTTCCAATATGAGATTACTAGAGGTACCTGTGCATTCGAACTGGCATTGCGGAGCTCTGCATATGCAGTTGCTATTTGTTCGGATGCCTGCAAAACTAAACCGTGAGAATAGCTCCTCACATTTCTGTAAAATCAAAGTTGGCTAAAAACCATGGATGCTTGGTACTCATACTAGTTTTCTCAAAGCCACTTTGCTTTCATTACAATCGACCAACAATAAATGAAAAATAAAGAATCATCATTACCTCATCTGTTAGCTCTGGCTGAATCCTGTGCTTTGCATAGTGGATGTATTTTTTAAGGAACTTGATGGTGAGAGAGTCATTCTTCTGGCGCTTTCCTGTTTTCCTCCCATGAAGCATACGGTTATACTTGACAAAAACAGATGAGTCAGCATCTGCTTCTTCCTCCCTCCCATACCGTGAAGTTCCATCGACTTCACCTATAATGCAAACATATATCAAGGACTGAATATCTGAAATCACAATTTCTACTTGTACGAATTATGAGATTTACCCCCATCAAATGTGGAACGATATCGGTGTATGCGCAAGACATGGTCAGAGATTTGGCGGTCAATATCAGGATCCATTTGATCCAACACAATAAAAAGTAGATCAAAACGGGAAAGAAGGGAATCCGGAAGACCAATGTTCTTTGTAGGAGTCAAAGATCGATCATACTGCAGGCAGGACAGCAGAATGAAGTTAGTAGACATCCATCCATCAAATGCTATGTTGGTGTCAACATCCATCCTATTGAGAATTTAGCAACACATGGACTCTTACAGTTCCATATATGGGATTGGCAGCAGCTACCACACTGCATCGAGCATTTAACGATGCATGGATACCAGCTTTGGCTATAGTTACAGTCTGCTGCTCCATGACCTCATGTATGGCAACCCGATCTTGGTCATTCATTTTGTCGAACTCATCAATACAGACAACACCTCTATCAGCAAGAACCATTGCACCAGCTTCCAGCCTTCTTTCCCCTAATAAAAATAAAGGAATAGCATCGATAAACTCATCACATGATGAAATGTATTTGATAGATCTACCAGATACAATACCTGTTTCTTGATCAGACGTAACAGCAGCTGTCAAACCAACTCCAGAAGAACCACGACCTGTTGTTGATATGGCCAATGGTGCAATATTCATGATGGCTCTTAATAGTTGAGACTTAGCAACAGATGGATCACCAACCATCATCATGTTTATATCACTAATACAAAGAAATATCCAAGAGTAACTCAGAAAGCAAGGAGAAGGGAACTAGGGGCCATGCCTATGATAGTAACTAATGCCAAATGTAAATCATATCTTACTCACCCTCGTAGATGGGTACCATTGTTCAAGTTCTTTTCAACTCCACCAAGCATCAGCAATATCACTGCTTTCTTTATCCATGAGTGACCATATATAGAAGGTGCCAGCGAATTACCAAGTAGATCAAATGTATCATCTCTCCCTGCTATCTTTTTAATATTTTTCAAGTCCTCTGGATTGTAGATTGGTGCATTTGCCTCTTTATTGAGAAGGGAAACATTGTTAGCCACCAGGACAGTCCTGCAAAATAATTGCTTAGTCAAGCCTACAGAACACAGAAAATGGGAGCATGAGAAATTCAGCATGGAAAAGGAGTGACAATGAAGCTTGCTTGAACACCTAACAATACCTGAATACTCCATTTACACTGCCCTTGCTTTTCCCAGGGATGGCTTTGTATATCCCTACAATAGCCACTCGGTCTCCAGGCTTGCAAGAATCAACCAAGTCATCTTCCACAATTATATCCACCGTTCGTGGAAGTTGACCAGGAGCAGAATTTTCAGGCATTTCTTGCATTGAGAGGGTCTGATGATCCTTGTATTGGCAGAGTCCATATTCCGTAACCAGTAAATTACCATTCTCATCCTGAAATAACAGTTCCATCATGAAAGGCTTTCTATAAATCATCAATAATAAGTTCCAAAAGGAATATGATTTACCCTTGTTGGATAAACAGAACCTGTGGGCAGACCCATGTTGGATGTTATGTCTCGATATTCTCGCGTAGTGAACTTTTCAGTTGAGGGGCAGAAGTGTACACTCTTTACCACCTTTGGTCTCACAAGAGAACCTGAAAAGAGTATTGTAGTTATCAGCTCTCCCATATATGCGAAATTGCTGGGAATGCGTCTGATAGGGTGTTCAGATGTGCAATTGAAGTCAGAGAACAGGTTTGTACTTGAAAAGCCAAATTCTGGCAAACCAATTATTAGTATAATGCTGAGCTATTACGCGAGAAATTACTTTCACTGGTTAAAACCCAATTCAACATATGAAGTGTACATCCAATAAGTACAGGTCCATACAGTCTTGAGCAGACGTATAACATCCAAAACAATGTATATATGGACTATTCGGTACTTCTAATGTGTTTGGTTCATGAGTAAATAAACAAGGCCAACTTAGTGCCAACGTGAAACAATCATATAAAGAAAGGCTACAAAGTAAAGACTTAATAAACAAAGGTTATGTCAATGCCTCAGAATATCTACACCTCCAGAATATCTACCGTTTGGGAAAACAACTATCAGCTTCAGCTAGGGAACTAAGTAATTTAAAAAATTTCAAGTTAAATTCTCGAGTGATATGGGCTCTTGGAACCTCAAGAGGAGTTTGGTATCCAAGCAACTGTAAAAGCAAAAGTATTAGTCAAAAGAATGTACATTTAGTCACAATGCCCTCAACGCAGACCATAGAGCCGATAAACTCAGAGAGAAGCTCTCGAGGAGTGACACGGCGAGAAACAAAGGGCCCCTCAAAGCCAACAAGAACAGTCTCTCCTTCCTTCAAGTACTTCCCATCGATTCTGTGAACCAGATCAGTGACCGCATCGGAAAATGCTTGCATGTATTCACCGGGGTTTCTTAAGATCCTGAAAAACAATACAATAGATAATCAATTGAATAATTAAGTAAAACAGACATGACCTGATTGAAATAAACAAATTAGCCTTCTTGAACGACATAGTAGGAAAAGCAAAAACCCCCCATTGCATGAAGGCCATGTATAACCAACAATTTGAGGACAAACACAATTAATTTGAATGAAAACACTGAAAATGCCAAGTTAATTGGATTCATAATGCACTTGATCTCTCACTCATAAGAGGAATAAAAAAGTCAAACGTCCAAAACCTAATTAGGCTGTTCTCATCCACATTCTTTCCATTCAAAATGACAATTCGAACCCGACAAAAAGACAATCGTCCTAATCAGCCCAACACACAGACTACACTCCATAAGCTATCCACGGCCGAACAGAAGAAATGACCCAAGAAAACAAACCGGGGTGCGAAGTCGCGGAAGGAGTGCAGATCGGAGATGTCCACGATGAGGCGGCGGCGCTTGTGGTTGATCATCGTCTTAATGTCGTCCATATACATCCTCCCGACCTGAAATCAAACAGAGCAAGACAAGAAAAAACAATCGATTCAGTCCAACTTTGCTTCGACACGATACTGCGGCGACTCGAGGCGAAGAAGACACCCACATCGTTCTCCAAGAAAGCCAACAGCTCGCGCTTGTGAGCCGCCCTCGCTTCCTCGCTGATGTCCATCGCTCGGAGTTCGCTTGGTGAAGTCTCGTCCGGCGAAGAAGAACGCGAGAGAGAGCGAGCGAGCGAGCGAGCGAGAGAGGGAGTGTCAGCCCTAATTTCGATGTGCTGTTCCCCTTTTCTTCATCGAGGTCGGAGATGGCGGGAAACAGAGGGGAGGGTGGGGGCAGTGATGGCGGGAAACTGGGAGAAGCCGAGGGCCATCTCACGTGCGTCACGTGACTGCTCGTTTGCGAACGACCTTCTCCCCGATTTTAATGGGTGTGGACAACTTCCGAATATTTTTTGAAAAAGAATACTAATATAAATGATTTTTGAATTTTGACTTAATGTATAATCATGTAACCCAATGTTTAATATCATCCATAAACTTTTAATTTATTCAATGTGGTCTATGGACTTTTGGCACATGTTCAATTTAATCCTTGAGCTGTCGGCTTTCATATCTTAAATGGACTTGAACATGTACCAAAAGTTCAAGAATCACGTTGAATAACTTAAAAGTTTAAGAACAATATTAAATATTATATCAAAATTCATGAATCATTTATGTTGTATACCTTTTTTGAAACCAGAGACGTGGTAAAAAAATAGAGAATTAATTAACTAATCTTTTAAGAAAAACGGTGCCATATTCACCACTGATATTTTCAATGAAAATGAGTAATTCTTTTACTCGGTTAACAGAAAAAAGAAAACAGAAAATCTCACTTGAGATTTGCTCAAATCCCATTAGGTAAGGTTTCCTTAAATATCAAAAAAAAAAAAAAAACAAGGGAAAAATTAATCTGAAGAGAATTTTTTTTTTTTTTTGGTCAGAAATCTGAAGAGAATTGAATATATGAAGATAGTGTGTATTACTAAGACGAGATCATTAAAGTTATTAAAAATAAATCGAATTTCCAAAATAGAAAATAACACTAGAAATATTATTTTTTACAATAAAGAAGATGTTATTTTACATTTACATGGCTCCTCATTCTACGTGTTTGGTTAAGTTGGTTTGAAAGGGCTTTTTGTTATTTTGGATTTTTGAAACTTAGCTAGAGGAATTCTCACCATTGCTGGACAACCGGATACGCCCGAGCTTTTCCTCTCTACTTTTCCTTTTCTAGGTTTTGGAAGCTCTAATTCGAAATCTATTTGGCTATTGGTTAAATAATTTATACACGATATTTTATTTTTTTTATTTACTTAAGATTTTCAAAACCTAGTGTTCTTTCTAGAAAATTTTGACACATTATGAAAATACAATAAATTCTGCAGCCGTATTATTCATCTATATATTATAAATAAAGTGATATAGAATAATTTGATTTTGGAATAATATTCCCATATATGTTTTTGGCTTGAATAATATCCTTGGATTTATTTCTTTTAAATGCATCAAACTATCTCTACTCCACATTTCTGGTTGCCCGTCTTCCACAAATTGCAATATATGGTCATTGTGGCACCGTTGCCACTAAGTCCTGCTAGTAAGGTAAAAAAGTCATAAATTTATTATAATTATGCCAATTTAGTTATAAACTTTTTTTTACCAATGGAGTCATAAATTTTTTGCATTTATGCCACTTTAGTCCATCCATTTAGCCAATTTTGGCTGGCTGACACTGCCGTTGATATTTTTTAAATACTTTTCGAATTTTTTTTAATTTTCCTTTCTTTCTCTTTTTTTTTTTCTTCCCTTCCTTCTTGCTCTAGCAAGTAACCTTAGCGATCGGCTAGAGGACCTCGCTAACCTTTGGCAAAGCTCAACCCCACTAGCCACTGGCAAGGGCGAGCCTCGCTCGCTCCTGACAAGGTCAACCTCACTAGCCCTTGCCTCTGGCAGGTCGTTGGAACTCAGTGACCAGCCGGAAGAAAAAAGAAGGGAAGGAAAAAGAAAGAAAGAGAAAGAAAAGAGAAAGAAAGGAAAAAAATTCAAAAAAATATTAAAATATTATTAAAAATTGTCCACTTTAGTGCCGGTTGACCAAAATTGGTTGAATGAACTGAATTGGTACAAATGCAAAAGGCTTAAAATTCAATTGACAAAAAAAAGTTTAAGACTGAATTAATACAATTATAATAAATTTATGACTTTTTTGATAATTTTTAAAAAAAATACCATTTTAGGGATACTAAAGTTCAGGGTTTAAGAACCACATTGAACAAAATAAATTTTCAGAGACAACATTACAAATTAAATCAAAATTCATGAGCCATTTGTGTCATTTTTTCCTTTATTTTTTTAAGGTCGAATGATGTTGGGCTTCGCTTAAGGTGGTTGTAAGTTTGTTCTTTGTTTGTTATGGAACTAACGAGATCAAGAGCTCAAACGAGTCAAATCCTACCAATTTTCACAGTTGAAATCGTCTGTTTAATAGTTGTCTGATGCTGACAAACAAGAAACATCAACAGAAAGAGGAAAGATCGAAATACCAGAACTTAACGGTTGGAATCCCCCCCCCCCCCCCCCCCCC
>BCNH02000005.1:10131752-10157286 GCA_001662345.2 Metrosideros polymorpha var. glaberrima
ATTACAATATCAGAGTTTTACTATAAACCGTTAAAAAAGCATATGCACATATTCACAAAAATACCAAACTAAGCACTCTATAATTGTATACCGTTCATATCAAAAGCCTTTCCTATAAAAAAATGCTCCTACTAGCGCGACGCTCACGTCTTACTCACTGCTCGTTGAAGAACTTGAAAAGTCAGTGAAATGAAAGGAATGAGCTACCACGGTTCAGTGAGGATTACATTTCTTCAAAGCGGATCGAACAATCATTATGCACATTTCAAACACAAAACATAACTCATTTTCTCATAAATCAAATAATCATAAACTTTCAATACTAAAATGAGTGATATTCAACTTCTAACATAATGTATAAGTAGTAGAAATACCTTTTTTTTTTATCAAAACATCGAAACAAATATCCATTTCATCAAAACACAAGCCAATGGTCCATCCATTGGCGAATCTCGTCAAACACACGTCAATGGTCCATCTATTGACCAATCTCTACTCAAATATCAAACCATTGTCACATATAACGCCCCATGATATAGGCGACCAAGATTTCCCCTTTGGCAAGGTCTCCACCTACAATGCCAGTAGCTCGGCCCACAAGGATATCCTAGACTAGTATACGCATACCCACAAACCCTCTATCGGGTTCATAGCGATTTTGAATACCACAATCACATCCTCAAATATCCACAATCAACATCAGAAAATCGTTTCATAAACCGGTTTCACAAACCGAATCACAAAAACTTTCACAATTCCATTTATCAATATCACAACTCATTTACGAACCAAAACGTTGCAATTCAACTTATCCGACACGATACATCTCACAAACTCATCTTAAATCATTTCAAACAACAAATAGGGTAGTAAATGTCCAATCCGAAGTTATGTATAAAGAATGCAATAAAAATCCATTCATTTTCAAAGAAATACAAAAAATGCAATTTTTCCTCAATTCATAATATATTTTTCTATCTCTTCACAATATGAGTTTTATAAAAATCAAAGAAAAAATAGTATCAGTCATCTAAAAAAGTCGAAAACCAACCTACAGTAGTTACTCGAGCCGACGCACACATTTTCCTATCAAATATATGAAAAATGGTATCAAAAATTGAGTAATATGCTACTCTAACATACGAATCGACTAGGTAAAGCTTATTTGTCGCTAAAACGACACCTATGCACCAACGAAATGCTCATTCATAGCGGACACGCATGTTGTCCACTATGCGCTGCTTGTGCGACAAACTTAAACGCACCATAATTTCCTCCTCTGAATCCCGATTAAAGCAAGCTTGCAGTCCAAAGAAAAATCTTTTAATATAATTCAAAATCCCTAACATGACTCTTCCAGAATCTGTCTAGAAATTGACAAAAACGGATGCAACATGTTCTGGTCGCACACTGTTTATTGCGCGCGTTAAACTTCAAAATTCCGTTTCGGACAAACCGTAAGTCCAAACTGAGTTCCGTCAAATCGCATGGCTTCACAACACCCTAAAATTCCATTCTAGTATAAAAATGCAACTAAACGGCTCCAAAATCGAACTTCACGGTTCAAATTTCCCATAATTTCGAATTTGTGACCTAAATCCAAAAACTACTTTGATTAGACGAACGAGGGGTGCGAGCACTTACTGAGCGTTGCGATACGTAGTGGAGCCGGCTTGGCGAGGTCACCGCGGAGCAAACGCACTCTTTTTTTTTCCCCTCTTCTTCTTCTTCTTTTCCTCTCTTTTCTCCCTTTCTTTTCCCTTGTTCTGCGAGCTCTCGGTTCTCTAAATGAACCGATGAAGCCACTGTTCTGCTTTTGCTTTTCTCTTTTTGTTGACTTTGTCAACGTTTTTTTTAAGGTGGATCCCATCACCTTTGGACCTATTCAAGAAGCAAATATTACATCAACCACACCCAGAGAGAGAGAGAGAGAGAGATCCTTAGAGCTTGAGAGCCACCATGTCGAGTCTGACCGCCAGATATGTTGTGTATATATGTGTAGACATAGTTTGATGAGAAAGCCGAGGGCGGTGGCGTCTGAGATAAAGATCAGAAATGGCTTTCCCTCTCTTTGCCTTACTTTGAATAAATTCTTGAGCTGTGTACAATTCTTGAAATCGGCCTTCGAAAATTCTCGCTGATGACCGCCAATGAGAAATCGGCTAAGCTATATATGTGGGTCAAATGTCTCATGCTCATTTTACACTTTTGAGACACTTCATTGTTAGAAGAGTGAGATTCTTGTTATTACCAAGGAAAATGAATAGTATTTCCTTTTGCCAGTAAATCTAATTAAGAAGTGTCGAGTACCTAATTGAAAACTTCTTCTCGATGCACGAAAGGTTGTGGAATTACATAGCACATCCTCAATACATATTTCAGGACCACCAATTGGAAATACTGGTAAATTCAATTTAGTCGCTGGTTATACGTTCGAATTTGGACCCAATGTTACTTTCTGCACAAAAAGTATTGCGACTTGAGAGTTGGCTGCTTCCAGAGGCTAACATCGCGTGTGATTCGGGGGGATAAAGGCAAAGAGAAAGATTCCTTTCAGTCAACATGGACGTCTAGAATTGACGGATTCATCCACAAAAGTGGTCGCATATCAACATGGGTCGTGGCGTTTCTTTTAGGTTTGAATTATTTCTGAAGTTCACATCTTTCAGTTTTCAGCGCAACTATGCGTGAAGCTCCGTGGACAGAGACTCAACCATAACAGTCCAGCTATCAACTTGTTTGCAGCATCAACCGAATCTCTAATTGTATCTACCTAGTTAATTTAATGTAATTGCAGTTTTGTGCCATTGAGGCTCAACCTCTAAATCATGACTAAATCAAACTAAGCAATTCGCGAATCATGACCTAAACATGTTGAAAGTGTATCTATCCATTTAGACAGGTTGATCGAGATAGGTAATTAGTTACACTGGCCTAGTTGTTGAGCTTCCTCTCTCGGTGACAAATAATTTTGCAGGTTTAAAGAAATAGTGCAGAATGTCTAGGATGGCCAACCACAAATAAAATTGTTTCGTCGAAAATGACAATCGACGAATGATCTTTCACCAAAGGTTAGATCTTTGGTTTTTGGAAGTGTATCGAGTTCTATGGTGATTCGGACAGGAAGAATTGGTATTGCTAAAATTACAAACTAAAGAACTACTGATAAAAAGAATAACTAATGCGAGTAAAAGATAACTTGTATAAGGAATAGGTGTTGTTGATTGATTGCACATCCTTTACAATAACACTTCTTCGGCTATTTATAGTCGGACATAAAGAATACTTGTCACAGCGGTTATCATTTCAAACCTTAACTATCTCCGGGATTGTCGGGATAACTTCAATAACCATGCTTTGTCATCCTTAGAACGGTCGAACCCTAGTCTTACACATTTCTCGATAACTTGCCCAGCGCTCTATATATATTGAGGCTATAAACATATGAAAAAAACTTATATTATAATATAGAGGTAAATGTAAAGCAAGATTTTATTATATTTTATAAAATAGAGACAGCATCAGAGGCCGTGAACCGCGCTGTCGACGAGCACAAGAAGCAATACCAAAATACCATCATTTGTTTGTTTTCCTGGAGAATTTGATGAAAAAGGTCGCTGACAAATTATATATTAAAGTTTGTGTGTAAATTATGACTCATCATTTGTTTTTTTTTTCACTTAATTTATTATTTTTTGGTTAAGAGTTTTTTTTAAAAATAATAATAAGGGAAGGCACGTTGAAATATGATTTATTTTAGAAAATGAATTTGAATAATAGATAATATGAAAAGCAATTTAAATTTGGAATCTCTAAAAGACTGTTACAATTATAAGATTATCATGTCAGAAATTCTAAATTCACAGAAAATCTTTTACAATCATTGAATAATATTTTCTTAACTGCTTGATTATCCAATGAGGACATTGTTTGTTGTAATATTAATGAGCATGGAAACGCTAACCCGGATCTTACAATTTATGTCAACGCGAAAATTACCAGAGAAATAAACGAGAAACAATAAAGGACACCAATGATTTATGTGGTTCAGTACTGAGTGTCAGTATCTACATCCATGGGAAGAGCCAACAGTAAATAATGCACTATCAATTGGAGAATCAAAGTTACAATCGCTCACATACTTGAGTGTTTCTTACACCTAGATTACACCCAAACACAAAATATTTACAAATAAACAACTCATTTGGATGTAAATAAACTAACACCACAAATCCATGTGTGTTCCTGCTGCTCGCATGGGCAGCCGAAGAACAAACTCCTTCGGACGTCCAAGAGAGAGTCCTTTGTTTGGCCTCCATTGTGTGGCTACTCTCTACTAGGGGTGAGCAAAAGGAACCGGACCGAACCAGGACTGGTCTGGTTCTCGGTTCCGGGAGGTACTGGTCCGATCGGATCGGACCGATCTCCTATATTATATATTATATATATTTAAGTTTCTTAAAAGTTAAACAATTAGAATAGAAACAGAAAAGCCTATGTTTCGTAGAAGAAAACCAGTCGTCGCCAATTGGAAATACTGATAAATTCAATTTAGTCGCTGCTTGTACGTTCGAATTTGGACCAAATGTTACTTTCTGCACAAAAAGTATTGCGACTTGAGAGTTGGCGCTTCCAGAGGCCAACATCGCATGTGATTCGGGGGGGATAAAGGCAAAGAGAAAGATTCCTTTCAGTCAATATGGACGTCTAGAATTGACGGATTCATCCACAAAAGTGGTCGCATATCAACATGGGTGGTGGCGTTTCTTTTAGGTTTGAATTATTTCTGAACTTCTTCACATCTTTCAGTTTTCAGGGCAACTATGCGTGAAGTTCCGTGGACAGAGACTGAACCATAACAGTCCAGCTATCAACTTGTTTGCATCATCAACCGAATCTCTATTTGTATCTACCTAGTTAATTTGATGTAATTGCAGTTTTGTGCCTGTGAGGCTCATCCTCTAAACCATGACTAAATCAAACTAAGCAATTCGCGAATCATGACCTAAACATGTTAAGAGTATCTATCCATTTAGACAGATTGATCGAGACAGGTGATTAGTTACACCAGCTGAGTTTTTGAGCTTCCTCTCTTGGTGACAGAAATATTTTGCAGGTTTAAAGAAATGGTGCAGAATGTCTAGCATGGCCAAACACAAATAAAACCAACCCAAGAATCAGAACTTATGCCCTCACGTATCTTTTGCTTGACCAACTGTTGTAATCTACCTACTAGAAACCACGTTTTGGAGGTCTTAAACATCCCCTGCCATGTCCTATAAGACTAGTCTAATTGAAGCTAATTTGCATAAAGAGAGTAAATTAGTAAGTTTTTGGCTGATCAAGAACAGTAGTTAGTGAGTTTTTTGAGACCTTGATTCCATAGATCATTAGAGAATGTCTTTAAGCAAATAGTTATTTGGGTTTTCCCACCATAATACAGCCTGCAGTTTCATCAGTCCTAGCATAACTTTGTTGCCAATAATATATGTAAACGGGCCATTTTGTTTAAATGTGTTAGAAGTATAAAGGGTATATTGGTCTTTAGGACTCCTAAGTCTCTTAGGATTTGGTTTATTGCTTATTATCTATGTATAAATACTTCTTATTTGAATAATACAAGACTACTTTTCCCTTTCACATGGTATTAGAGCCTAATTGAAACCCTAAACCTTAGATTAGCCACTCACCGCCGTCAACCACCACAAATTGCCATCCACCACCACACACCGCTGTCTACCACTTGCCGGCGACCACTAACCACCCTCAAAATCTCCTAGTTTAGCGTTGCCTAGACTCAGCGAGCTCAGATCTGGCGCCGTTCGACGTCGTTCAGCGTCACAAGAGCGTCACCCAGCATTGCCTAGGCCAACAAGCCTAGTTTTGCTCAGATTCGATGCCACCCGACATCTTCCAGCGTCGTCGCCCAACTTCGCCTAGGCTAGCAAGCCTAGTTCTACTCAGATCCGGCGCCGCTTGACGTCTTCCAACGTTGTCGGGGCATCACCTAGCTTCGCCTAGGCCGGTGAGACTAGTTCTGGCGTCGTTCGATGCCACCTAGGCGAGCAAGCCTATATCTGGTGTTGGTAGCCTCTAACTGTTGACACCTATTTTTTGCGGTTCGGTCTTTGTTTTTAATTTAATCTAATGGCCAAATTAGCATAGACACAAAAAAATAATAAATAATAAATAAATGATAATAATAATAATAATAATAATAATAACAACAACAACAACAACAATAGAGTAAGGATCAATTATTTAAAAAAAAAATCAGCTCGGCTAGGTCAAGCTTAGTGGACCGAGCGACCCAGCCCATTTTTTTCCTTATTCTTTTCTTTTCTTTCTTTTCCCCTTGCGTGGGCCCAGGCCTATCTTCCTTTCTTTTCTTTTTCCCCGGCCCTCTTCCTCCTTTTTCCTTGCACTCGCGGACACCTGTTGCTGCGCCCTCACTGGAAAATGCAGACAATCGCCACCAGTTGATATTTTCTCTCTTCTTTTCCTTGCTGATCACGACTAAGGATCCTACTTAGAGATGGTGTCAAACTAGGAGTAGCTGCAGGCGTAGGGATGTTCGGTTGGCCGAGGAGGACCACTCGTTGGCTTCCTTGGATGTGATTGATCCACGGCGTTACCCCCATTCTAATTCGTCTATAAAAGGAGCGGTAGACCTCAGAGTCTGGGTTGGTGAAGAATGGCGAGAAAATGAGTGTATTTTGAGAGAAAAATCACAGAGAAAGAAAGAGGAACAATGAGAAAGGGAATTCGGTCGCCAGGTTGGTCAATTTTTTTCCCTCTCGGTATACTCTGCTCTCCCCTGTTTTCCATCGAGTCGCCGGGGCTTGATCTCCGGCGAGCTAGTCGAAATCGGAATACGTACGGAGGTCAGCCCTAGCATGGTGAAGCTCGGTGTAGTGATCGTTGAGCTCGATTTTTCACCATAATCTTTGACTATTTCGATTTGTCTTTGAGTTTCCATGCATACCAACTGTTTGACGAAAGTCCTGCCCTTTAGCTAAATTGGTTCCTTGGCTTGCCAGCAATTGATCGGTTCAAATCGGGACCACTCAGTGTGTCAAACTCCTTCCCAGAGACCTGGGTGACCCACCCAAGTCTCATTGGCAGGTCGTTGACGCCCGATTGGCCCCAATTTGGCCATGCCAACCATGGTTTCCTCCACTAGCCCCTTTTCCCCATTTCTATTTTGGCTTGTCGGCAACCGTCCGGCCACAACCGACCATCCCCAATCCAACCAATCGACGCCTCAAGGCCTGAGTATATTATCCAAGTCCTCCCTGGCATCACCGGTAGCTCAACGGCTGTCAATTCAGCCGTAGAAGCCCCGGCACCCATTTTTCCCCCAAATCAGTGACTCGTCGGTTCGACCCGATTTGACTGGGTCCGACCAAATCCGACCCAAATTCAAATGGGTCGGATTTGGTCAACTGGGTTTGACCCAAGTCAACCCGGGTTCGGACCTGGTCAATGCGAGTCCAAGTCTGGTCAACCCAGACCCATGGATTAAAATAATAATATATATTTTTATTATTTATTTATTATTATTTTAAAAAAAGAGTTTGACCCTAGGTTTCTCATACGCTATTGTATGCTTGGGCCACGTGTTTGGCTATTTAATTTGCTCAAACCTTTTGTGATTAAACGTGTTAATATTAAATAAGTTAAAGTGGTCAATTTAGTTGAGTGTTATTGTAGTGTTTGTATATTCTTGCCATATATTCATTTGATTGCGCATATCCATATTTTCCAAGCATGACTATGCTACATGATAATAATGATGTGAACCTAAAAATCGCGTGAACACTTAGTAGACTTATACCTCAAATTTTGAATTTAAAAAAGAAAGAAAGTAAAGCCTGCACATTTTAGTAATCAAACAATTGTGTTATGGTATCGAAAGGGGGCTAGTTAAATGATTAGCGCAAACAGGTCCTCGATCCTAGAATCTCTGGTTGCATAGAAATTGAGACTATACTCCCGAGTCTTGATTGGTTTCTAGTCACCGCCAAATGACTAGTGATGACTCCTAAAAATATTTAGGTTATTAAGAACTCAAAAACGAAATCCAACGTCACGCAGGGTATGGACTTAGGAGAGCCCGCACCCGATCCGACGGACTCATGGTCTGTCCTCTTGGGCGATACCCCTAAACCTATCCCCTTTCTCGACACTGGTCGGGAAAAATAGGTCATGACACTAGTGTCACAACATTCGCACATGGAGTTCTTCTTTTGACCAAGCGAACCACTAATGGAAGCGTGAGGTCATGACACTAGTGTTGCAACATTCTCATTGGGTAAAGTATTCCCCTCCCCCTTGTCTTTCTGAAGAACGTAAAGACGTCACTCCAAACAGAGGGAGGATGTTGGAAGCCAGTACTCAACCTTGCATGGGAACCGTCACCACGATAATCCCCATCATCATTGACCTAACTGCTGAGGACGACTTGTCGAAAGTGAGACTATGGCTCATACAATCATAGACCTTACAATGGAGGAGTCCATAAGTTCAGACGTTCATGGAAATGCTGATTGGCCAATCATATTCGACCTATCACCATTGGATGATGTTTATCTTGAGGTTTGACCGCCTCCTTTGATGCTAGACATAGGTGCAATTCCTTGAGATTACATAATGGGTAAAATAGATGCAGTTACCCGAATAGGTCGCTTCTATGCACCTCTCGAGGCCGTTCCAAAGAAAGGCGTAACGGAGAAGGATGTCGAAGAATTTCTCGCCCTAATCAAATCAAGTGAATTCTCCATAGTAGATCAATTGAGGAAAATGCCGGCACAGATTTCTTTGTTGGATCTCTTCAAATACTCAGATAAGCATAGACAGGCACTCTTGAAAGTTTTAAACAAAGTGCATGTACCATAAGCCATCAATGAAACTCAATTAGAGGAATTAGTCGGATCCATCTTGATTAAAGACCAAATCTCCTTCACTAATGAGGATGTCCCCCTTAAGGTTGGCATGCAACTTAGAGCATTACATATCTCAGTGAAGTGTCTTAAGAAGACTCTACCTACCGTCTTGATTGATAATGGGTCAGCATTTAACATTTGTCCTCTATTTACCCTCCGTCGTCTTGGGATCGAAGAATCAAATTTTCATCCTTTAAAGACAACCGTTTGCGCCTTTGTCAATATGAGCAGAGATGTTATTGGGGAAATCAAACTCGAGTTACTAATAGGATCAGTAGCCTTCTCGGTTAAGTTCATGGTATTGCATTTTCCTAGCGACTTCAACCTGTTACTCGGACGACCGTGGATACATGTCGCTAGGGCCGTACCTTCCAGCCTCCATCAGAAGGTTCGATTTATAGTTGGCAGTTGACTGATAACCGTACATGGGGAGGATGATTGCCCGAATCATATCAGCTCACTTGTTCCATCCACAGAATTTGCAGGCTTAAGTACAGTAGAGGTGCCATAATTTGGCACGAGTGGACACTTTAGTGCCACAATTTCTAAAAGGTACACTTAAGTGCCAAAATCAGAGAATAAATGGACACTTGAGTCCAACGGTGAGTTTTTCCAGCAAAAATGCTTACCTGTCTTTTTCCGGCGAGTGATTTAGATGATGTGGTAATTTTTTTTTAAATGCAAGCCATGTAGACCTATCAAACGACGTCGCTTCAGTGTCAAGTAGCCTAGGAGATCGGAATGACGTCGTTTAGACGTCGTCGGATGATGTCGTTTTAGATGTCTAATGTTAGACCTCAATAAACGACGTCGTTGAGGGGGGAGGGAGGGACCACTTCCAAAATCGGCTGAGGACCGTTGTGGGGGGAGCTGAAGTGACTGAGTTCATCGCTATGCTGCTTGCCGTTGACGAACGCTCGATCACCACTCGCTATTCACTAAGGCTCGGTCACTCATCGGTTGCCCTCGTCGGTCGCTCATGGTCGCTCACTCAGGTTTGTCATCTTCTCTCCATTTGGCTAGTAAAATTAGGGCTTGGAGGGTGAAATTAGGGCTCGCCTTGGAAATTTAGGGCTCCGCTTGAAAATTTAGGGCCAAAAGGGAGCAAATGTGGGGATGAGCACTATAAGTTGATATCGTGGGGACCATATCTTGTGAAATAGTGAAGATGATGCTATCGGCTGAGGACTTATATTTGTTTTCTTTCCACTAAACGACACCCATGACACTTGTTCATTGTTTATACGATTGTGGGGACCTCCATGTGTAATTGTTGTCCACATTTATGCAATGTGGTCCCAAAAGTTAATAGTTTTGTTTTGTTTTCCTTAGTTGCAGCATCAACATGTTAGAGAATAATATAGCTGTTATTGTTTGCTATGGTGGGGACTTTGTGATTGGGGACGAGTGGGAGTATGAAGGAGGAAACGAGTGCACCATCTTTGTTGATGTAACCAAGCCATCTTACATTGCATTTGTTAGGGATATAGTATATTTTTTGCGATGCAAAGTAAAGAAATTGTTTTATTGTGTTCCTGATAAGGGGCTGAAAGAGGGGTTGAGAGTCTTTTAAGATGATAGTGGTTTCAATGATGCAGTGTACCATTATCTTCATGGTGAAGAAGCGAAGGTGTACGTTGAGGAGGAAGATGATGATGAAGAGAGCACCCACATAGGAGAAGTGGGAAATGGTACTTAAGCTACTATTGAGGTTGGCCATGAAGGATAACAAGAGAGACATGATAGGGAGGAGAGGGACGCAGAGCAAAGTAGTGATGAAGAAATCACTGGATTCGATTGGGAAGTTGCTCAATCCTGTGATGATGATGATGATGATGAAGCTTTGACTCTCAAAAATTTCCCAAGTGATGATGAGGACAAGGAGGTTGCACAGTCAAGAAAAAAGCATAAGGAATTTGTGACAAATAAGTTTGCAGCTTTGCATATAGGTGGAGAAGGTGTAATCAGGGGCGAAGGAGTTGTAGCTACTAGTGCTAATACTGACAATGAAGAAAGTGGCGACAATGCTAGTTCCCAGAACAAGCTTGAAGAAGATCAAGTACCTGCGCGTAGAAGGAAAAGTAAGTTTCCTTTGTATGATCCATCTGTTGCCTCTCCTACTTTGTCTGTAGGTCTGAAATTTCACGATATGAAACAATTTAGGGAAGCTATAGTAAAGAACTCCATTGTTGAATAGAGGACTCTCGAATTTATTAGAACACTAAACACTTTGTTAGAGCAAAGTGTGCACAGCTTGGTTGTCCATGGAAGATGTATGGTGCATTCATGAGGAAGAGTGGGTCTTTCCAGCTCAGGGCCTTCAAAGATCAGCATACTTGTCTTGTTAACTTTGACAACAAAAGGGTAACAAGTGTATGGTTGTTAAAGTACTTCTTTGACACGATAAATGTGATGCTCGACATGAAAACTACTCAGTTAAAGAAGTTGGTGAAGGAGCATGTTGGAATCAATGTGTCGAGGAATCAGTGCAAAAGAACGAAGCAAAAGGTGATGAGGATACTCCTTGGTCAGTATAAGGAGCAATATGCCCAGGTTTGGGATTATGCTTGGGAGTGTAGATTTCAAAACTCATCAAGCAGAGTATATGTAGAGGCCGTGGAGAGGCCACTTCCTGATCATGGGACCAGGTTTGATAGGTTTTATGTGTGCTTTGATGCATGCAGATAAGGATTTTTATCTGGTTGTAGAAAGATTATAGGATTGGATGGCTGCTTTTTGAATGGTTTGTGTAAGGGAGAATTGTTGTTTGCAATTAGAAGAGACGCGAATAACCAAATGTTTCCGCTAGCTTGGGCTATTGTGAAGATAAAGAACAAGGACACTTGGTCTTGGTTCCTTAAAAATATAATGGCTGACTTGGAGATAATTAATAGGGAAGGTTGGGCATTCATGAGCGATCAACAAAAGGTAATGTCATTGCCAAGTTTTTGCTTTTTAATATCATTTGCCTATTTTGTACTTACATTTCTCTATTTGAATTATTGTAGGGATTTGTTTCGGCAATAGCTGAATTGATGCCCCATGCCAAACATAGGATGTGTGCAAGGCACATATACGCAAATTGGGTGAAAAACTATAAAGGGAGGCAGCTGCAGATGCACTTTTGGTAGATAGCCAAGAGCACGAACATGGTTGAATTTAGGCTAGCCATACAAGGATTACTTCAGTTGACCAAGGAAGGTTTCGACGCACTATTCCAAGCAGAACCGAAGCATTGGTGCATGGCCTTCTTTAGCGAGGAATTTAAGTATGATAGCATCGACAACAACCTCAGTGAAGCTTTTAATGGAACTATAATAGAGGCCAGGTGTAAACCAATTGTTGCCATGCTTGAAGATATCAGAGTTATGATCATGACTCGGCTGCATAAACAAAGAGATTTGGCTGCAAATTGGACTATGCAATGGGGTCCTAATATTGTGAAGAAATTGGATGTGAACTTGGTTGCAAGTAGATTTTATCATCCATGTTCGAATGGGAATTAAGGGTATGAGATCATGAGGGGTGATGATAAGTATGTTGTGCACTTACAAATGAAAAAATGTTTTTGTCGAGCATGGCAGCTAAGTGGAATTCCTTGTAAACATGCCATATGTGCCATCCAAAATAAGGGCCACAACATAGGCGATTACTTCGATGAATGTTACAAGAAACCCAAATATCTTGTTTCGTACCAATTTATGATGCAGCCTCTTAGAAGTGCGAAATGTTGAGAGCCAACCGATCGTGAAGCACCTCAGCCTTTGCCACTGAAGACGACCATAGGAAAGCCGAAACGAAAAAGAAGAATTTTGGAGGGGGAGGTCTTAGCTCAGAGGAGGATGGATAGGACTAGTGAAAAGAAAATGTGCTCCTATTACTGTGTGAAAGGGCACAATAATAAATGTTGTCTATTGAGGAAGCACCGACAACAACAGTCCTGCGGTGAAGCCCCTGCTGTAGACCTAATAGAAGGGCCATCTGAGTCGACTGTTCTTCAGTCAAGGAGGAGAAACCCAGTAAGTTATGAGAATTGCGTTTTTTTTTTTTTTGGTTGTATGTTAGTACATGATCTGAATTTGCACTTCAACTTTTTAATCTCTTTATCGGGTGAGATGAATGCCAGCTAATGGACTAGCCGAAGGGCCTGCTGTAGGGTCAGATGAAGGGGTGACTAAAAGGCCAGATGAAGGGATGACTGAAAGGTTAGTTGAAGGGCTAGTTGAATTGACTATTGTTCGAACGAGAAGAAAATACCTCGTAAGTTGAAGAATTTGTGTTGATGTTTTATATTTTTTTATGTTTAACTTTGTAATGTCTTTGACTATTGTTCAGACAAGAATAAAAGGGCCAACAGAAGGTCCTACTGTAAGGTCAAATGAAGGGGTTAATAAAGGGCCACCTCAAGAGTCAAGAGAAAGGCCTGCTCAAGGGTCAATAGAAGGGCCAAAAAAATCACAGGTTCTATTTTTTCTATCATTTTTTTTGTTGGAATATTATGGCTGAAATATGACTTTTAAACACCATTTTTAGGAGAGAACAAGACCAAAGCCAAAGTGAAGAAGAGAAGTTGTTGGAAGGGTTGAAAGTGACGTTTCTATGTGAACAAGAGAAGTTGTTGGAAGGAGGCTAAGACAATATGGTTATGGCCTTTATACGGATGAACATACTTGAACAATCATTTTACATGTAAGTTTCGTAAGACTTAACGATTTAATTTATCTTATTTCATTTTGCTAACAATTTGGCTATGTTATTTGTAGCCTGGGAGAAGTTAGAGGTTGTTATCTCTCAAGGCCCAACGCAAAAGTCAACGACTGCACCAACAAAGAAGAAGACATCAGTTGCAGCTCAAAAACAGTCACCAAAACAGCCGCCATCAGTTCCTTCTCCTTTTCATTCTGATAATCTAGGGATAGCGAGAAGGCAAGTTGAAGAAGAAGTTGCACGTCCAATTAGAAAAAGTGCGAGAATAATGAATTGAGGACCAAAAGGAGTACGAGTTAGGAGGGTTGTGCATATCGACTGAAAGGATGGTGTAGATGTTTAGTTAGTTTTTGTTTAGTAGGTTGAAGTTTATGTCCCCGCAGATTGTTAGTTCAATGTTTTGTTTCTGTTTCTGGTGGGAAGAATATAACTTCCTATGGATGATGTTTCCTTTGTTATGCAGATTAAGTTCAATGTTGATGGAACGATAAAGATTTTTGTTTATTCAATGTGTTTGTCATTTTCATATTCATGCTTTGTTTTGCTTTTTGTTGATAGTGGTGGTTGGTGTGTTGGTGGTGGCTGGTGGTGGATTGTGGTGCCAATGGTGGCTGGTGGTGCTGTTAAGTTGCAGGGAAGGTACAAGGTGCAAGTTGCTGGTGCAAGCTACTAGCACCTTGCACTTTCAAAGTTGCTTTGTGCACCAGCACTAGGTCAAGGCTACAAATTTGGCACTTACATGCTGGCTGGTGGTGGATTGTGGTGATAGTGGTGGTTGGTGGTGCTATGAAGTTGCAGGGAAGGTGCTGGTGCTAGTGCAAGCTGCTTGCACCTTGCACCTTCAACAAAAATTATGTGATCATTATCAACAAAACTTAGCACTTAAGTGATCACATTTTACCGCAACTAGCACTTATGTGATCCCTTTTATCAAAACTTGGCACTTAAGTGATCACTATTCACAAATTATGGCATTGAAATAATCATTCGTGTATTTGTTACCACTCTATCATTCGACCAGCCATTTCAGCAAATTTTGCAGCAAACATTCAGCAAACATTGCAGTTGTAACAAGTCATTACCAGCAGCAAACCAAAATCTGAAACAACAATTAAACAAACTAAGATGGACAATACACAATGTGGCAACATTACTTGTAAGTGCTTAGAGACAATCAATTACAACATTCTATATCCAACCATATAGCCAGCAAACCTCTTGTTCCATTAAAAATTTGCAACAAGCCGAAGCCCTTGCTGTAGTTACAATTAACCGATACAAATATATATTCCACTAATTATCAACTATGAAAGACTTAGAAACTGCTTCTCATCACTCACTTGACACATCGCCATAAAATAGGCTATAGAGCATAACAATAACACAATCAACGCTCGATAACACGTTCTTTCTATTTTCATTCTCGAAATTTCGTTCTTCAAATGGTTGGCCAAAGATGCTAAAGCTTTCATTTCAGCTTGTATTGAGTTGACATTGTCCAACTCGTCCATTAATGTAGGTAGAGGTTGATGTCATCTTTCAAGTAGCTCTAATATCGCATCTGTTGCTCGACCAGAGAATTTTGCATCAACCCATTTGAAATACTTGCATTTCGACCATTCTTTATATCTGCTGCATCCATGAAATCTTCTCCCGGGATTCAATTGAGTTCATGATGTTCTTCTTGGACTCAGTAACCCACAATAATATAAACGCTTGCCTTCTCCTTCGCTTCGTTGGGAGGAATTTGAGCTGCTGTTGAAGGTGCTTCTCTCCATTTCCAAGGTTCGGCCGTTGAATTTGGGGGCAAATCGAAATAGGGCATCAATTTGGGTTGAACGGCTCAGTTAGGGTTTGAAATTGGGCGTTTTCTTCAATTTAGACAATTTGGACCATTTGGGGTTCTTATTTGGGAAGACAATGCCGAATGACGTTGTTTGCGGTTGTAGCAAGTTAAACGACGCCATTTTAGCATGTAGGAGCTGAGTTGGCCTTCCGACGAGCCACGTAGACTTAAAAAAATTAATAAATTAAGGCTACGTCGGATTTTCGGCAAGGTTCGCTAGAGTTGGCACTTAAGTGTCCTACGTTTTCAAAAAATTAGTACTTAAGTGTACCTTTTAGAAATTGTGGCACTAAAGTGTTCACCCGTGCCAAATTATGGCACTTCTAGTGTACTTTAGCTGAATTTGCAAATAAGGGAGAATCAAGTTACCGTGTTGTTGAATTAGTCTCCATGATCCGTGTCCCTACAGGATCAAATATCCAAGCACCCAAGATGGCAAGATCCTCGATGATGTCCGGCAAAGTACTACTTCAAATTGGCCATACCCCAGGAGAAGGCTTAGGATTATACGGCCAGGGTATAACAGAACCCATTCAAGCATCTAGGAAGCCCAATAGATGGGGCATTGGTTATTGCCCATAAACTGTTGATCAACCCGACTTGAATGAACAGGTTAATCAAGAGTGGCGAGACAGTTATACTGTTCACGGTGGTCGAAGCAATCGAGGTGGCCGGGGCATCCCTGGTGGCCGGAACGGCATTGATAGTCAAGAAGGTAGGCAGGTGTATTGTAGCAATGGAAGGATAGCTAAGAGACTTCTTCGTCCCCACATTAATGAGACTTTTCCAAGTCCGACGAAGATGTTGAAGGAAGATGACGAGGATTTCAGTGGTTTGTCGATTTCATTCAACAAACCTCTCGTCGGTGCTATCTTGACACAAATGGAGGTCGAATCAGCCGAAAGCTCCAACCACCCCTCAAAGTAGGGCAGTTCGTTTATGTTATGTAAATATTTTATCTCCAATGATATCCCATGCACAGGAATTGCTTTCCTTTTGCATAATTGTAAATTGGCCTTTTGAAATCCCCAGACCTTGAGCTGTTGGTATGGGGTAGTACATATGTAATGCGGCTTCGCCATGAAAGCAACATGTCATGCACACTTCCTTTTTCAAGGACGTATGAAAGAACACCATACCAGCTCTATGATGAAAATTGATACATACCCCAAGGCCTGGTCTTTCAAACGTGTCCTAATTTCTGAAAATTTTAAAAGCCTAATGAGCCCAATGATACAAGGGCGAGTTTGTAGGTGTTTCTTCCAAAAACTTCTCCCTACTAGTTATTCAAAAAACACATGCATTTTACTTTTCAATATTAATGCATACTAACTCTTTTCATACTACATTTTAAGCATGACATTCTGCATACTCACGATAGGTGCACATGTGACTCGGATTTGCAAGAAAGTGTTTCTTCAGATTCATGTAGTGACAGTGATAGCGAGGATCAAAGAGAAGTAGAATTTGAATGGAACCGTCATGAAGAATCGAAACAGTTGACCATAGAAAAAATAGTCACAGTGAACTTGGGTGACACAGACAATCCCAGAGAAGTGAAAATTAGGGCAGGCCTATAGGAAATCGAAGCAGTTAGACTGACCCAACTCCTACAAGAATATCAAGATGTCTTTGCTTGGTCATACACTGATATGCCGGGTTTGGATCTTGAAATTGTAGAACATGCACTACCGACTGATCCAGACGTTCCACCAAAGAAACAGAGGTTGAGAAAAACTAAGCTGGAGTTGTCCAAGAAAATCGAAGAGGAAGTGATGAAGCTTTTGGAGGTAGACTTCATTGAAGCCACTCATTATCCTGAGTGGATAGCAAACATCGTCCCTATGATGAAAAAGGATGGTAGGATCAGAGTATGTGTAGACTATCGGGATTTGAATCGAGCTAGTCTAAAAGATGATTTCCCACTTCCGCACATCGATGTCCTGGTCGATAGCACCACCAGATTCGATCTTTTCTCCTTCATGGATGGCTTTTTAGGTTATAACCAGATTCAAATGAAAGAAGTAGACAAAAGCAAGACATCTTTCATAACCCCATGGGGAACATATCACTATAAAGCGATGCCATTCGGATTAAAGAATACCGGGGCAACATACCAAAGGGCCATGGTCGCCCTGTTCCATGATATGATGCACAAAGAAATTGAGGTGTACGTAGACAACATGATTGCAAAGTCGAGACCCGGCGAGGATCATGTCGAAATCCTGTGCAAACTTTTCAAACACCTTCGCAAATTCAAACTGCATCTCAACCCTGCTAAATGTGTATTTGGAGAAAAGTTTGGGAAGCTGCTCGGTTTCATGGTAAGTAGTAGAGGCATCGAGATTGACCCATCGAAGGTCAAAGCCATATGTGAACTGCAACCCCCGACTAACGTAAAAGAAGTCTGTAGCTTGTTAGGGAGATTGAATTACGTCGCTAGATTTATATCTCAGTTGTCAGAAACGGCAAAGCCGTTCTTTAAGCTCCTAAAGAAAAATGCAAAGATTGAATGGGATGATGAATGCCAAAGGGCCTTTGAAAAGATCAAACATTATCTTACTCATTCTCTAGTCTTGGTGCCTTCGGTCCCTGGCGTCCCTTTGACCCTGTATCTCACCATTCACAAAGAGTCATTGGGAGCAGTGCTCATTCAAAAGAGACCGACTGATGGAAAAGAATGTGCAATTTACTATCTCAACAAAAAGTTCACGGTGTTTGAGGGGAATTACCCCGAGGTAGAAAGAACTTGCATAGCCTTGGTTTGGGTGTTGCACAGGTTGCGACAATATACCCCGCATCACCAAATTTTCCTGGTGACCGAAAATGACCCTATCAGGTACCTGATGGAGAAGCCCACATTAGTTGGGAAATTGGCCAAATGGAAAATCCTCATTTCAGAGTTCAATGTCCGAAGTGTGATACAGAAATCTGTTAAAGGTTGGATCATAGCAGATGTGCTGGCAGAGAGCTCAACAGTGTGAGAACACAATGAAGAAGCAGATATTCTCGACAGACACATCCAGTTAGTAGCCGAGGATAAATAGATAATGTATTTTGACGAAGCAGTGAATTTATCAAGATCCGGTATTGGAGCAGTGCTTATTTCCCTTGAGGGCCAACACTACCCCGTGGCAGCCAAGTTATTGTTCCCTTGCACCAATAATATTGCTGAACACGAAGCTGCAATCCTCGGTTTGCAAACCGCTATTGAGATGAATGCCCAAAAGCTACAGGTCTATGGTGATTTGGCTCTCATTGTTCTCCAAACCGAAGGTAAATGGCAAACCCGTGACTCGAAACTCATTCCATATCATCGATTCCTAGGAGAGTTAGTCAAAGAATTCGAGGAAATTTCATTTGAATACCTGTCAAGGTCACAAAATCAGTTCGCGGATGCTTTGGCTACCTTATCCTCAATGTTCCAAGTAACTAGAGGCTCAGACATTGAACCATTGAGAATTGAAATTCTCAAACATTCAGCTCACTATATGGTGATAGAAGAAGAGGCGGATGGAAAACCATGGTACCATGACATCATGGTTTATCTACAAAATAGAGAGTTTCCTGACAGTAGCAACGCAACCGACAAAAAGTACCTCATGAAGTTAGCGTCAAAGTTCTTCGTTAGTGGAAATAGCCTATACAAGAGGTCATTTGGTTATGTACTACTAAGGTGCATCACGGCCAAAGAGGCTAACCGGCTAATGAAAGAAATACGCGAAGGGGAATGTGGTCTTCACATGAATGGTTTTCTGCTTAGTAAAAAGATTATAAGGGTTAGATATTACTGGCTCTCCATGGAAGCAGACTGTATTCAACATGTCCGTTGCTGTCATCAATGCCAAGTATATGGTGGCAAGATCAGAGCTCTGCCTAATGAATTACATCAAATATCCGAAGCATGGTCGTTTTCCATGTGGGGAATCGACGTAATCTGGCCGATCAATCCAAAGGCATCAAATGGACATCGGTTTATTCTAGTAGCTATCAACTACTTCACAAAGTGGATCGAAGCTAACTCCTGTAGCTAGGTTCATCTATCATGATATCATTGCTTGCTATGGGGTTCCAGAAGCTATAGCACCGACAACGGTTCAAACTTGAATAACAAGGTTGTTGATGAAGTATTCGATGACTTTCAAATTCGACACTTGAACTCCTCACCATACTGCTCGCAAATGAATAGGGCAATAGAAGCAGCAAACAAGAATATAAAGAAGATCCTTTCAAAGACAGCTGAGAATTATCGTGACTGGCATGAGAGGCTCCCTTTTGCACTTATGGCATATTGAACCTCGACTCGTACTTCAATCGGGGCAATGCCATTTTTCACTCGTGTATAGTATGGAAGCAGTCTTACCCGTTGAAATTGAAGTTCCCTCACTCAGAGTTCTTTCTCGATCTGAACTTTCAAAAGATGAATGGACCCAGCAGAGATATGAGTAGTTGAACATGATTGATGAAAAAAGACTTCGGGCCATATGTCACAGATAGTATTACCAGAAACGAGTGGCCAAGTCATTCAACCGTAAAGTCCATCCCAGGCAGTTTTACATCAACGACTTGGTACTGAGAAAAGCATCATCGGTCATACCTGATCCTCGAGGAAAATTTACCTCGAATTATGAAGGACCTTATGTCGTCAAGAAAGTCCTTCCTGGTGGTGCTTTAATTTTAGTTGAAATGGACGGCCAGGAGTTGCCAAAACCTATAAACACTGATACTGTCAAGAAGTACTTCCCACGAATAATATCAATATCCCTGGTGGCCTTTTCTCAATCAAATTCGAGTCACTTTAGATGGCCATTCTCATGCATGTCATGCATACATGTACATATGTTTGTCTTATAGGTTTCGGAGAACCGCAATCAAGGAACCAAGCGTCTATAGGCCAGCTTTCACCCTTCAAACCACTTGAAAAGCTGGTCGGTGAGCCCTAATGAAAAGAAAAGGTCACGGGGACTACATTCAGAAAGACGTGCCAAAAACTTCTCATGCGCCGTAGTTTCTTCCCTACTCTCTCCCTGAGAAAACGCATCTTGATCCTTTAAAAAAAACTGTTGAATTTGGGATTGCCAATTAATACATTACTCCCTAGAAAGTTAATGATCAGTATCTCACTAATATCATCCTAAATATCAAGGTAAAGCTTGTTGGCTTGAATTTCTTTCTGACTATTGAGCATTCTCCTTCCTTGCCCTCGATGTCTACATACATATGCAACCTCTGAAAGTCGACATGATTGACAATTTGTTCAAAACGATGGCTGGTGTTGTGGACAAGTAAATAAGAAGAGAACCTCTCCTTTAATTTTGTGTCAGTGAAGATTATTAAGGCCGACAAATTTTTTATGAGAAGTAGTGCCCCAAATTGTGGTGATTGTTCCTAAGAAAAATCACTATATAAAGACACTTCTAATTCAGGTCCCCTGAGAATGACACACCCTCCTGAGTGCTCATTAAAAAGCTCAATGTGATCCCCAGTTGGAACACGCCCTTAAATGTCAAGACGCATTAGAGACTGCGAGGCGTCACGTCAGCCGTGTGCCGGCTTCTTTAAATAAAAAAGCCGGCACACGATTCCCACCACTCGTGCCTTAGCCGAGTGGTATCCTAGAATGAAGAAAAAGGTCCAATGTCTTGGGTTCAAAACTTGGAGGCGGTGACTTCAGTTGCCATCCCCTCCTCCCTCCCTGGTTTGCATCATTTGCCATTTAAATAAAAAGCTGGCATACGATTCTCACCACTCGGCTACCATTCGCGCCTCAGCCGAGTGGTATCCGGGAATGAACAAAAAGGTCCGATGTCTTGGGTTCGAAACTTGGAGGCGGCGACTTCGGTGGCCATCCTCTCCTCCCCCCTTTCTTGCATCATTTGCCATTTAAATAAAAAGTTGGCACACGATTCCCACCACTCGTGCCATGGCTAAGTGATATCTAGGAATGAACAAAAAGGTTCGACGTCCTGGGTTCGAAACTTGGAGGCGGCGACTTCAATTGCCATCCCCTTCTCCCCCCTTTTTTGCATCATTTGCCATTTAAATAAAAAGCCGGCACACGATTGCCACCACTCGTGCCTTGGTCGAGTGGTATCTGGGAACGAACAAAAAGGTCCATCATCCTGGGTTTGAAACTTAAAGGTGATGACTTCGGTTGCCATCCCCTCCTCCCCTCTTTTTTTGCATCATTTGCCATTTAAATAAAAAGCCGGCACACAATTGCCACCACTTGTGCCTTGGCCGAGTGGTATCCGGGAATGAACAAAAAGGTTCGACGTCCTGGGTTCGAAACTTGGAGACGGCGACTTCAGTTGCCATCCCCTCCTCCCTCCTTTTTTGCATAATTTGCCATTTAAATAAAAAGTTGGCACATGATTCCCACCACTCGCGCCTCGGCCAAGTGGTATCCGGGAATGAACAAAAAGGTCAGACGTCCTGGGTTCAAAACTTAGGACATTAACTTCGGTTACCATCCCCCCCACCTTTTTGCCACTTTTTATTTGTAGGAAAAATCAACAAGTCCACCCAAAAGACTACTCTGCCTAAACATGACATCCACAACATGGCATGGATGAAGAATGGGAGCGCGAATCCCCAAATACCATAAATTTACTCGCTGAATGGGGCAGGTTGAAACGTTGTCAGTTGTGAAAAATGATGAACACCCAACAGGGTTATCAAATCGTCACAGGTCTCAGGTAAGTATCCTTTTCCTCTAGAAGAAAATAGAAGTCACATCAAAAGTTTCTGTTACGATGAAAACTTTTTTTTCGAAAAAATATGCGTGCTTCCTATTGCATTAACATCAAAGCTTGATTTTCCCTATTGTCGGATCACTCATCTTGAATTAAATTTCTATTGAAATAAATTTGCTCAAATGATTTCGACAAAATGAAAGGGAAATGTTGAACATGCCAAACAAGAAACGATTAGGATGAAGAAAGGCAATCCAATCCCAAACACATCGTGCAAACACTTCGAGAGTTCAACGAAAAAAAATACCGTGTCTTAGAACAAAAAGGTTTATTTGTGATGGGTACATAGGTCGAAATGACGAAAGGCGTTTCATTTCTTCTACCCTAAACATTGAATATAACCCTCGCTAGCTATTTTGAGCTTGAGTAGGGAGGAATTTTTAAATAACCCTGTCAAGAACCACCTCAAACTGGGGCAAGTCTAGGAGTTTATGGTTGAAAATCATTTGAAGAAAAAGATCAAGAAAGATTTCATTACATCCACTTGCATCAACCTTTTTGTGGTAATTTCAGGTGGGTTCTCATGAAAGTTTGAAGCATCCTACAATGAAGAAGAGCATTTATTTCTCTACCTAAACACTTATTCGCTTTGCTTAGCCAAGTTGAGCCTGAATATCTATTTCTCATCCTTGTTGGTGATTATCTCCCCACACTGGGGCATGAAATATGATTTACCAAGAAATTTAGATGCAAAAAGAAAGATGTCTCGAGAGTCCTAAAAAATCGAGAGCCTTAGAAATCAAAAGAATCAATGAGCCAAAAGAAAAATTGAAACCATGGGGCATAAAACAGCAGTGTGCCTGGTAAAAGCAAGGCCAATGCCCGAGAAAAAAATCAAGTGCGATCAAAATCAAAATTGAAGTGCCGCTGTAAAAAAAAAAACAATAAATCAATTCAAACATAAAAGCAATTACAAGAAAGAGTGAAGCTCTCCTGTTTCAAACATAGGATTAGCTTAAAAGACTCTCGAGACAAATTGAACTTCAAGAGTCAAACGCTTTAAAAAATTGATGTGTTGGTAATGATGCCAAGATATTACCAACTTTCGAACCCCTTTAAGAAATTACAAGCCTTGTTGAGCCTTACACCGAACCAACATTACAATCCTTTCCTAAAGTCTCTTCCGATTGGGATGGTTCGAGTTGACATGAGGATCTCACAAAAGAAGCTACCGCTCGAAGGAGTAGAGATAATCATTTCTTATCTTGTCTTCAAGGTTCTTGACTTGTAAACCCGATAAAGATAAATTTGTTGAATATCCATTTCTTGGCTTCAAAGTGAATACCCTTTGTGTAAACCCATGACCAAACCAGCATTACGATCCTTTGAAAAGACCTTTCAGATTGACCAATATGTACTTATTGTGAATGATTCTCAAAACCTGTGACGCTGGTAAAGTGAGGTACTTTGAATGATCAGATTTATTTCCCACATCAATGGATGGGAACAAAAGCCCTCGCGAGGGATTGTGAGAAGTCATTTATGATTAAGGTGCTCCAATTTGACATTTAAACAAATCCTTTCTAAGAGTCATGATCATTTTGACACAGTTTTGTCTCCCTAGGGAATTTGACAATTGATGATGTTTTTCCAAACAAGTGGGATTAACTTGATTTGCCCATGCATCCAATGCTTTCCCATGAATAACATCTTGCATTACTTGGTCGAATAGCACTAACTTTGTTTGATTGCCTTCCATTATCGAAGCGTTTATCATATTGCTTTCGATCATAATGACATTTGCAGCAAAATAGCTTTGATTGAGTAGATATGGTGAGCTTCACACCCGTAGCCTCCCTTTCAACAGGCATGGCGAACTTTACATCCATAGCCTCAAATTGCAGACTCATGCAGTCCTAAAATCTTGGTGATTTCACAGAATCTCACCTAAAATTGAAGCCTGTAGCACCATATCGGCCTAGTGAGCTTTCGCAACCCAGAGTCCCTATATTCGTCTGGTGAGCTTTTGTAGCCCGGAGCATCCCATATCCGCTTGGTGAGCTTTCACAGCCTAGTTTCCCCTTCGTTTGCACAGTAAGCTTTCACTGTTCATTATCCTTTTGCAGTCAATCCCGTGGCTCTACGATCATACCAACCCTCATTTTGGTCAAGCTATCATAAGTACACGGTTGTACCTTTGCCTTTAGCCAATCCTGTGGCTTTACGATTGTACCAACCCTTGTGTTGGTCAAGCTGCCGTAAGTACATGGTCGTACCTTTTCCTTTTTTTTTGGTCAATCCCCTAGCTGCATGGTCGTACCAACCTCGTGTTGGTCAAGCCCGTGGGTACTCGATTGTACCTTTTCCTTTTGGTCAATCCCCTGGCTGCACAGTCGTACCAATCCTCGTGTTGGTCAAGCTCATGGGTACTCGGTTGTACCTTTCCCTTTGGTCAATCCCGTGACTCTACGGTTGTACCAACCCTCGTGTTGGTCAAGCTACTATAAGTACACGGTCGTACCTTTTCCTTTTGGTCAATCCCCTGGTTGAACGGTCGTACCAACCCTCGTATTGGTCAAGCCCATGGGTACTCGGTTGTACCATTCCTTGTGTTGGTCAAGCTGCCGTAAGTACATGGTCATGCATTTTCCTTTTTTTGGTCAATCCCCTGGCTATACAGTCGTACCAACCTTGTGTTGGTCAAGGCCGTGGGTATTTGGTTGTACCTTTTCCTTTCGGTCAATCCCTTGGCTGCATGGTCATACCAACCCTCGCGTTGGTCAAGCCCGTGGGTACTTGGTCGTACCTTTTCATTTTGGTCAATCCCCTGGCTCCACGGTCGTACCAACCTCATGTTGGTCAAGCCCATGGGTATTCGGTTGTACCTTTTCCTTTTGGTCAATCCCTTGGCTGCATGGTCGTACCAACCCTCATGTTGGTCAAGCCCGTGGGTACTTGATTGTACCTTTTCCTTTTGGTCAATCCCCTGGCTGCACGGTCGTACCGACCTTTGTGTTGGTCAAGCCCATGGGTACTCAGTCGTACCTTTCCTTTTGGTCAATCCCCTGGATGTACGGTCGTACCAACCCTCGTGTTGGTTAAGCCCGTGGGTACTTGGTCATACCTTTTCCTTTTGGTCAATCCCCTAGCTGCACGGTCGTACCAACCCTCGTGTTGGTCAAGCCAATGAATACACGGTCGTACCATTTTCTTTTATGAGTAAAACTATTTTCAAATGTTCATACCATTCTATTTCTATTATCTAATGCAGTCCATCGCCAAAACTTAAGCGTCAGTTATCTTTGAATGAAACCTCTCCGAGCTCCACTTCAAAGAGAGGT
>BCNH02000005.1:10157487-10181817 GCA_001662345.2 Metrosideros polymorpha var. glaberrima
GCCCGGTCCACCGGGCCTAACTTGACCCATTTTTTTTCTTCTTCTTTTCTTTTCTTTCATTTCCCCCTGTGTGGGCCCAGGCCCATCTTCCTTTCCTTTCTTTTTCCCCGACCCTCTTTCTCCTTCCCCCTGCACTTGGGGACGTCTGCTGCTGTGCCCTCACCGGAAAATGCAGACAATCACTGCCGGCTAATATTTTCTCTCTCCTTTTCCTTACTGATCATGGCTAGGGATCCTACTTAGAGATGGTGTCAAACTAGGAGTAGCTACAGGCGTAGGGATGTTCGGTCGGCTGAGGAGGACCACTCGTTGGCTTCCTTGGACGTGATTGATCCACGGCGTTACCCCCCTTCTAATTCGTCTATAAAAGGAGCAGCAGACCTGAGAGTCTGGGTTGACAAAAAATGGTGAGAAAATGAGTGTATTTTGAGAGATAAATCACAGAGAAAGAAAGAGGAACAGTGAGAAAGGGAATTCAGTCGCCAGAGCCGAGGGGAACCGATTGGCTAGTGCACGAGGCGCGCCAGCATTCTGACCAGCTTGCTCGGTCCTTGAGACACCACAAAGCTCCCCGAAGCCACCTAGCGATCGCCCAAATGCCTTGCCGTCGAAAGTCAGGTCAGTCAATTTTTTTCCCTCTCAGTATACTCTGTTCTCCCCTGTTTCGACCGAGTCATCGGGGCTCGATCTTCGGCGATCTAGTCGGAATTAGGCTACGTACGGAGGTCGACCCTGGCATGGTGAAGCTCGGTGTAGTGATCGGTGAGCTCGATTTTTCACCATAATCTTTGACTATTTCGATTTGTCTTTGAGTTTCCATGCATACCAACAGTTGGACGAAAGTTCTGCCTTTTAGCTGAATTGGTTCCTCGACTCGCCGGCAATTGATCGGTTCAAATCTGGACCACTTAGTGCGTCAACTTCCTTCACAGAGACCTGGGTGTCCCACCCAAGTTTCATTGGCAGGTCATCGATGCCTGATTGGCCCCAATTTGGCCATGCTAGCCACAGTTTCCTCGATCGACCCCTTTTCCCCATTTCTGTTTTGGCTCGCCAGTGACCGTCCAACCATAACCGACCATCCCCGATCCGACCAAACAACGCCTCAGGGCCTAGGTATATTATCCAAGTCCTACCAAGTGTCGCCGGTAGCTTAACGGCTGTCAATTCGGTCGCAAAAGCCTTGGCGCCTATTTTTCCCCAAAATCGGTGACCTGCTGGTTTGACCAGGTCCGACTGGCCTCGACTGGGTCGATTCAGGTCGACCAGATCCGACCCAAATTCAAATGGGTGGGATCTGATCAACCTAGGTGCGAACCTGGTCAATGCGGGTCTGGGTCTGGTCAACTTGGACCCACGGAGTAAAATAATAATATATATTTATTATTTAAAAAAAAAGAGTTTGACCCTAGGTTTCTAATATGGTGTTGTATGCCTGGGCCACGCGTTTGGCTATTTAATTTGCTCAAACCTCTTGTGATTAAACGTGTTAATATTAAATAAGTTAAAGTTGTAATTTTAGTTGACTGTTATTGTAGTGTTTGTATATTCTTGCCATATATTCATTTGATTGCGCATATCCATATTTTCCAAGCATGACTATGCTACATGATAATACTGATGTGAACCTAAAAATTGAGTGAACACTTAGTAGACTTATACCTCAAATTCTAAATTTCAAAAAAGAAGAAGCAAAGCCTGCACATTTTAGTAATCAAACAATCGTGTTATGGTGTAGAAAGGGTGCTAGTTAAATGATTAGCGTAAACAAGTCCCCGATCCTAGAATCTCTGGTTGTGTAGAAATTGAGACTACACTCCTGAGTTTTGATTGGTTTCTAGTCAGCCCCAAATGACTAGTGGCGACTCCTAAAAATATTTAGGTTATTAAGAACTCGAAAATGAAATCCAATGCCATGCAGGGTATGGACTTAGGAGAGCCCGCGCCTGATCCGACAGACTCATGGTCCGTCCTCTTGGGCAATACACCTAAACCTATCCCCTTTCCCGACATGGGTCGGGAAAAATAGGTCATGACACTAGTGTTGCAACATTCTCACATGGAGTTCTTCTTTTGACCAAGCGAACCACTAATGGAAGCGTAAGGGTGTGCGAAGAAGTAAAGTGGGAAAGGTCAACTTAGTGGGTTCGCTCGAGTAGAATTTTTTTAATGGTATAAACAATTTTTGGGGATAATGGTTTGTTCATACTTTAGTGTATTCTGGTAGTCAATTTTTGGGGTTTTTGTCTTGGTTATTTGAAGACTAATATCGTGAGAATTCTTCTTAGTACTATTAAAGAATGAGTGATCTTGTTACAAGTAAAGTTGAGAGTTATGGGATGAAGAATGCTATGATAATTGTGGTGATTTCCTCTTTGTCTAATCGAATTACTGATAATAAGCTTGAGGGTGGTGCTAATTTCCATCGATGGAAGAAATTTGTGAAGCTTACATTGACAGGTAGGAATCAACATAGACACTTAATTGAACGTAAGCCCCAGGATGATAAAAATTGGGAAGTTACTGATGCACATATTCTTGGTTAGATGCTAAACTCTATGGAGAGAAATATAGTTGATCTAGTGACTCATATTGACAAAGTCAAAGAACTGTGGGAGTATTTGGATGTATTATATTTAGGCCAAAATAATTTGTCACAGATTTATGAGCTATCGCAGGAAATTAATCGATGTGAAAGGAAGAAGCGTTCTCTTATGCAGTTCTTCGCTGATTTTAAAAGGATATATGAGGAATTGAATGCCATTCTCCCTATTTCAGCCAATGTTTAGCAAATGCAACTTCAGAGAGAACAATTGGCTGTAATGGGATTCCTAGGAGCTCTTGGTCCAGAATATGAAGCTGTTAGGTCTCAAATTTTTGGAGGAGAGACTATTGCATCTCTCATAGATACATTTGCTTGGGTTCTTTGGGTATCTCGTGAATCTTCTCACGAACCCACATTTGTGGCGAATAATTCAGCACTTGTATCACGGTCTCGAATTGGTAGTGAGAGTAAGGGTGATTGAGGATATCGTGGACATGGTAGCCGAGGGGGAGGCCGAGGCACGGGAATAAGGAGAAGTCAAGGCCAACATCGTCTTTATGGACAATCCCACCTGTCTACTGATGGCTTAGGGGCAGCACAAACTTGTCGTTACTGTGGCAAGCCAGGTCATATTAAAAAATTTTGCTACAAGTTACATGGGAGACCAGGGCAGCAACAACAATTTGCCAATACTGCTTCTAGTGGTGACTCTTTTCCACAGTCTTCTCACGGCAAGGTAGTGGTTATGTCTGAAAAGAAATTTTCTCAGTACAATCAGTCTTAGAGTTCTCAGCCTACTTCTTCCACTGCTACTTTGGTATAGACAGGTAATGCTACTGCGTGCCTTTTAGCTACTTCTTGTCCTTGGATCATTGATTCAAGGGTGTCTAATCACATGTTAGGTGTTTCAGGTATATTTTCCTCTCTTTCTCCATCTTCATCCGTAGTTACAATAGCTAATGGTTCGTCTGCATGTGTTAAAGGAGTTGGCACAGTTCATCCAACTCCTTCATTGCCATTGTCCTCAGTACTTTATCTTCCACAATTTCCATTTAATCTTATATTTGTTAGTAAGTTAACAAAAAACCTTTCAGTGTTTAGTAACATTCTATCTTGATTCTTGTGTCTTCTAAGATCTAGCTATGAAGAGGATGATTGGTAGAGGACGAGAGGAAAGGGGATTGTATGTGCTTGAAGACGCAACTTCCTTTGCATGTTCTAGTGTTACCTCCTCCCTTCATCAAATTTATTGCTGTCTTGGTCATCCTTCTCTATAGAGTCTTCAGAAATTGGATTCCAGTTTTAAGTCTCTTTCTAGTTTAGAATGTGAGTCATGTCAACTTGGCAAGTTACATCGAGTTAGTTATCTGTGTAGAGTCATTGAACGAGCAGAGTCTCATTTTTTGTTAGTTCATTAAGATGTTTGGGGTCCGTGTCATGTGACTTCCAATTTGGGTTTCAGATATTTTGTTACTTTTGTTGATGACTATTCAAGAGTTACTTGGTCTATTTAATGAAAAGTCGTTCAAAGTTGTTTTCTATATTTTGTGCATTTATATTTGAAATTTATAATCAATTTGGTGTGAATGTTAAAGTTTTGCATTCTGATAATGCTAAGGAATACTTTTCTGCACCCTTCTCTAACTTTATGACACAACATGGTATGATTCACGAGTCTTCTTGTCCTGATACACCAGAATAAAATGGTGTTGCTCAAAGGAAGAATAGACATTTGTTGGAAGTTACTAGGTCTATGTTGTTTCAGATGAAGGTCCCCAAAACTTTTTGGTTTGATGTTGTCTTGACTGCATGTTACCTCATTAATCGCATGCCCTCTTCTATTTTGCGAGGTGGTATTCTGTTTACTACCTTGTTTCCAAATCAATCTTTGTTTGCCTTACCACCTCATATCTTTGGTTGTGTCTGTTTTGTTCGTGATCATCGACCTGGAGTATCAAAACTTGATCCTAGAGCTATAAAGTGTATGTTTTTGGGTTATTCTCGTACTAAAAAAGGATATCATTGCTATTCTCCATCGTTGAGGAAGTATTATATAACTGCCGATGTTTCATTCTTTGAGTCTACACCATATCATGATGTTCCTGTCACTATTTCTGAGGTGGATAAAGAATTATATGTGACCACTATTCAATCACCTGCTCCAGTTGTTTCACCAGTAACTAAACATGAACCACCTCCACTCAAGGTCTACACTTGGCATCCTCGAGTAGCTACTGCTCCCCCCTTACCTCCGGCCACTACTATGTCATCTTCTGCCCCAGATCTGCTATTAGCTAATCCTCCTTCTTTGCATGATCTTGATCTTCCTATTGCTCATTGCAAAGGTACACGTGCTTGTACTCAACATTCTATTGCAAATTTTATTTCACACTCTTCTATGTCTTCTTCCTTTCGGTCTTTTTTTATCTACTATTGAACAATATCTTGTCACCAAGTCTGTAGCTAAGGCATTACAAAGTTCTGGCTAGAGGACTATTATGGAAGAAGAATTAAAGGCTCTACAAGTTAATCAAACTTGGGACTTTGTGCCTCTTCCTTTAGGCAAAACTGCTATTGGTTGTAGATGGGTATATGCTGTGAAAGTCCATCCCGATGGTTCTTTGGCTAGTTTAAAAGCAAGACTTGTTGCAAAAGGGTATGCTCAAGTGTTTGGGGTTGACTATATGGAAACTTTCTCTCATGTTGCCAAGCTTACTTCTGTTCGTATTTTGATTTCTCTTGCTGCCACCTATAACTGGCCATTGTTTCAGCTTGATGTCAAGAATGCTTCTTTGCATGGTACTCTTCATGAAGAAGTTCATATGGAGTAACCTCCGGGGTTTGTTGCTCAGGGGGCAAATTAAACAAATCTTTATATGGTTTGAAGCAATCTCCAAGGGCATGGTTTGGAAGATTTTCTAAGGCTGTACTTTCTTTTGGACTGTCGAGATGTGGGAATGATCACTCTCTCTTTTATAGACAGTCAAAGAAATGGTAAGCTATTCTTGATTGTATATGTGGATGATATCATCATTACGAGAGATGACTTGGTTGGTATAGCTGAGCTAAAGATCTATCTTCAGAAGCGATTTCAGACTAAGGACTTAGGAAGATTAAAGTATTTCTTAGGAGTTGAGGTGGCACAGTCACGGAAAGGTATTGTTCTATCACAACAAAAACATGTCCTAGATTTACTCTCTAAGATAGGTATGTTAGGATCAAAGCCTCTTCATTCACCCATGGAACAAGGGGTTAATGTTGAATAAGTCAAGTTTGTTTCAGTCAAAGTTATACTTCTGTTCACGTTTTCAATAAGTTAGGAATTGTCCTAGTCTTTAGGAATTGGTTGTAGCATGTTGATGCACACGTTTAGAGTGACTTGGTCTTTCTTTGTTGCTATTTTCTAGCTTTTTTGTTATTAGGTTTGCCTATAAAAGGCTTGTGTCAGATGGTGTTATAATAAAGAACAACAAAGAGTCTTTTTTTCTCTATTGGTTTCTTTTATTCCATGAGTTTTAGCTTGTAACAGTGGTATCAGAGCCACAAAAGAAAAGTGAGTGTGTTGAGTGTTCAAAAGGAGAGTCTTGAGTGTTCAAACACGTGAGGAAAGAGAGTCCTAGACAGTAACTTCAATTGCATCAGCAACCCGTGAGTGAGCAGATTATTTTTGCTTACAGCAGCAACAGTGGTTCTTCTTTGTAGCATCAGTGATGGCCACAGAGAACTTCGTACAGCCTACTATACCTCGTTTTGATGGTAATTATGATCATTGGAGCATGTTAATCAAGAATTTTCTCAAGTCCAAGGAGTATTGGGATGTTGTTACTTCAGGAGTTGTCGAACTTAAAGAAGGAGCTGTGTTAACAGTAGCACAAAAATAGCTTTGGATGCATCAAAATTGAAGGATCTCAAGGCCAAAAACTACATTTTCCAAGCAATTGACAGGTCCATCTTGGAGACAATTCTTTGCAAGGATACCTCTAAGCAAATATGGGATTCCATGAAGAGGAAGTATCAAGGCTCAGCAAGAGCAAAGAAGCAGTAGCTTCAAATGCTTCGTTCAGAGTTTGAAATGCTACGAATGAAATCGAGAGAGAAAATCACAGATTCATTCTCCCGGACAATGGCAATTGTCAATAAGATGCGGATTCATAGCGACAAGATGGAGGATGTCACCATCGTTGAGAAGATTCTTCGATCTTTGACACGAAAGTTCAACTTTGTTGTCTGTTCCATACAAGAAGCCAAGGATATTGAAGAACTCTCCATTGATGAGTTGCAAGGATCCTTGTTGGTTCATGAATAAAAACTCGTATAGCAAGAGACGGAAGAGCAAGCATTGATGGCCTCAACTAGAGATCACTCTTTATCAGCAGCAGGGGCGAATAGAGGAATAGGCAGAGGAAGAGAGAACAACAATCGTAGCAGCTGTAGCTTCAATCAAAAGCCTAAAAGCCATTCCCATCGTGATCCTTGAGGGAGAGGAAGAGGTCGTGCAAGACGACATTCAACTAGTTTTAGGCCAAGGTCAGCAGACAAATCCAAAGTGGAGTGTTTCAGATGCCACATGTATGGGCATTACAAATCCAAATGTCGAACTAATTTGAATAGACAAAGTGTGGAAAGAACTAACTTTGCAGAAAAAGAAGAAGAAGTGTCTCTTTTGATGGTGTGCCATGAGAAGGAAGAAACTCAACCAAACATGTGGTATCTTGACATTGGCTGTAACAACCACATGTGTGGAGAAGAGAAGATGTTTTCTAATCTAGACGAATCATTCCGTAACACAGTGAAGTTTGGAGATAATTCCACTGTTTCTATTATGGGAAAAGGGAAGGTAACGATTCACACGAAGGGAAATTCTATGCAAACCATCTCAAATGTTTTTTACATCCCTGTGTTAAAGACCAATTTGCTGAGCGCTGGCCAACTTCAAGAGAAGGGATATGAAATCTCTATCAAAGGTGGTATATGCAGAATACAAGATAAAAAATTGGGCTTAATTGCCGAAGTCAATATGATGGACAATCGGATGTTTCCACTGTATCTCCACAACACTACAAATTCATGTTTCTCTGCAAGATTGAAGGAGGAAGCTTGGCTATGGCATTTTTGCTGTGGGCATCTCAATTTCTGTGGGTTGCGAACACTACGTCAAAAAATGATGGTGGAAGGTCTTCCTCAAATCTCTGTTCCTTTGAAAATCTGGGAAGATTGTGTTGTTAGCAAGCAACAACGTGCACAATTTCCACAAGGAAAATCATGGAGAGCAAAGAACCCGTTGGCGTTGGTCCATTTGGATATTTGCGGACCAATATCTCCAATTTCCAATGGAGGTAAACGGTATATCATTACCTTAATTGATGACTTTAGTCGGAAGATTTCGGTGTATTTCTTGCAGGAAAAATCTGAAGCTTTTGCAGCCTTCAAGAACTTCAAAGCACCTGTTGAAAAAGATGGAGGAAATTAAATAAAGGTCCTTTGCATGGATCGTGGTGGAGAGTACAACTCACTTGAGTTTGTAGATTTTTGTGTGAAGCATGGCATCAAGAGACAACTTGTAGCAGCCTATACACCACAACAAAATGGCGTATGTGAGAGAAGAATCGTACCATTCTGAATATGGTGTGAAGTCTCTTAAAGAGAAGTGGAATTCCAAAGAGTTTTTGGCCCGAAGCAGTCAATTGGAGCATTCATATTTTGAACAGAAGTCTCACTCTAGTTGTTCAAAATATGACACCAAAAGAAGCTTGGAGCGGCTAAAGACCTGCAATAGATTACTTCAAAAAATTTTGGTGTATTGCCTATGCCCATGTTCCAGACTAGAAGAGGAAGAAGCTAGATGACAAGGGAGTCAAATGTGTTTTTCTTGGTATCAATGATCAATGAAAAGCCTATAAGCTTTATGATCCTATCACCAAGAAAATCATTACAGCCGTGATGTGATTTTTGATTAAGCACAAACCTTGTCGTGGGGTGAGCAAAGTGTTGGTGAGCAAATTCCAATGAATTTTGAAGATGAAGACGAGCTAGTGCAGCAACCCATAACAACTCGAATCACCACAGGCAGTGCCCAAAGCACAGCTGCAACTGCAGAACCTAAAGATCGGCCTCATCATGTTCGGCGGAGGCCTGCATAGATGAGTGACTATGAAGTAACAAGAGTTGATCAATCTGAAGATCCACTTACCCATTTTGCTTTGTTTTCAGATTGTGATCCAACAACCTTTGATGAAGCAGTACAAAAAGAAAATTGGAGGATAGCAATGGATGAAGAAATTGCAGCTATTGAGAGGAATAACACTTGGGAGTTGACGGATCTTCCAAAAGGACACAAAACAATCGGGGTCAAGTGGGTGTACAAGAAAAAATTGAACAAGAATGGCGAAGTTAACAAATACAAGGTGCACTTGGTAGCGAAAGGCTACAAGCAAGAATTTGGAGTGGACTACAAAGAAGTATTTGCGCCTGTAGCAATACTTGACACAATCAGATTGGTGATTGCATTAGCAGCACAGAATTCATGGCCTATCTTCCAATTGGATGTGAAGTCAGCATTCTTGCATGGTGACCTCCAAGAATAGGTATTTGTTGATCAAGCTTCTGGTTATGTGAAGCTTGGTAGTGAACATAAAGTTTATAGATTGAAAAATGCACTATATGGGTTAAAACAAGCTCCCCGAGCTTGGTATAGTTGCATAGATGTCTATTTTTTGAAGGAAGGATTTAGAAAATGTCCATATGAGCATACACTCTTTATTAAAATGGGTGATGGTGGAAAGATGCTTCTTGTACGCTTATATGTGGATGATCTTATTGTTATTGGGAATGATAGTGCCATGTTTGACAAATTCAAGAAGTCTATGATGAATGAATTTGAAATGACTGATCTTGGATTGATGAATTATTTTCTAGGCATAGAAGTGATTCAATCTGCAGCCGGAATCCTTATGTACCAAAAGAAGTATGTTCAAGAGATTTTGGACAGGTTTCAAATGAAGAATTGCAACCCTGTGACTACTCCAATTGAATTTGGATTGAAGCTTTTGAAGGATCCTCATGGAAGCAAAGTGGATAGCACTCTCTACAAGCAAATTGTTGGAAGCCTAATGTATTTGACGGGGACAAGGCCAGATATCATGCATGCTGTAAGTCTTATAAGCAGGTATATGGAGCACCCAACAAAGTTACATTTGCAAGCTACAAAAAGGATTTTTCGCTATTTGCAAGGAACTAAGAATTTTGGGCTGTTTTATAAAAAAGGGAAAATGTCAAATTTGTTTGGATTTATAGATAGAGATTATACTGGAGATGTTGATGATAGAAGAAGTACTTAAGGGTATGTCTTCATGCTTGGTTTAGGGGCTATTTCATGGTCTTTAAAGAAGCAATCAATTGTCACTTTATCAACAACTGAAGCGGAATTCATAGCTGCAACTTCATGTGCCTGTCAAGCCATATGGTTACGAAGGATTCTTGGAGAGCTTCAGTTCAAATAGCAAGAAGCAACTACAATCTATTGTGACAATAGCTCAGCCATCAAACTCTCCAAAAATCCAGTTCTACATCGGAGGAGCAAGCATATAGATGTGAAGTTTCACTTCTTAAGGGATCTTACAAAGGATGAAGTAATTGATCTTGTTTTCTGTAGAAGTGAAGATCAAGTAGCTGATATATTCACCAAGCCTCTAAAGTTGCCCACGTTTCAGAAGCTGAGAAAGCTCCTTGGTGTCTGCTTGTTGGATACTCCAAATTGAGGGAGGGTCCTTTAAACTGATTGTTTGCAACATCAGTTTAAGGGAGGGAATGTTGAATAAATCAAGTTTGTTTCAGTCAAAGCTATGCTTCTGTTCACGTTTTCAATAAGCTAGGAATTGTCCTAATCTTTAGGAATTGGTTGCAGCATGTTGCTGCACATGTTTAGAGTGACTTGGTCTTTCTTTGTTGCTATTTTCTAGCTTTTCTGTTATTGGTTTTGCCTATAAATATGGTGTTATAATAAAGAACAACAAAGAGTCTCTTCTTTCTCTGTTGGTTTCTTTTATGCCAAGAGTTTTAGCTTGTAATAGTTAAACTAGTTGCTAAGTATGATACCCCGAAATTTCGACTTTAAGGAATAATCAAAGGACGATTGTCGATATAATTCAGAAAAAGTGTATAATCGGATTTCGGACATTTTCACACGGTCAAGGTAATAAAATGGAATTCGATGGAATTGAATCATGAATTCTAATCCGATTAAGGGTTTTGGATATTGCGTTATCGATAATTCAAAATTTATCGATAAACCCTAAATTTTCGGATAAGTGACAGTAAGCTGAAAATTGAGAACCAAAGAGACGTTATGGACTTGGTACGAACCAACGGACCTATTTTCTATTAAATTTGACCACCAAGAGGCCCGATAATAGGAAATGACCGTTTTGCCCTTGAAAGCCCATTTTAGGCCCAAACGAAGAACCTATTGGATATCAAGCCCATTATGCCCATTAAAATTCAAGCCCAAGCCCACGTGAATAGTGTAAGCCCGTATGAATAGTGCCGAGGGTGGAAAAGACCATTTTGCCCTTTCTAGAAGACTTGGACTTTAGGGGCAATTCTTAATGGGCTAAAGACAAGATCATTAAGGCTTGATGTTGTCTTCTCTTCCTATCTCTTCCAAGAAGTGACCAAATTCCCCCTTGCTCTTTCCTTATCCCTTTCTTTCCTTGTCTCAATTAGTTAGCATAAAGTTGTCTTGAATTGCAAGAAGCAAATTGGATAAGTTTTGGGATTGCATTTATGTGGCAATTAATGCAAGGTGAAGACTTGGTGAAGGAGTTTGCTTCTTAGACTTTCAAGACAAGAAGAATACAAAATAGGATTAGAGTTTTGGCCTTGGTTGTCTTGAAAGTCAAGAGCAAAGTTGGATATTTTGAAGTTGCATTAATTGAGAAGACAATTGTGCAACTTGGTGAAGAAGTTAGACTAAGCAAGACAACTCTCTCTCTTCTCATTCTCACTTTCTCTTTTTCACTCTCTCATTCTCTCTCTCAAAATTCGTTTGCCCCCCCCCCCCTCTCCTTGATTTTCTCCATTTTTGCTTCTTGTTTCACACCCCTCACCTTGCTGCTGCGTTACCCAAGACGTACCTTGAAGCCGTGCCCTTGCCGCTGACGTTTAGGCCGCCGTCGCCAAGCCGTGCCGCTGCGCCGAGCCCATACCAAACCGCCGTCCGCACAACGCGCCGCGCTGCGCTGAGTCGAGCTGCCGTTAATACCCATTTTCCGTCTATGCGTTGTCGCCGAACCACCACCGCCGCCGCCTTTGCATCGTTGCCACTGTCGCCGCCGCCATTAAACGGTGAGTTAACTCCCTAATCCTTGATTGGGTTGTTAATTACACTTAAGGTTAGAATTAGTGAAATTTAGATTTGACTATAGTTAGATGGGTTAACTATGGTTGGGTTAGTTAACCATGGTTGGATTAGTTAACTAGGGTTGGTTTAGATAACCATGGTTGGGTTAGTTAACCATGGTTAAGTTAATTAACCATGGTTGGGTTAGTTAATCATGGTTAGGTTAGTTAACTATGGTTGAGTTAATTAACCATGGTTGGGTTAATTATTTTATATATGCCATGAGTATGTTTTAAGGTAAAGATTGCCTAAGAAGGGTAATGGTTTCATGATTGATGAGTTTATAGTGAAAAAGAATGTATTTATTGCATGTCATTGGTGATTGGTGTCGTGTCGTGTTTATATACTGAGTTTTATGTATTGAAATAATCTAGTGTGCTTAAAGAGTGAAGCACAGGAAATTTGGCATGAAAAACATGTTGGTGTGATTACGTGTGATTTATTCATTGCATTTTATGTGAGAAAATGGCAATATGTTTGATGTTTGAGCACGATCATGGCATGAGCACGATTCATGATGGCATTGGCTAGAAAAATAGAAGAACTAAATTGGCATGCATGATTGAGGTGCTCGTGTGATCATAACAGGGAACAGACCCCCAATGGTGATTGGGGATGATGTCTGATTTATTGTAGTCTCGGATCGGGTCGGGATGATGATGATTTATCGGATGCTCGACGGGGTTGGATGACGGATTGCCGTGGAGGCCGGACCGATTCTCCTTTAGGAATGCCGTCTACCTGCGGGGGAGGTCGGGGTGGGGCCGCACCTCGATCGACCAGGAGGAGACGTTGCTGCGCTTGATGGTTTTGGGGCGATGCCCGGTCATGTCGGAAGACTGCCAACCTTTGGATTGTGTTGTTGCCCGGAGAGGTCGAGAACCGCCAACCTTCGAGTTGTGCCGTGCCCGAGAGTGGGCGTAATCACTAGGCATAAAATTGGACCATGCTTGATTGCATTGTGTATGAGAAATGGTGTTATATGTTTGATGTTGTGCCTAGTCTGATGAATTGTTTATAGAATGCCATAATTAATAACATACAGGGCGTGTGCATGTGCCGAGGCAGAGTAAGAATGCCTGTGATTTGCCTATTGATTGAGTTGAGTCAATCGAACCTAATATAAGTTGTATAGAGCGAGAGTCGCTCGCTATTGATCTTCCATTGACGTTAGGTTGCATGTTTAGGGTATGCTCTAGGTGAATCAGCACCCTACACGAGGCTTAGGTTGTTAACTTATTGAGATTTTATCTTACTCGTTGTTGTTAACCGCTTTTCAGGACCTTCGTTCGGAGGGTTGACAGGTGCAGTTCGAGGTGCTTTCACGTAGAGAAGTTTAAGTTAACCCAACCTCCGGTATCTTTTTGTTGGTTTGGTTAGGAAGTGGTCCGAAAGTGAGGGCTTGTAATTATAACTTCCTAGAGTTAACGAGTACATAAATAAAATGCGAGTTTTGTTATGGATGTTTGGTTTCGCTGTTTTTCCTGCTATCCCTGCTGTTATGTTTGTCTGCTGGTTGTTATACGTTTCCGCATGCGTTAATTGAAAGATAAAATGAATGGGTCGACGACGCGTCCTAGGACGTCGTATTTCTAATGACCCAAGAGAAGAGATGAAATGGGATGGTCGTGCGCTCGAGGGTCGGAACGTGACACTAAGGGAGGAGAGCTTTTTGATAATCCGGAGAGATATAGAAGATTGGTAAGCAAACTGAATTACCTCACGATTACTCGACCATACATTGCCTTTCCAATTAGTGTGGTAAGTCAGTTTCTATCTTTTCCTCGTACGTCTCACTGGGATGCAGTAATTCAGATTTTAAGGTACATGAAGAAGACTCCAGGAGAGGAATTGTTTACCAAAACTATGGCCATAGCAAAGCTGAAGGATTTTCTTATGCTGATTGGGCAGGATCTCTAGATAATAGGGGATCAACCACTGTCTATTATACCTTGGTTGAGGAAATCTTGTGTCATGGAAGAGTAAGAAACAAAGCGTTGTTGCCCGCTCCAGTGCTGAGTCAGAATATAGAGCCATGGCTCAAGTAACATGTGAATTAGTGTGCATTCAGTAGTTATTGACTGAGTTAAGCTTCAAAGCTCTAGTTCCTATGCCTTTGTGGTGTGATAATAAAGCTGCAGTGCATATATCTTCCAACCCCATGTTTCATGAGAGAACGAAACATATTGAAGTTGACTGTCATTTTATTCGAGAGAAGATGCAGAGTGGAGTGATTCTTCCTAGTCACATTAGAACCGGTGAACAACTTGCAGACATTTTTACTAAACCGTTGGGTAGTGGGAGGATAGAATACATTTGTAACAAGTTAGGCATGATTAATATCTATGCTCCAGCTTGAGAAGGAGTGTTAGAAGTATAAAGGGTATATTGGTCTTTAGGACTCCTAGGTCTCTTAGGATTTGATTTATTGCTTATTATCCATGTATAAATACTTCTTATCTGAATAATATAAGACTACTTTTCCCTTTCACAAAATGTATTGATGTTATACCCATTCGGACCTGGCTTGAATCTGCAATTCAAGCTCTTTGGTTCTCTCTTCTAGTACATACAAGATACTTTCCAATCGAAAAGTGAAACCCCACTAGAAGTTAAATTCAGTTTAAGATGCCAACTGTTGCACTTGTAGGCTTGTAGCTCAGACAAACGAAATTGGCTTGACAAAAACCCATATTACAAAATATTCATTTATTTTCTTTCTTAAGGTGATTTTTGGCACATTAGACTTAAATTTAAAACAGGGTAAGTGACTGATTACATCTAACATGACCAGGCTGAAGGTTAAGAGCTCTATTGTACATGTGTTCTATACTTGGAAAGATTTTCAGAAAAGAGAGATTCAAGAGACGTTCGTATGGGAAAATAATAGCTCATAAATTTTATAATTCTCAACTGGTAGGCTTCAGACAGATTAGCACTTTACACTTTCACTGCAATCAGGGGCACCTTCTCTATTAACGAACTCTCGCAGATTTTGTGCAGCTGCAGCTAATGTATCATCCCATTTACAGAAAGAAAACCTGGGATATCTCTTATGACAGAATTTATCAGCACCAACCTCAACTAGTTTGTTTGAGTGGAATAATCCACAACCTGGTACAGCATCCACCCCTGCCTCTTCTATCAGCTTTTTAACACAATCAACCTGAAATTGCAATTGTACTGTCACCATTTGAAAATGACTAACATCAGACTACAGACAGCCTTTTAGCAACAAAAATAGTGACTAAAAGCAGTGCATGTCAGACAGAAGGCACTCCTTGGGATTCTCCGCAAATAAAAAGAATGATACCATGTTAGAAAGTCAAAACCAAAAGTTTATGCTAACAGGTGAAAACAGATTACATGCATATAAAGAGCATATAAAACCCGTTGTCAAGGGATGTGGAACCATATTTCAACAAATCGAATGCGCAAACCAATTTCAGCCAGAATTTTAGCTAGGAAATCTCTACTTAGTTCATAATCCTGAACATCAATGGGAACAAGAGTCTGTTATTGCTTAGCGTGAATTCTCATACACGCTTTAGACGGATTATAGACTCTGAAAGCAAGAGAGAAGCATTTCTAACTACTTGTCTCAGTAATGCAAAATATTGTGGCTGACTTTCAACAGTCAACGCAGCCTGCTGAAAAGATGCTGGAGCCGAATCTGTGATTCTGACATGTATGTTCTTTATGACCGAGGCATGGCATCAGGGGGGGCAACTGCCCATCTAATCCTACAGCCTGTCCATCAAAATACCATTTTCAAACTTTAAAACAGCTGAAGAATTTGAGAAAGTACGTCCACTTTCGTATCAGAGGAAGTCATTTGAGTAGAAGATTTCGACCAAAAAAAAAATTTGAGTAGAAGATATCTGGAAAAAGAAAAGAATATTTACAAAACGATTCATACAATGTTAGAAGTTCTTGGTGAAAGTTTTGTCCTACAATCGATGTTTGTATTACAACAAGGACAATGTTACTGCATCTCAGAACTGGGAGATCACCTGTAACAGTGAGTGTTTTTGACAGCGAAGAAGTAATTATTGTCCTCTCCTGCATTCTTGGAGAGAGGCGAGGGACATATACTTTGCCTTGTCAGATGATATATGTTCATACACCTGTAAACATTTGGTACTTTATACTCATTCAGCCTTCACAAATTGAACTCCGCCGTGTAAAAGCACTTCCGGGCACAATGATTCGGCAGAAAAGGAAGCTCAAGACAATAAAAATGGAGTAAAACTAAAATCAAGGGATGCATCTTATGAAGCAACGATCATTGCATCTTATCTCAAAGCAATGAGTTTCATAAGGTCACTGGGCGATTGCACTATGTTATTAGAACTTTATGCTGAGAACTATCTTATACGTTCATGCATGTATACAACAGACTTGATAAGTATTTATTGTCACTGCTTCCACTTTTCTTCAGCCGCCCACAAGTCATAACAATGAAAAGGTGGGGAACAGACTAAAAGACAATCACTTTAAAGGATGATCACCCTGTGTTATCATCTCTTAAGAAAATATGCAATTATAATGTACAGACTAATCTCACGAGTCATGATATACACGATCCATGGGAAAATTGTCCAAAAAGTTCTAAATCTATTGTACTTTTGATAATTTAGTCTTAAACCTTTTAATTTTGACAATTGAGTCCTAAACATTTTCACGTTTTACCAATTGAGTCCATCCGGCCAATTTAGGCCGGAAAACATTGACGTGGATGCCGATCGTCCGACGTGGCGCAGCTAGCGTTGACGTTGATAATTTTAAATAATATTTTAATATATTGTTTTGAATTTTTGAATTTTCTTTTTCCTTCTTTACTTTTATTTCCTTTTTCTTTTTTGTTATGGCCGGCAAGGGGCCGTTGGCCATCGGCCGAGGGCCAGCGACCCCTGTCGGCCACAAGGCAAGTCTTGCGCGAGCTATCAAGGGTCACGGCCTTCGCTGGTCGTGTGTGAGGGCTCGCAGGCCCTTGCCCCATGGCTGGCGGGAGTCACCGGCCCTCGATCGATGGCTGGCAACCCCCTTGCTGGCCTTAACAAAAAAAAAAGAAAAAAAAAGTAAAGTAAGAAAAAGAAAAAGAAATAAATAATAAAAAAACTAAAAAAATATTAAAATTTGTCAGCACCAGCCCCGCCACGTACGACGGCCGGCATCCAAGTCAGCAATTTCCGGTCAAAATTGGCTGGATGGATTCAATTGGCAAAATGTGAAAAGATTTAAGACTCAATTGCCAAATTTGGTTGTTGGGCAGATGTAGAATATATTATTCTGCCTTTGTAATGTGGATTCTTATGAGAAGTTGAATAAGCATTTACCCAATTTTTTTGTTGGGTGAGGAGTACTCAGTTTTAATTAGATCAGAGGATTCTCAGCTGGTAGAAAGATGTGTTTATGATGCTCTTATTCTTGCAAGTTTCAGAACGAAGAGCATAGAAGTTTCATGCGGAGGTGAACCGGTTTGTGTTCCCTTGGGTTGTGAATTGATACTTTGCAAATTTACCAGAAAAACTGACAAATTGTACAGCTTTAATCCACAAAATTTTTACATAATGGCAAAAATGAATGACAGGGAGAGTCATCTTTTATAGGAAATTCATCGTTATGTACTCCTAATTAATTACAGTACAAAATGTTGGCGTAATCAGCTGATAAAGCCTGATATGGATGTAGCACAGATCCATCCAGGAAAACCATGTTCATCTACCTTCTCCAATTAACTCATCAAGCATGGGTGTTGTAGCAATTTCCGGCGAAAGATTTGCACCTCCAACAGTGGTTGCCGTGAACTGTGAGTTGTAAGGGCTCTTGTCTGTTCTCTAATCATCAGTCTCGGTCAACAAGCTAGCGGTATCATTAAATCCCCAATCAGTCAAGTAGCCTGGCCTCATGGACACGGTCGGCACTTCAATATCTTCGGAGAGCATTGCCACCACACGGGACATCCGTGGTCTCAGCACTGGCGATGTTTGAGTGCACAAGAGCCCTATCGCAACCACGCGTTGTGCCTCTTCTTCATTGAACTCTGATAATGTAGAATCAACCAGCTCAACAACATGGTTGGTTTCGTGCAGGTTCCAAGCCTGAGGAGCAGGAAAAAAAAGTGACAAAGATGTGTTCAGGCAACCACATAGATAGAATTAGGAAGAAAAACAATGATATTTCCTTCTTAAATGGCCATAAAACAACTGAACAAGTGGCACAATGTTCAAGCGCGTACCCATTCAAGGAGATATATTTCTTCTTCTTCCAAGCTAGAGTCTGAATTTGACCTTCCGCTGACAACCTCTAGAGCCACCACACCAAACGCAAACACGTCTGCCTTCTCTGTAAGGTGGCCACGCATTGCATACTCGGGAGCAAGATATCCACTACAAAAGCAATGGGAAAGCAGAATTAGATTCTCAGCAACTGTATGTGTCAATATGCTAATGCATGTAGCTCTGTGTGCATGTGACAGAAGAAATGGAGCTTACATGGTTCCCGCAACACGAGTGCTTATATGGGTCTTCTTATCGTCATAAAGCTTAGCCAAACCGAAGTCTGATATTTTAGGGGAGAGATCAGAGTCCAGCAGAATATTACTGGCCTTCACATCTCTATGCACGATTCTCAGCCTTGACTCCTCATGAAGATAAGCTAGGCCCCTTGCAATACCCAGACAGATATTGTACCGTGTCGCCCAATCAAGATCCAAGCTTCTTTGTCCTGCACCACAGAAGCACTATATCATAAGTCCAAGCGTCACTTTTTACATGACAAAAGACATAATTGAGGTGAAGATTCTGTCACTACCAAACATTGCCTGATCAAGACTCTTGTTTTCTAGATACTCATATACAAGAAGCCGATTATCTGCATCGATGCAGCATCCATACAGTTTAACAAGGTTGCGGTGTTGCACTGCAGATATAGTGGCAATCTGTCATGAATTGATTCTTTCCCTGGTGGGATGATACAGATAGTTGCTTTACAGCAATTATTCTCCCATCATCGAGTGTTCCCTGTTTACACTGATATGGTCAGCACTTCAATATAAAAAACCTTTGAGCCATTTTGAGACCAATAATGCAATCAGCACGATAATGTATACTCCGGTTCCTAGACTATCCGGAGTTCCACTTTAGTCTTGACTATCAAGAAATGCCAAAAATATCCATCTTCTAGAACTACACTGTATTAGCTTATAGATGACAAATGAAGGACGGTCAACCTAATTTATGCCACTCAATCTGGACCTAGCAAACATTACCAAGAAAATTGCCCATTCATTAATTACTTGAAACCTGACGTTATCAACATTCAGTTATGTTATCCACGGAAATTCGGATGGTGTTCATTGGATTTCTTTCTTTCCAGGACGTAATTTAGGATCTATTACAGTCATCCTCCAAAGCCAAAGGATGATTGCCTAAAGATTAAAAACGAAGTAAAATTTTCTTTTCTAGGCAGAGAAAATATCGGAAGTGAGGTCAACCAGCACATGAAAACCATCTGTCTTTTTCTTTGGAAACCATAATAGCAGTTCCCTTAGTAATGAGTTTCTCTTCTCCTTTTCCATTCTTCCTCCAAGAAACACTTTCAGATAGGTAAACCATCGACTTAGTTCTTATGACAAGCTAGGATCAGATCAGCTATAGTTGAAGAAGCAATAGTGATAAGATCAGCTTTTGCAAGGAGCCAAGCACCTCTCACTGCATACATATCTACTCATTTGTGTTATCCAACAAATTACTACAGACCTTAAAAACAGGGCCGAATCCTCCCTCCCCAAGTTTGTTATTGGGATTGAAGTCATCTGTGGCAGCCTTTAGTTCCGCATAGCTGAAAGTGTAAGGTCTAGCATCCATGCCAAGGAACTCTGTAAGACACAATAATGCAGATGAGTTTCTGACTCTTCAAAGATTTAACAAAGCCTTTGTCACTAAGTTTTTTGACTTTTCGGAAACATATTAGCCGCTTAAATTAGTCAGCCAGCAAAATCAAAATGCATTCATGAAATTTAACTTCAACTAGAAAACATGGAAATTCCACATCCTACCACCAGTGGATATTGAACTCAAAAGCTCTTAAGAACAGTGGCATTACGATGTAGAGATTTCTCATTCTTTTTACCTCGGCAGACCATGGTGCTCATCTTCTAATGCGAAAACATAATTAGCATACAAGATTACAGATAGCAAAGTTATCATGAGGAATCTATTGTAAATATCTCAGTGGGGTTTACCTTGATCTTCAATCATGCGAGCCATTTTCCTTCTCCTAACAACATAGAAAACCCGGACAACAGCCACCAAGCTGACCACACCAACTCCAGTAGCAACTCCAACAATCAAGCCAGTATGATCCTTTTTGGAATTGTTACTGACAGTGGGTATAAAGTCTGCACAAAGTCTGCCAATTAAGTAATTTTAAAAAAGCGGTGCTTAGAATATGAGCAAGTATATATCATAGTACCTGGGACAGCACTAATGGCTGAAATCAAAGGTCCATATGTGGCTTGATTTGGTACACAGCAAGTCCCTTTTCCGGCCCAAAAGAGGTGTATTTCAAGATAGTTTGCTGTTACCTGAGCCTGATACACTTTTTGAACAGCTGTAAAAGAGGCACCACCTGCCTCTTCCCGTATGTTGAAATCCTTTGCAACAAGGTTTCCCTAAATTAAGCAGAAATGGCATTGATAATTGATCGCGAACTTTCTTAGTGAAACAAGAAGGCTGCTAAAACACGGCCCCACCTGCATGTATATATTAAAAAGACGCCTCCCAAGGCTTTGTATTTCAGCAAACTGGAGGGTGACATTATAGTTTCCATTCTCCAGCCCGAATCCATAGTATCGTAGCGATGAAGCAGAGATCCGTGCAGTCAGGAACAGCTCTGAGTCTGAAGTGCCGGTGACCTGGGATAGCGAGTAAGCTTTATAGGCGGGATTGTTGTTTTCCGTGAAATAACCAACGTTGCTCACTGCCCAACTCTCTGTGTCGGTCACATAGTAGGTAGCAGGACCAAGATTGTTATCATCCCGCTCATACACAATATTACTGGACGAAGTAATCTTAGGGCCACCGCATTTTACTGCAAAATTGTTGTCTGCATGACCAACATAAAATAGCAGATCACGATGAGTTAATGAAAGGTACTTCCGTTACATAATGGACAAGAATTATCTGCCACAGCACATGCACCTTGTACATACTATACTTTCATAATCAGCCAGATTTAACTTAGAATATACGAATGACACATGCTTATAGTTAAAAAACATCTCGAGTTTGAGGCTAGAAAGGAAACTTTTCTAACTCAAGTTGGTTTCCTAGTTGGAGTAGGTTTCCTTGAAAGAGGTTTCTTATTTTGGATCATGCTCTTATTTATCTTCATTGTGAAGAGTTTCCAAGAGGTGACTTCTTGTGAATTACACCTTCAGTGTTGAAGCAAATAAATTTTGTGGTAAATTTTTGTAAATTTCTTCGTAAAATTGAGAGATTGTTTCGTGAAGAATTGTGAGGCTAAACACTATGTAAGGTTATCGAGTGAAACAGGGGCTGCGAAATATTGAGAGTATTTGAATGACTCAAGTATGGTTGTAATCTCCGTTGTATCACTTGACCTATAGTAAAATTCTTTACTGCTCTCCCCGTGAGTGTAGGTCACACCGACCGAATCACGAAAATCTGGTGTCCGATTTTTTTTCCTTATTCTATCTATTTTATTGTTCAATCACCTGCTTCCGCAACACTTATCTTCAAAACTTACTTTCAACCGACTGTCACATAGCATCTTAATATGCAGTTGTAAATGTAATAATAAATTAGTTCACTCACAATCTAGTGCAGAGACTCGCAAAGTCCTGATGAAAAAAAAAGAGTGAGGTCCTTTCTAGGGATTTCAATATCACAAATATAGGGGGAACCTAGAGAGGCAAGTATTGAACATAAAGGCGGCCTGCCACATATCTGCCTCTATACCCTGGACCAGAGACTATAAATACTTAGGCCCCTCACAAATGGTGAGATTAAAATTCTAAATAGCACGTTTTTAATGGATTAAACAACCTTGCATATTCCAGCATCATAAGAGGGTTTTTGCAAAACCAGAAGCCACATAGATCGATGGATCCACATATCTCAATTGAAAAGAATCAATAGAAAACGAAAGAATTGGAATCGGTCGATTTACTTCTCCAAACGAACAAAAAAGAAACGAAAGATGAAACATAAGTCATGGATCAACTAAGCCCTCTGGGGGGCTTGCAAGAGCCGAAAACGGGACATCAAAACTACATAGCTATCCCCTTTTCTAAGAAAATAACCTAGCATACCAACTGGCAACTTGAGCCTTAATTTTTCCTCTCTTCCACTGAACTGCCCCCTAATCTAACTTACCGATCGTAACTAGTTTGGCCATTTTGTCTTCAACAACATTAAAGTTACCAGTCACTTCACGTATCAGGATGCAAGCAAGCAGAATATGTAATATAACTGTAAAAACGATCTCCTGTCCTCCTCTTGTTGAGGCATTTAACAAAAGGAAAGCGTATTAAGGGGAAAAGGTTACATGGACTTACAGATTCCATTCCCCCTATGGCAAGGAAAACTCTGTTGAAGACAGTTTAATCCTGAAGGAAGAAGGCTAAGATAAAAGGAGAAAAATTTTACTCAGCTGACCAGTATGGCAGTATGAGCTAATGAGTAAATCAAAAGCAGATACTTCTATAGCAAGGAAAATTTCTTTTTTTCTTTTTAGACTTTCACTGAAACATTTAAGATCCCTTCATGGATGATGCAATTGCTAATTAATTGCTAAAAGTTTCTTAAATCATTGAAGCAGGGATAGCATCTCCAAGTCATAGTTCGAATTGTAAGCCTTCTAGTGAATACAAATACTGAGTTTCGCAGAATTGCTGATTATCCACCGCATCAATTATGAGGATCACAAAATGGTGAAACTGTAGTATCAGTATTTATTCAAATTACTGACATCCAAAATAGCATATGAATAAGAACAATCACATGAAAGTTACTACCTATGACAGTACTTTTGTAGGCATTGCTTAAGTGATTTATATTCATTCAAAGCAGTAGATTTAGCAACCAAATGCGAGAGTGAGTTTTAACGTAAATTCAACATGCATGTATGATCTCAATTAATGGAATTAGTATGACAAAGGACAAATTTGACATAGAAACATCAAGAAAACTTAGCAGGGCGGTGTTTTTAACCTCGTAAAGTGAGGTAGGCATTCAAGCCAAATCTGAGGACACATCAGCCAACCATTTTCGATTGAATTGATTACTGTCTATGATCACTCGAGCATTATAAGCAAAAAATTGCCAGGGCAATTACCTACTCTCAAAGTTGTCCAATGTAAAGTTGTTGCCAACCAGATTACTGCAAAATGCATCATTAAAAAAGATGTGATCGTAAGTCCCCCCACAAGATTGGAACACTTACAGCTCATCCTGTAGCTAGAAAATGACTTCAAGTACTATATAGCATTCCTCAAGAGCAATAAAAGATTGATGAAGTGCAAAAGTAGAGTCCTAACTTAACATATTTAACTAAAAGTATCAATTATCATTTTTCAAATGACAGAAATACATACAGTTGTAAACTATTGTGGACCCAAGAAGGAAAGCTTCCCATCAAGTTATTGTATGACACATCTCTGAAAAAAAATGGCACAGGAGAGATGTCATTTAGTTGACCAACAGGGTAGTTGAATAGCATGCTGTGATATGTCAAACAACAAAAGGTTGACTATATTCTCCATGTTCCCTTTCACAATATAGCTGACTTTGAAAGAAACTATATTCAGTACTGAGTTAGCTATAAAGGGGAAAAGAAGAAAAATCTATTCAATTAGCTATATCCTCATTTTGACCTTCAACCTATGACGGAACATGGGAAATTTTGACTACACATCCTCGTTGCATTTAAACTCCACAAGTGCCCGTAAAAACTTGTACATAATTTCATGTTCTTCTCAATTGATTAGTGACAGTTGTGAGCATCATTATGGCTATCATGCAGAGGAGATATTTCAGGTGTTCTTACATGTTAAGAAGGTATGCACTTTTCTGTTCAAGAAGTGTGCCATTCAAACTATTATTTCCAAGAAACCTGAGAAATGAAGCAAAGAGATTTGCAAAGCATTAACAAAGAGAACATATTGGTAGGAACACGTGTGATTATCCAGAAGAGGTGCATTACAAGTAAGTGAGTGGTCTCAAATTGAAAAGAGAATCTGGAATCTGTCCTGTTAATCCGAGATATTGTTATTCCTTAGTATCCTGAAAAAAAAATTGGGTCAGCCCATTTCACATCAGTGCCAAAAGAGAAAGAAAGGAAAAGAAAGTCTGCTACATGC
>BCNH02000005.1:10188595-10203581 GCA_001662345.2 Metrosideros polymorpha var. glaberrima
GTGGCGTTTGTTTTAGGTTTATATTATTTTTGAAGTTCACATCTTTCAGTTTTCAGCGCAACTATGCGTGAAGCTTCGTGGACAGAGACTCAACCATAACAGTCCAGCTATCAACTTGTTTGCATCATCAGCCGAATCTCTAATTGTATCTACCTAGTTAATTTAATGTAATTGCAGTTTTGTGCCATTGAGGCTCATCCTCTAAACCATGACTAAATCAAACTAAGCAATTCGTGAATCATGACCTAAACATGTTGAAAGAGTATCTATCCATTTAGACAGGTTGATCCAGACAGGTAATTAGTTACACTGGCCTAGTTGTTGAGCTTCCTCTCTCGGTGACAGAAATAATTTTGCAGGTTTAAAGAAATAGTGCAGAATGTCTAGGATGGCCAACCACAAATAAAACTGTTTCGTCGAAAATGACAATTGACGAATGATCTTTCACCAAAGGTTAGATCTTTGGTTTTTGGAAGTGTGGTGATTTAGACAGGAAGAATTGGTATTGCTAAAATTACAAACTAAAGAACTACTGATAAAAAGAATAACTAATGCGAGTAAAAGATAACTTGTGTAAGGAATAGGTGTTGTTGATTGATTGCATATCCTTTACAATAACACTTCTTCGGCTATTTATAGTCGGACATAAAGAATACTCGTCACAGCGGTTATCATTTCAAACCTTAACTACCTCCGGGATTGTCGAGATAACTTCAGTAACCGTGCTTCGTCATCCTTAGAACGGTTGAACCCTAGTCTTACACATTTCTCGATAACTTGCCCAGCGCTATATATATATTGAGGCTATAAACATATGAAAAAAACTTATATTATAATATAGAGGTAAATGCGAAGCAAGATTTTATAATATTTTATAAAATAGAGGCAGCATCAGAGGCCGTGAACCGCGCTGTCGACGAGCACAAGAAGCGATACCAAAATACCATCATTTGTTTGTTTTCCTGGAGAATTTGATGAAAAAGGTCGCTGATTGTGTGTAAATTATGACTCATCATTTGTTTTTTTTTTCACTTAATTATTATTTTTTGGTTAAGAGTTTTTTTTTAAATAATAATAAGGGAAGGCATGTTGAAATATGATTTATTTTAGAAAATGAATTTGAATAATAGATAATATGAAAAGCAATTTAAATTTGGAATCTCTAAAAGACTGTTACAATTATAAGATTATCATGTCAGAAATTCTAAATTCACAGAAAATCTTTTACAATCATTGAATACTATTCTCTTAACTGCTTGATTATCCAATGAGGACACTGTTTGTTGTAATATTAATGAACACAGAAATGCTAACCCGGATCTTGCAATTTATGTCAATGCGAAAATTACCAGAGAAATAAACGAGAAACGATAAAGGACACCAATGATTTACGTGGTTCAGTACTGAGTGTTGGTACCTACATCCATGGGAAGAGCCAACAGTTAATAATGCACTATCATTTGGAGAATCAAAGTTACAATCGCTCACATACTTGAGTGTTTCTTACACCTAAATTACACCCTAACACAAAATATTTACAAATAAACAATTCATTTGGATGTAAATAAACTCACACCATAAATCCATGTGTGTTCCTGCTGCTCGCATGGGTGGCCGAAGAACAAACTCCTTCGGGCATCCAAGAGAGAGTCCTCTGTTCGGCCTCCACTGTGTGGCTACTCTCTACTAGGGGTAAGCAAAAGGAACTGGACCGAACCGGGACTAGTCTGGTTTTCGATTCCGAGAGGTACCGGACCGGTCCCCTATATTATATATTTAAGTTTCTTAAAAGTTAAACAATTAGAATAGAAAATAGAAAAGCCTAATCTAATTCATTAACGTTTCGTAGAAGAAAACCAGTCGTCGCTGGATCATGTTGTGGAAAATTTGCACATGCACTCAGCTCTACCAAAGACCAATTTGCTCATCATCCAGAAGGCGACCATCAGGAAACTAATAAAAAAAACTACGATATTGGAGAATAGGAGGGCATAGCGAAGATTCAAAGGTCAGCCGTTTGACTCAGACATTATGAAGAAGCACCAGGACCAATGGGAATCAATCAGCATCATTCATGTCGTTGTCTAGCCAATCTAGGGTACGTAAGAAACGTTAGTGGGTTGCAACAACTACAAGCACTTTACGTTAGTCTAAACAACAAAGACTTCTTTTCATAAAAACTAAAGAACAAAGACTTGTTTTTTATGCTCGAGTGATAATAATAGTTAAACAACTGCTCGAACAGGAGTTGCTGGTCCCATTGGGACCGGACCGGTCCCCAATCCTGAAAATATGGGGACCAGGGTCATTGGTCTGGTCCACGGTTCCATGTGGGGACTAGACTGAATCGGATCTTGCACACCTCTACTCTCTATTGAAGGAAAACCATCAAAATGCTTCACTTGTACGGCTGCAGTCTTCACACTCAAAAGAAAAACCACTGGCGGCTAGACTCTAAAGAAAAAGGACGACTTAGGGCTCAGCAAAAAAAGATTGTATTTTCTTTTGTTTTCTTTTACTTCTCACAAAGACCTTTTCACCCACTCAATATATTTATAAGTATAAACTTATGTGAGCCCATCTTTTTGTCTTGTAATGCATGAGAGCTTCTCCTTCTTCTTTGTTTAAATGTATAAGGAGGTCCCCATTCTCGAATCTATTTGTGCGGTCAAGCTTGAATATTTATCCACTCGGGTCAGGTTTCACAAACGGCTCAAACTCGAGACATAACTTAACAATTTTCCACCTTGACTCGACGTGAAGTCAAATGATAGTGCTCATCATCCATGCTGCTTGTCCAACGCCCATATGGGCGCTCACTCTCCACAAACGCTAATTGAGCTCAAGCTTAAGCTTCGCCAAAGAAATGGACTTAGTCATCATGTCTGTCGAGATCTCCGCTGTAGCGATCTTCTTCACAACAACCATACCCTTTGTTAAGACATCTCAGATCAAATGATATCTAATATCGATATGCTTCGTTCGCTTATGATAAACCGGATTATATGCCAGATATATCGCACATTGGTTGTCATAGTGTATATCAACGCTTTTTTTTTATCTAACCCAAAGTCCAAGAGCAAAACCCTTAACCATATCGCTTCCTTCACTATAAAGGTCAATGCCATGTATTCTGCCTTGGTCGAAGACAAGGCAATGTGGTCATGTAAGGATGCCTTTCAACTCACTACACCACATGCTAGAGTAAACATGTACCCTTCTAAAGACCTGCACTCATCCAAGACGTTTCATATAACTGCTAACTACACTCACTGATTGTGAAATGTCAAGCCTAGTGCATACCATAGCATATATAATACTACCCACTGAGCTAGATTAAGTAACACGAGACATATGCTCCTCCTCCTCCTCCTCAATCTATGGTGATAACTTATCAGAGAGTTTAAAGTGCTTTGCTAAATGTGTGCACATAGATTTTGCTTATTGCATGATAAAACGTGTCACTATCTTCTAAATATATTTCTTTTGAGATAGACGTAAAACTCTTGCAACCTTGTCACGCAATATCTCCATATCCAATATTTTCTTTGCAGCACCTAAATCTTTCATCTCAAACTCAACACTCAACTGCCTCTTCAACACATCAATATTAGACGTATTCTTAGATACTATCAACATGTCATCAACATATAATAATAGATAAATCAAACACCGATCCTCCAATCTCCTAAAATAAACACAGTTATCATCAAACTTTTCGAATAATCCTGACTAGCCTTGAAAGAATCAAAATGCTCATGTAAATCTGCTCATCCAACTCACCATGAAGAAACACAATTTTCACATCTAGCTGCTTAAGCTCGAGATCCTGTGTAGCAGCTAAGGCAAGTAATACACGAATAGAAGTATGTCTTAATGCTCCATAACCCAAAGTTGTTTCTCCCATTAAACATCTCAATTTCTACTTTCGCTCCAGACATAATTGCAACAACGGAATTCCCAAACTATAATCAGAAAAGCAAAAGCCCCAAATCACGATCCAAAAAATTCTATCCATAGCTTTGATACCAATTGTTGAAATATTAACGAACGAGGAAACGCTAACTCGAATTTTGCAATTTATGTCCACGTGAAAATTACCAGAGGAATAAACGAGGAATGATAAAAGACACCAATGATTTACGTGGTTTGGTACCGAGTGTCGGTACCTACATCCACAGGGAGAGCCAATAGCAAATAATGCACTATCAATCAGAGAGTCAAAGTTACAATTACTCACAGGCTAGATAATACTCAAACCCAAAGTGTTTACAAATAAATAATTGATTTGGATGTAAATAAACTCACACCACAAAGCCCCTTGTGTTCCTGCTCGCGTGCGGGGCCGAAGAACAAACTCCTTCGGGCGTTTAAGAGAGAGTCCTCTGTTCTGCCTCCACTGTGCGGCTACTCTCTACTAAAGGAAAACCATCGGAATCCTTCACTTGTGCAGTTGCAATCTTCACACTCAACCAAAACTATCTTTATGATAATATAATTAAATGCTCACTAGAATTTGGTATCATTAGCAATTTTTGTGAGAAATTTCTATCTTGACTGCACGCTTCTTTTAGGTATTTCCTCCTACAGTCTTTTGCATTAGGGTGAGTTTTCTAATGGTTACTTATTTGATGTTGCAGTTACTAGGACTTGAGTTAATATTGGACTCGTTCTAATAGGTAGACAATCTGTCGATGTTTTGAACTAAAGCTAACTGAAAACAGAATGAAGTTATTGTTTCCTGATTGAAGATTATTTTCGGTCAAAGGAATGTCAGATTCTCTAGCCAATGTCTGCAAAATTTGTAAAGTAATAAAGCAAAAGATTTATTGACGCATAACTTGTTTCTTCTTTTTCTAAATCTTGGTTCCACTGTAAATCGGAGGGGGTCATGGTGAATGTTCCGGGTGTCTGTTTTCTAGGGCATTAAAGTCAGCTTGACCCTTGACAAAAAAAAAAAAAACAGAGTCAGCTTGACCAAAATTGTATATAGGAGCACATCAACACTAGAAAAAAAAATGAACATTGTGAAATAGTGACCAAAATTATGACGTGGACACTGGACAGTTTGGTCAATATAGTCAAGTCAAGCCAACTTTTTTTTTGGTCGAAAGTCAAGCCAACTTGAAATGGTAGTAATGGGCTACTCGTACTGATCACCAAGCCTGATGTAGACTGAACCATCGGAGAGCTTGTAAAAGAATAAAAAGGGATGTGAAAAAATCTTTATGTTAAATTTCTCGAATTTCTAGCGAGGTGATCACATTTTAGAAATGTTGCATTGATTTTTCAGTATAAGCTAAATGCAAAGAGAAAAAGTATAGTTACATTGAGCATCTTGTTAATCACAAATATGTGCTGGATGTCTTACTCTACTTAAAGGGATGAATATATAGAGAGTAATATCCTGCAGATACTCAGGTGAACTAACTGTGTGTGTGACCAAGCAAACCTGTTGTTTCACTTCCGATGGTGTACTTTGCGACACGCAATTCAAAACAACCTCGTTTTCCTGCCTCTCGGATGCTTCCACTGTTGGGAAAAAATTCGGAACGAGGAGAAATGGAATCAAACTTTGAGGCGTGATAACACTTTCTTTAAGGAATTATTTGCCTTACAACATTGCTAATGGTTACTGGGAAAAAATTCGGAACGAGGAGAAATGGAATCAAACTTTGAGGCGTGATAACACTTTCTTTAAGGAATTATTTGCCTTACAACATTGCTAATGGTTACTGGGAAAAAATTCGGAACAAGGAGAAATGGAATCAAACTTTGAGGCGTGATAACACTTTCTTTAAGGAATTATTTGCCTTACAACATTGCTAATGATTACTGGCAAAATTCTTTCAAGATACAACAAAGTCTCGAATGAGAATACCACAACCATGCGATTCTCATTTGCCTTCACAAAGCCCAACCCCACTTGAGCAATGTCTGAGAGCTCGACGCATCCCTGCCACCTACAAGATTTGATGTAGCAGCATTAGTGTCCAAATCCCCCAAACTTTTGTTGGCTCGTCCCTTCTTGCTCAACAATTTCTTACAATCAATTATCCCTCAAACTTTTGCGGGCCCATCCCTTTGAGCTGGAACAACATGTTGTGGTCGATTCATCGCGAATTTAGGCTCTGGAGAGCTTGAGACAGAGATGGAGTCGGACCGAGAGTCACAAGGGTTTGAAGGGTCCTAAGATGCGGAGACGGCGGCATTCTAAGAATCTCGTACTTAGAAGGCTAGGAGGCCTGGTTTTGATTCTGCTTCTTTGCAGCAGAAGATGAAGAGTGTTGGGATATCATAAATATGGTGATATTGGGACAATCCCCTGTATTGTTTTGATGAGGACAAACACAATCAAAAGATACTAATGTATGTATTGGTATAGTACCAGGTGATATATGCACACAGGCCAATATGCAGGATGTAATCATAAACAGCACCTGAAGTCTGATCACCCCCTGTATGAGGTGAACAAGATGTTGGGCATTGAAGATGTCTACAAGCTGGAAGGATCTTCAAAGGTGAACATATGGAAAGACTTGGATCGAGGTGAACAAGCTGAGAAGAACGAGAATGTTCATGATGGCTTGGAGGTACAAAGATCAGGTGAACAGATTAGATGGACCTATGATGGTGAACAAGCCTAGAACGCGATGTTTGGTAAAGCTTGAAAGGACCATGAAGATGAACAGCTCGGTGGAATCAAGATTGCCAATATGCTTGGATGGACCAGGACAAGAAGAAAGATCAGCATCGATATCAACGGCTGTATCGAGTGCAGCGGCTGTATCGAGTGGAGCAGGTTATTATCAAAGTAGCCGATTGTTGGCAAAGAGCAGCTGCCTTATAAGGATGAGGTGGAAGACCGTGATGGCATCAGTGACCTATGTGAGTTCAGTGAAGACTAGGTACAAGGATGAGGATCTTGACAAGAAGGAGAACAAGTCGAAGATGACGATGTGTTCATAATGACTTGGAGGTACCATAGTCAATCTTTCATCAAGGTGACATCTTTGGATGCTGAGATACTCAAGAGGATTATTGGATGATTGATCACAAGTCATCCACAAGGTTTTAATGGAAATAGCACAATTGGACAATACAACAGGTGCACCGGCTGTTTGGTGGAGTCGATGTAGGACGTGGTTCCTGATGTAAGCTGAACATCATGTGAAGATGTTCATCAAAGCTTACAACCGTTGAAGACAGGAGCTGCACAACGGGAGATCGAGAAGTCTATCGAGTAGCAGAAATAGTGACTAACAGCGATATCAGAAGCAGTCAGCGTAAGGTATAGTAGCTACAGTGGCTATGTCCGGAAAGCCTGCAAATGTTTAGGAAAAGTCACTGTATGGGCAGCAACTGTTCTTTGACAGCAGCAACGGCTAGAAGATCTCAGGAAGCATCTCCAACACGAATATTGAAGATGTCTATAAAAGAGAAGAGCTTCTAGGCCAAAAGGTTGGGTGAGTTAGAGAGCACAATGTAAGATCCAAATATATGCTCTGAGCTACCTCCTGTTGATGTTTCCTTGCTTTCTTTGAGAGATCACCTCCTAGATAGTCTTGCCATAGAGTAATAGTGTGAGGGATCAAGTGTACAAGAGTAAGTGCGCAGCTGTATTTTGATAGTGTGATCTATCATGTAATAGGATTAATGCTTGTCAACTGTAACTTGTTAAGCATATTACTAGTGCAGTCCAGCCTGTCTTGCAGCTGTTAGTCTCAAAGAGTGGAGTAGGCTTGGTGTAAACCGAACCACTATATATCTGGTTGCAAATCTTCTCATTTCTTCTTTATTAACACCTCATGTTTTTATCATCAACATTATTTGTTAAGCCGCTCATACACATGTTTGACCCGATGTTTTCACGAGCTGTTTGACTGAGTGTTTGAGATTGAACTTATTATTTTCCGCAAATGCTTTTCAAAGTTCTCAAACAACTTATTCTTGTGTGCAGTTGTTTCTCTTGCTCTTTATTTCATACATCATGTATTTACATTACAGGACCTGGAACAGCTACTTGACTTGATGTTTTATTACAGCACCACTTCTCTGCAAGAAAAGCCAAAAGTTTTCAAAACAACCTATTCACTCCCCTCTAGGTTGTATTGTTAGCCCCAACAATTGGTATCAGAGCCTTGTTGCTTGTTATTAGGAGTGTATTCTCCTAAGTATAAAGATCATGTTATGGCTAACTTTAGAAGAGGTGATTTTGCTTTTGTAAGTTTCTGGTTGTTGATGATTCACTCTTTCGATTCAAGATTTTTGGAATTACTTCATGCTTTTAACGATTTCTTTATTTTAACACGAAATCTTCGAAATCTATTTTTCATTCAAGAATCTTCATTACTTTGAAAATTTTCATGATCTTACATTCTTGCCTTTGAAAGATATTTGTTGATTACTGTCATTAAGCTCTTTGAACAGAAGATTATCCCATCCAAGTGAGCCATCCTACTTTCTAGTAGTAATGCTTATGTGGATTCTTCTGAACAAATTATTTGTTCTATCCTAGAGGTTAAAGATCGTCTTGTTTATTTCTTATCTCACACGATCTTTCTACAAGCAAGGAGCAACGACCTAATCTCTAGTTCATCAATGAGTTCATCTACGGCAATAAGCACATCTGGAATGAGGTGCAACAAAAGTAATAGTCGTGATGATTATGTCAACGGTTGATGCGATCAATGGAACAACAGCTCAAACATCAGCAACACCTCCTGTTCAACCAACTGTAGAAGAACAACCACCGGCTGCACATGCTCCTGCTCGTGACGAATATCCAGAGAACACTTGCACTTATCTTTTAAAGCTATTCACTTCACATTTTGTGCATTTCTTATCTGATACTTATGAGCATTTCTTATTGTGTGATAGTTAAAGATTTGGGATCAACTCCAAGGTCACATTTGAAGAAACCAATAGAGAAAGAAGTATCATCTTGCACATTTTGCTTGGTGAACTTGAGACATTCAAGATGGAGCATCATGAAGATAACAAAGAGCTCAAGCGCTACAACGCCATCATGAGTAGACTACTCAAATGAGGAACATGGGATCAAGATTCTTTGAGCACTATCACAAAGAACGAGTTCATATGAAGATCGTCAATTCATGAAGCTCAAAGATCTTGATTCTTGACATTGGATGAGCTTATTGGAATTCTCATGGCTTTCAAAATCGAATACAACAATGAGCTGAGCAAATCCAAAGGTAAAAAAAAAAATTTACTACATTTAAAGCTAACTCTTTCTCATGTAGATTCCAAAGGATCGTCCTCCAACAACAATAATGATGATGATGAAGATGAGGATATAGCTTCTTTGATCCAAGAGTTCCTAAGGTTCTTGTGGAGAAGGAAGGAATCCAAGACAATCATATAGCGCATCCGAAGCTCAGAAAGAGGGAGAAAATATGGAAAGAAAATCCTTTGAGCAAATCGGATCAAATATCAACTGATATTAGTAGACAATCAGACATCAGCAGCTGCACTTTTCTACACTGCCTGTTTTCCCTAGAACATCACCGAATCCGATCCTGTTTCAATCCTAAAGCTTTCCACGAAGAATCTCAAGTAAGGAATAATATAAATCAGATTCAGAGGTATAGTTTTTGCTAAACTTCTACATTGGGTAAGAGTAACCAAATTTCATGATTATCCTCTAACTTTCCTTGCAAATCTTTAGATGGATTTCTAATGATTTTTTTTATGATATTTGTTGAAGCTGTTGATGGCTTTACATGCTGCACATCTATAACATTTCTTGTCATAAGTATAAGGCATTACATGCATTTATTGCAAAACATGTTATGAGTAATGTTTTATATGATAGAAGCATCAACACCTCCTGCTGCAAATGGTGCTAGTACTACACAATATATTCTCAATGCATATGGGACTCCTTTTGTTTAAGGAAATCCCTTTATGCTAAAGCAACCATTGCATGCTTGTGTATTTGGTTGCATATGCTATATTGTGATGAATATTGATGATAGCATCTTAACATCCTGTATGGAGTATGCCCCTGTGCATGTTTTTAATCCACTCCTAAGGTATCTCATCTAGCAGCAGCTATAAAAAGGATCATAAGAAAGTGTACATCAGATGATGGGAGCAATAGTTATATTTGCATACATTCGATTGAGTCGAAACATCAGTTGTAGTCATCTTTACTTAGCTGCTATATCGACAAGCCTTTGAGAAATGAATTTAGATTTGCAATCCCTTCGAGTAAGCTTTTCATACGAATGAGATAATCTTCATATACTCTCATATATACTTTTATTGGATGTATATCAAAGATTTTTTTCAGAGATGAGCAAAGCAACAAAGATCAGATAAGTGCACAAGCTATTCATGATGAAGAACTAGTGCTACTACTTGTACCAAATGTTCAACCTACTGTACTAATGACTAAAGATTGGAAGTTCAAATCCAACCATCCAAAGGAGCAAATCATTGGAAAGGTTAATGAAAGTGTTAAGACCACATCATCCCTTAGAGAAATGATAAATTCATTTGCTCTAATATCTCAAATAGAGTCCAAAGGAATTGATGATGCCATATCGAATGAGTGCTGGATCAAGGCGATGCAAGAGGAGCTGCACCAATTCAAAGTCAATGAAGTATGGAAATTGGTTCCTTGTCCCAACGATCATCCAATTGCTGGAACAAAGTGGGTATTCAGAAACAAGCTGGACAACAAAGGTAATAAATCTGCAACAAGGCAAGGTTAGTCGCAAAAGGATACTATCAGGAGGAAGGTATTGATTACGATGAAACTTATGCTCCTGTTGCTAAATTAGAAACTATACGATTGCTGCTTGCTCATGCTTGTTATTACAATTTCACTATTTATCAAATGAATGTGAAAAGTGTTTTCTTAAATGGATATATTAAAGAAAAAATCTTTGTAGAGCAACCATTATGTTTTGAAGATCCAAACAGAGTTGGTGATGCTTATCGTTTGAAGTTGGCACATGCTGTTGTTGACACCTGATTTTTGGTCCATTTTTAATTTTCCGTGAAAATCATGAAAATCAAAGTTAGGGACCTTGGCCACGACCTGGGAACTAACTTTGGCAAAAAATAAAATTTTCTTAATTTTTCAGATTTTTTCGAATTTTCTTACACATTAAATTAAGTCAAAATTTTAAAAATACCAAATGAGATTGGAAAAATATGAAAAAATAGTTAGTCATTTTATTTTTCTCCTAATTGTACTTTTGCATTGTCAATTTTACAAAATTCCATTGGGAGTACACTTTTCCCTAACTTTTGGATAATTACTATACCTTAATGGAACAAAAATCTAATCAGACCATTTCTAGCCCTTTTTAAGTTTGGAGTCCTTCATGACATTTGATCTAGAGACTATCAATTGCATATTGGACAAGCCAATTTCATAATTTGACATGAAATTCGATTTTCCCCAAAATTCGGGTACATTTTAGGCCATTTTAAGCCCAATTTGGGGATTTCGATCAAAGAAACGAAATTGACTCAAATTAAACATTACCCTAAGCATAATCAGCTATAAGGAATACATTGGTGGTGTCAATTTTACAAGAACAGGTCTGCAAGTCGTTGAATTTTACAAAAATGAACTTGACCCGATTCGGGAAATTTGGGGATTTTACATTTAGACACAATATTAAATCCAAATTTCTTTATCATTAGATCCTAAAAATGCTTTAGAATTATGGGGAGTCGTCAATTTCATAAAAAAATTAATAAATAGTAACAAATTTGAGCTTGATTTTTGGATTCGAACCAAATCAGGTATGTTGAGTCAAGTCGACCTAATCCGGCAAACCCGGCACTGTTTATCATGTTCCCCAACTCAGGTGCACAGAAAAATATAAAAAAAGAAAGAAAGAAAAAGAAAATAAAGGCCAGCTGGAGCAAAGCTTCTATGGGGGAATCTAAATCTGTTTTAGGGGATAATGGATGGGGATTCCGTCGATGAGCGCAGGGGGAGCTTTATAAAAAAAAATTCGGTTACCGAAGGGGGAGGATTTATTTAGTTTTCGGAGGGGGGGCACGAAAAAGCTCGTGGGAGAGAAGGAAGTACAATGGAGGGAATGAGAAAGAAATGGCCATCTCTGAGAAATCTGATCGCCGTCGGAGCCCTTCCGATTGCCGCTGTCATCTTCATTAGCGTCTATACCTCGCCGGAAAACCAGAAGGATTGACAAACGAGAACGTGAGAGGAAGTTGCAAAAAGGAGGAAGTGATAGAGAAGTCGCCTGTCTTCATTTTTCTGGTAGCTTGACGCTATCCGGTCGTCGTAGTCTCCATTGTCGCCGATTTCAGCACGTCGCCTTCGCTGGAAAACAAGGTAGGCTCCTCCGAATTTGTTGTTCTTGGTAAACCGACCGACGAAACTTTGTGCGATCCGTTTTTTTTATTTTATGAAATAAAACACCACCGGTGCTATATATGGCCTGTTTATACTTTTTGCATCACGTATAAGCTAAGAATCATGCCGAAATCGAGTCTGAAGTTGGTGTTCCATTATGCATATCACGCGTTCGATGAAATGTTTAGATGAGATTTGGAAGAGCAGTGCATTGAGTTGAGTTTGCTTTCTTCTCCTTTGCTATTTCAACGCGCAAGCTGTGTCTGAAGCTGTGCGTTCTTGCGTTTTTATGGCATATCACTGACAATCCCGACGTCGGCTATGGAGGGATATCTCAAGCAAGGCTCACGCAGCCTCTTCTCCGGCGACGTTAACAACAGAGTCCGAGTTAGATTTCTGTAATCCTTTCTCTAACATAAGCGTCGTTTGATAAATTGCTTTAGAGATGCATCAATAGAGATTGTTTGCTACTGATGATTGAGGGAAGAAGTTTAATGTTGAGATGTGGCCATTGGCATTTTGTTGCCGAAATAAGAGACCGGTGACGGTCGTTAGTGGACAATGGCAAAGGCGGCAGTCGTCAACGGTGGCCCGGCGTCGATGATCGGAAACGGCAAGCTCGCAATGGTAAACCGTCGAGGGAGGTCTCGGTGAGTTCTGAGGATGAACTCTCTAGGAAGACGATCCAAGGAGAAGACTAGAAAAAGAAATTAAAAATAGAAAAATAGAAAAAGACAAAAAAAAAAGCCTAAAGGGCAGTCTCTCGAGCGTACAAAGAAGAAGGAGACCAGACTTGAAAAAAAATAAAAACAGAAAATAGAATAAAAAAATTAGACAAAATAATAAAAGGAAAAAAATATTAAAAATAATAGAAAAGGAGAAAGCAGAATAAAAAAATAAAAATAAAAGAAATAATAAAAAACGAGCGGGGTTCTCTGGCGGGAATGAAATCCCGAGGAAAAAAAATAATAAAAGAATAAAAAAAGGAAATAAAAAAGAAATGAAAACTATAGAAAAAACTATAAAAAAAAAGTTTAAAAGAAAAGGGGTCTGACCTAGGACCTTGAAAGTCCGGGTCTGACCCGCTCGGACCGGATCCCTCGACCGGTCCGACTTACTTTAAAAATATAAAATAAAATAATAATAATTCAGAAAAATTCAGAAAAATCAAATAAATAGAAAAAGACCAATCTAGACTTTCGGGGTTCGAATTTGACCCCTCTCAGACCGGGTTCCTTAACACGTTCCAAGTCCCGAAAAAAAAAAAAAAACTTCGAAAAATCAAATTCAAATCAAATAAGCTATTAGGGCTTTACAATAGGATTTTGGATGAATTTTACTTTTAGAGACGATGTATAGAATGTTGATTGTGCGTTTTCAATTCGATTTCACTTGATTGCGCATTTAACATGTTGAACGTCATTTGTTTTCCTAGCCTGGTTAGGATAAAATGTTAGGTAAAGATTGTTTGGACATTTTAGTTGATAAATGGTCGAGTTTAGGTACCGAAAGGACATTAGTTGAATAACTAGTGTAACCAAGTCCCCGAACCTAGAAAATCTCTGGTTGCGTAAAATTTGAGGCAACACTCTCGCGTCTCAATCGGTTTTTAGCCGACTCCAAATAGGCTAGTGGCAACTCCAAAACCTTAGAAAATTTTACATTTTTAGAGGCGGTCGCAACAGACTGGCGACTCCACTAGGGACCCTTAGAGGACTTAGGCCTAGCATACTCGACCCATTATCATCTAAATGTTCAAATAATCTCACTTGTTATCTAATCTGGTTTTTATGACAGGTGCGTACACGGACCTCCAAGTATGTCCGCTAATAAACATGTTAAATGTTGATGCAGATTGGGAGACATAAGGGGAGTAACGAGTGAAAACCATTTGTCTTGCAGGTGGTGTCAGGAATGCATGTTTACACGAGCAATATTGAAGTGTTGATTAATATAAATTATCGTGCATGATTTTAAGAGTTTTAGCACGACACTTATCACACACATCATGCGGCTAAAACCTAGGCTGCGCCTTAGGAACCCTACTAGGAGGTGTTAGGTATAGAGCGGACTATTGGCTGATTGCCAATGGGACAATCCTATCTTACCCAGCTCGTTGAAGCAAAGTAATATCCCACACCCTCCTTTTGGTTGATTGCCCATTGGAGTGGGATCCCTTACTTTGTAGATCGAGGACTTTGAGCCTTTAGCACGCTCCCTATCCTTAGGTGTTGAAACCTCACTGGTTCATGTACATGTCTATGTGCTCAAGAAAAAGTAATCAATCGAAAAAAAATAAAAAAAATCTCTCCCGACACCATTGTGAGTATGGTTGTTTTCTTGCCTTATTTCTTTTACGCTTTTCATTTAAGCAATTTAGGGCCTACATGACAACGTTTCTATTTCTGTTCCAGAAATCATTCTGGAACAGGTTTGGAACAGAAATCCGTTTGGTAACGCAATTTCTTTTTTCTATTTCTAGAACAACTTTTTGTTCCAGAAATTATTCTGAAATAGAAATCAAAAGTTAAAATTTTCAACTTCTTGATTTCTGGAACAGAAATCAGAAATTTTTTCTCTTGGCTTCCCGTCGTCGCCGCTTGCTGCTATCGGTTGCCACCG
>BCNH02000005.1:10204151-10246472 GCA_001662345.2 Metrosideros polymorpha var. glaberrima
AAATTTCTATTCCAAGAAATAGAAATTTTATCAAAAAAATTTCTATTTTTTGGCCACCAGCAAATAGAAATTTTATCCAAAAAGGAAAAATTTTTAAAAAATTTTCTATTCCAAGAAATTGAAATTTTTTTCAGTTATCAAATGAATTTCTGTTTCTGAAGTAGAAATTTCCTCATGTTATCAAACAGGTCTTTTTGTTCAGAAATTGATTTCTAGAACAGAAATTTTGTCATGCGCGCCCCTACTTTCCAAAATAAACAAGTTGGTGATTAACCTAAATGCCCCTATAGGAAATATTAGATGGCACCCTCGGACCATGATCTAGTTCATGTCGCTGAGTTCATACACCGGCATGAGATTTTAGGCTGGCGATTGACCTAGTGTGAAGAGGCTAGTTTTTCTCTATATGAGATCTTGATGGTAGCACGGCGCTGCCGTTTCACTTGTGCCAAGAAAAACAAGAATCCGTCGCCAATCACCTTGAAGAAGAAGCCATCCGAGCGCAAACCAAAAACTATCAAGGTGCCGTTATCATTGGACACCTCAATTTTGATTCCCAAAGTCAATGTCTCAACCATTGAGGATACGCCAACAGTTATCAATACATCGACGTATCCTAACGTTCCAACTTTGGCCCACGAAAACAGCATTCCAACTACCGAAGGAACGGCCCTGTAGTCGTCATGTATAGGCAGGCCCAAGGCGCCATCACTAGGATTAGATTTGTCATATTCTGTTATTTTTACTCTTTGTAGTAGATTGGACATGTATGGAATTTCCTTTCAATTTCCATGTAATCATAAGCCTCCCATGTTTCTTATCATAGATGTTGTATCGGGATATGTTCCATCGATGTGATACCCGACTAATATTATTCGTGTTTTGTTTTTCTGAACATATTGATGAGAGATGACAAAATGGGGCATTTACGTTAATCATCAATGTTGTTTCCCTTACCAAAGTATATTCTCTTGTGGTGAAATCTTGACTCGAGATGTCATTCGAGCCTTTTTCTTTTCTTTTACTCGGTGATGTTTTGTCTTGATTTTACCAAGCGAGAATATAAAATTGGAAGGGTATTTTGTACATTTTATTTTTCAAAGTAACCCATGGTAATTAACTAAAGTGTTTTTCGCATGCTTTAGATTCAACAGGGAAATTAGACATTCAGGTTGTCCATATTTCCACCAACTTGAGCACTTAGCACAAGTGGGGCAAGATGGATTAAAGGGGACCCAAGCTACCTTAGGAAGCAAACGGCCCCGACTTGGATGATTAACTCCCTATCGAGTTTAGAATATGTTAGAAGCACTTTATGTCACTTGAACGATTAAGTCCTTGAACGATTAAGTCCTATCTTTTTAGGCTGTACGAACTTGTTAATTCATAGTTTACAAAAGTTGTGAAATCTTTTGAAAAATCGGTCAAGAACCATTACCGTGGGTTACTTTCCTTTCAATTGTATGGTTTCTCATGAAGAAATTTTGATAAGAACCTCTTACATGGGACTAAAGCCTATGTAAATTTTCTTATCTTTATTACTTATAAGAAAGCATAAAGTTGGAAGGATTTATTTTTTACTTTCTCATTTCATAATACTAACATCATTACATTACTTAACCAGGTGACAAAAAAATAGTTTCAAGGAAGACCATCCGTCTATTTCATTGTAAAGGACAAGAATGGAGAATGGTGATTTGAACGCTCGGCTCACCAACGTTGAGGATCAGTTGGTCAAAATTACCACTCTATTGGCAGAACTCATGAATCAAATGAAGATCCCTTATGTCTTGCCTACTATTCAAGACTTGACGCCTACGTCATCTATGCTCCCTCTTCCTGCGCCTATGGAGGTGTTCAATGGTATTAGTACTAGAAAAGCTGTTGTTGCAAAAGTCTCTCCGACTGCACTGGTTACAATGGACTTAGATCCGAAAGAAGAATTTGCTTCACTTCCAAACGAAGAGAGTTCCGAATACATGATCAAAAGAGAGGGAAGTCTGTGTATTTTTCAAAGTGGCAAAGGGCAGAGGGTTGATGAGCTCAACTCAAAAATAGATCTCCCAGAAAACTTCAAAGGACCGGAGTTCACTAGAAGATACGATGGTACTGGGTGTCCCAAGACCCACCTTATGCATTATCTGAATTGGATGGCTGATTACTATGAGAATGATTCACTCCTCATTCACAACTTTCAACAAAGTTTGATAGGTCCTGCCTTATCATGGTTCATTGCACTAGACATTAGGAGGATTAGAAGATGGGAGGATTTAGCTAATGAATTCATACGGCAATATGAATTCAATTTGAAGATTACTCCTTCAAAGGAAGAACTAACATGCGTTGAGAAAAAGAGAAATGAAAGTTTTAGAGCATTTGCACAAAGATGGAGAGTGAAAGTAGCTCGGATACAGCCCTCGCTAAACGAAGATGAATTGATGCATTTCTTCTTAAGGACTCTCCCTTATAAGTATTTTGACAAAATGCAGACTTCAAATTGCCAAACCTTTGCACACTTAGTGAAAGTCGGTGAAAGAATTGAGTGGGGGATAAAAGAGAAACATCCAATTGAAACACCTCCAAGGCGACAATACCCAACTAGGAAAGAAAAGGAGCCCGTCACAGAGGTTGCGTTTGTACAAAAACCACCCAATCCGAGTAGTTACTTCAAATCGACTCCTAAACCGGCTAACACTCATGGGAAGCACCAAGAACTTTTAAGCCGAGAAGGAGACGCCCACCAAGACAGTTCACTCCACTTCCTCGTCCTCTCTCAAAACTCTTACCTATGCTCATTGATGGTCGGATGGTTGCTAAGGAGGTGCCTAGGGATGATGCTCGAAAATATCCAAACTATAACGAGACTCAAACATGTGACTTTCACATGAGAGAAAAAAGGCACAATACCAACAACTATGTGGTGTTAAAGACCAATGTGCAAAACCTTATTGATAAGGGCATGCTGAATTTTGAAGAGCCCGAACTAAATATCCGCCAAAATCCCTTATCGAAAAATCAAGGAATTAATATGATATTTGAAGTTGGGAGGGAGGAAGAGCTAGACTTCCTGGTGGACATTACCAAGCTGGAGAATATTTAAAGATTGGCAGCATCTTATCCCACGGGTTATAAAATCTCAAGGTCCAAAAAGATTGCATGTTTAGTCAAAATGATGGATATATGTATAATCAGCGATGTCGTCAAATCAAAAGGATATGGAACCCTTATGTCCATCGACCTATCATCGAATTATTTTGTTTTGAAGAACGGTCAAAAAGCTTTCTTGGAGATACCACACAACTATGTGATGAATGCTAAAGTAGGAAGCAACCCAAACCCCGTGTTGAAATCCAAAGAAGAAAACAAGCTTGAATTAGAGCTAGAAAAGGCTCGTCAAGAAATCATACTCAACGGATGGGAAGGCATGGATGATCTCATTAAGGAAGATATTTTCAAGCCCATCTAGGTGGCCTCAAGATGAAGATATTCACGCCAACAAGAACTCAAGTTTATCTTGTCTTTTCAAAGAAGACCATGATTGTGTTCATGTCACCATCATCGATTAGGAAAACACTATCCCGTTAGAATAGGAGGGCCATCCTCTTATTTCCCTTCATCGTACATTACTTTGCTGCATTTAGATTTGTTGCATTTTCAATTTAGTCATTTTCATTTAGTAAAAAGAAAATATAACTTTGGATCTCTGGCCGTTGGTCCAAGTAGAGTATTCAACTGTAATACGGCCCATTTGCATTTCAATAAAAGCATCGCACGTTTCATTAAGGACATATAGGAATGTTAACCAAGTCAATGATGATACTTCCTTTCATTTATGAAAATTGAGACTTGGATTCCTATGCGCTTCCTGATTTCAAAAAGAATTTGTTGGGAATAAAAACGTCCGATGACATGAGGACTAGTTCCCTTCTCTTTTTTAGCTTTGTGATTTGAAAAGATTTTTCACAAAATATCATGTATTGATATTATTCAATGTGCAAGAAAATTTTGAAAGTTGATTTCCAAAGAAAATTGAATCACTATAAGATAGTTACGTGTCATGAATTTCGTGCATTCATGCATATATCATGTGTCTTCACATTGCAGAGGTAAAAGAACCCAAGAGACAAAGGAATCAAACAACTTCGCAATTCAAAGAGAAGTATCTTTCCTTAAAGCACAATCTCTTCCGAAAACGATGCTTGGTTTTTCTTCATGCAGGTGTCAAGCAAGCTGATCTGAGAACGCAAATAGGAACACGTGCAAAGGTAATTGCAGACATGTTCATGAGAAGAGACAATAAAACGTGATAATCACAAAAAGGCAATAAAGAATCTTAAAAGAGTACAAGATTTCAAGAAATACCGAAACAATACATGATGGAGCATGATTACCTGATACGACATGGATCGTGGGGGAATAAATATGAACGGACCAAGGAATTTATCAAGAGACCAAGTGCCAGGATATCCCTAGATGATCACAATGAAATTCAATCTTTCGGTCATTGTGAAAGAAAGAATAATAAATGTGGATTGAAGATCTGTAGGCCAAGCATAGTGAAATTGCATCATTTAACTCAAAGAGGAGCATTCAATTACAAGGGGTAAATCAATCCCTCTCCTACCAAAGAAGACCTAGAAGACGAAGGGATCAAACGACCCTCATCCAATGTGAAGGAAGGACCTCTCTGATATGAGTTCACAAGATAGGAAGTCGGTGAAAGCCCTCAAGAGAAAGTACAAGGGAATGGCGGTATCATTCCTATTTGTCTTGTAACATCATAGCAAAGTATCTTAATACATTGTCTTTGATTTTTATAGGGATCCGAGATCATGCCGGACAGGTAAGTGCCCTCCTTCTTGATCTTTTCCTAACGTGTTTCATCTCTTGTCCTCGATAGGAAATATTGACACCCGAATGACAAATACAATTGAAGGGTAAAGTGCTATCGTTCCCAATTTCTCATTTTTCAAAAGGTCCTCGAATTAACATAAACTTTTTCGTTCTTTACAGGGTTGCCAAAGTCACCACAGGGCAAGTAAGTACCCTCTTTCCCTAAAAGTCAAATTGAAATCAAACAAAATCAAAAGAAGGGGTCTTTAGAGTTTTTTTTTTTTCTAAAAATGAACATGAAAATGAAAATGTCGAGACAGGAAACAAAATTTTCTCAAGAATTATAAATATCATTTATATCCAAAATTTGTATCTTGATTTGGTAAATCGTTCATCTTGAACCAGAGTCCCACAGAGATTAATTTACTCAGATGATTTTGACAAAATAAGAAAGTAGTATGTCAAGCTTGCCAATCAAGAGTACTTAGGATGAAGAACAGCAAACCATTCCCAAACACGTACCATAAACACTTTGAGGGTCGAGCGTTAAAGAAAATTCGTGTCGTTTAAGGACGAGAGATTTATTCGCAAATAGCACATAGATCAAAATGAAAAGAGGCATTTCTTTGCTCTACCCTACATATTGCAGATGATCATAGTTAAGTCCATTTGAGCCTTTAAATGTGGAGAACTTTTTATAAAATAGCCCTGTCAAGAACCACCCCACACTAGGGCAAATATGGAGGTTTCGGTTGACATCACTTGGTGAAAAGATAAGAAAGATTTCTTTGTTTTCACTTGCATCAATCTTCTTGTGATAACTTTTAGGTGAACTCGAATGGAAGTTTGAAACATCCCAAGATGAGGAAAAGCATTCGATTCTCTAACTTAAACACTTATATCCCTTGCTAAGCCAATTTGAGCATATTAATTCATTTCTTGAAGCCTAGTTGGTGATTATCTCCCTACATTGGGGTAAGGCAAATGATTTACCAAAGGCGATAACTAAAGATAAGAGGTCTCGAGAATCCATAATGCTCACAAGTAGAAAACTTCTGGATGTGTATTGCATAGCCTTGGAATGGCAAAGTAAAAAAGAATGGAATGAAAAAGATGCTCAAAGTTGAAGGGTATAATAAAAAGGAAAGAGAGAAGAAAAAGCCAAAAAGGGTGCAAAAATATGGCAAGCCTAAATGCAACCAAAAAAAGGAAACCCAGAAGTGCAATTGAGAAGAATGCCAAAGTACAAATGTCTGAATCAAAGTCCCAAAGGCAATCCAAAAAGGGGCAAAGCTCTCTTATCACAAAGGAAAGATAACGAGATGGACTCTTGAGACTAGGCGAAGGTTATTAAGTTGAATTTCTGAGAAAAATTGGTAAAGATGCCCATGATAATTACTAACTCTACAAATCCTTGAAACACTTTTTGAGCCTATTAAGCCTTTAATTTCTTAACCCAATACCAAATCCCGCATTACATCCCTTATAAATGTCTCTTCAGATTGGGGTTGTTTGGACACTTTAATGATAAATGGTCGAGTTTAGGTACCGAAAGGACATTAATTGAATAACTAGTGTAACTAAGTCCCCGAACCTAGAAAATCTCTGGTTGTGTAAAATTCGAGGCAACACTCTCGCGTCTTGATCGGTTTCTAGCCAACCCCAAATAGGCTAGCGACGACTCCAAAACCTTAGGAAATTTTACATTTTTAGAGGCGGTCGCGACAGATCTCGGTGAGTTCTGAGGATGAACTCTCCAGGAAGACGATTCAATGAGAAGACCAGAAAAAGAAATTAAAAAATAGAAAAATAGAAAAAGACAAAAAAAAAAAGCCTAAACGGCAGTCTCTCATGGATACTGAGAAGAAGGAGACCAGACTTGAAAAAAAAAAAAAACAGAAAATAGAATAAAGAAATAGACAAAATAATAAAAGGAGAAAAAAAAGATTAAAAATAATAGAAAAGGGAAAAGTAGAATAAAAAAACTAATAAAAGAAATAATAAAAAATGAGCGGAGATTCTCTGGCGGGAATGAAATCCCGAGGAAAAAAGAAGAATAAAAGAATAAAAAAGAGGAAATAAAAAAGAAATGAAAACTATAAAAAAAATTTTAAAAGAAAAGGGGTCTGACCCGGGACCTTGAAAGTCCGGGTCAAACCCGCTCGGACCGGATCCCTCGACCCGGTCCGACTTCCTTTAAAAATAAAATAATAATAATAAAATCGAAAAAAATTCAAAAAAATTCAGAAAAGTTCAGAAAAATCAAATAAATAGAAAAAGACAAATCTAGACTTTCAGGGTTCAGATTTGACCCCTCTCGAACCGGGTTCCTTAACACAGTCCGAGTCCCGAAAAAAAAAAAAAATTCGAAAAATCAAATTCAAATCAAATAGGCCATTAGGGCTTTACAATAGGATTTTGGATGCATTTTATTTTTAGAGACAATGCATAGGATGTTGATTGTGCGTTTTCAATTTGATTTCACTTGATTGCGCATTTTACATGTTGAACATCATTTGTGTTCCTAGCCTGATTAGGATAAAATGTTATGTAAAGATTGTTTAAACATTTTAGTTGATAAATGATTGAGTTTAGGTACCAAAAGGGCATTAGTTGGATAACTAGTGTAACTAAGTCCCCGAACCTAAAAAATCTATGGTTGCATAAAATTCGAGGCAACATTCTTGCGTCTCGATCGGTTTGTAGCCGACCCTAAATAAGCTAGTGGTGACTCCAAAACCTTAGGAAATTTTACATTTTTAGAGGCGGTCGCGACAGCTGTTCATTAATAAATGATGATAGTCTACTACATATTGATCATATCATATCTTTAGATCTACTAATGTGCTGTTGTGCAAGGTATTTGCTTATACCACGAAGAGCAATTTAGAAATGAGCATGATGGAATAACCGAATATCTTTCTCTTTACAAGTCAAACTTGACAAGAATGAGAAATGTATGTTTTTAATGCACTCACTATCTTGCAAAGATTATCATATTTTCTATAACAAAATGCAGGTAGTAAGAGAATCCATCTCTATTTATCACACAATAAATAGAGGCGATTACCCGTGTAAGTGGGCTAATCTCTTATCTGTCCAACATAATTTCGTAATATAATTCACTAAGCATTAAGATGCATAAATGTCAAATAAACTCATAGACATTAATAATGACAGAAAACATCATTAACAGTGAACATTCAAGAAAATAACAATATTCAGTACATCAGCTTCTATGCAGTCCTAGAGGTTTTACATGACCATGAAAAACCTCTTTAGGAATTGGCTTCATCATAGGATCTGCTATCATTCTATGTGTAGATATGTACTGTATGTTCACATCCTTTCTGTCACGGCCTCCCTCGGGAAAATACGCGGTATGGATCCGGTTTCGTATTACTAGATTAATTAGCTTTGGGCTTAACTAACCTAGCTCGAACTCTCCCAAATCCTACCTAATTGCAACTTGGGTATAAGGAAGCTAAAATTTAGAATTGCCACTAATCGTTTCGAGGTGGGTAGATTAGATACCCAATCGAGTTGGGGGGAGAACCGTCTCGATTCTACAAAACCAAAGATTCTAGGGTTCAGGGACTTGCTTACACTAATGATTTCTATTAGTGCCCATTCAGTACCTAATTGGTCGAGATATTTTCTAAATGATCACGCGATCTTGATAGCGTTTCAATCCTAAAGTCAAAGTCATTTTTGTAGGTGAGCATGCACATGTTTTTGTGGTTTTCTATTTTTAAAATTTTGTAAACTGGACTAATCTATCCTCCAAATAAAATTAACAATCAAGATATTGAAGTGCAGGACGGGTAATAAACAAGCAAGCAATTCAAAACAACTAATCTAAATGTGAGAAAGTAAAGCCCGCAACTCGTCGGGCATTAGTAATTACAACCCATTTTACAAAAGTTAGAAAGAGAGATCGGAATGGACATCGGTCGTTCGCCATCTTTGACGGGCCGCCGCATAAACATTGTCTAATCATGCATCTAACAATCATTTTGCAATCAAGGTCCAGTAAAAACAATCAAATGGCCTCGGGGTCGGCCTTTGTAGACATGCAATTTAAAGGTTTGTGCCCTAGCGAGTGATTATGATTGATTGTTCTTTCAATCAACACGTTAGGCCTCCACTTGCACAGGCAACATAAGAGAGTAATGATGTTGATCCCTAAGGTTAAAACTAATGGGCATTCGACGAACTAATTGCTAAGCATGCATCGGAAGTTCATCAATGAATCCAATCAACAATGATCATAGAATTTATAACATGCAACATGGGATATGCAAATTGAAGGCAACATATCAACTATCAAACGAATAATGCTCGACAAACCATAAAATCATCTTCCCAACACTTGAGGTCTAATCAAAGTAAGACAAGCATTATTAGAGAATTTGGAAAATGAAGTTTAAATAGGAATTTCGGCCCAAATTGATCTCGGGTGATCAACAAAACAGACAAACAGACCCGTAGGTCAGAAAAAAAAAATAGTTTTTCCCTGAGAATTTATGAACCTGGAAAAAAGAGTAAAAGACATCCTAAATCATGAAAATTTATGAAGACATAGATCAATATGTTCTGAGTAACTTTCTTGTTTTAGGGTTTTCCAAAAGCACCATTCAAGTTGGTGAAAATTGACAATTTCACCCTGAAGGTCAGATTCATTGGTTCAAGGAACTAGTCTGTACACTGTCCGAATTTTATGAAATTGACCAACTAGATCAAACACTCATGACATGAAATTTTGCAGGCCACTAAATGAGAACCTAATGAACAACTTTCATGTTTTAAGTTTTTCTAGAAAATGGACGTAACTTGGTCGATTTGATGAAACAAAACCGAACAACTTTCTGTATTAAAATCTGCAGAAATGACCCGAAATGGTCGGTGAAGTACATGCCGATTTTACTGACTTGCCCATTTCGTTTAGCCTTGAAATTTTTTCACAGATTAGGCATGGATGTGTTCTACAACTTTCATGTAGAACACGTTTCCAGATTCTGTATAAAAAAAAAATCGTAATAAATCGAGAAACTGTAAAGGTCGGTCAGGAAATAGAGGAGGACAGCAAAGAACAGAAACTGTTTTTGTATTTTCGGATTTTTAAGTAAAGTTTGAAGACCTCATTGACATAGTAAATGATATTTTCTCAAGTCCCACAACCACTCAAATCAAAGCTTGAGATGTCATCTTCGAATGACTCAACTATGACTTCTCAAAAAAATGACGTTTAAGGGCCCAAACAGCCATTAGAAGTACAAAAGGTCCGGAAAACGAATTTGCACAGAAATATAGCACGTTATCAGAGCGACAACCAGCAAGCAAACCAATGCTATTTACCATCATTTTAGGCTTAGGAACAATAAGTCAAAGCAGCAAAATAGATGAACATTATCACATAAGCATGGGGGCTAAACGGTTCCTTATTGGATGAACAATGTGCCTTGTTCTTGAGTAGAGGTATACTACCTTTGCCGGTGATAAGACAGGGCTCAAGCGAGCTATTTGGCCACCAAAGGGATTCAATAGACAGCCAAGAACAGCCCAGCAATCTCTAGTTCAAGCAGAAACCAAAGGTATTAGAGGCATAAAACGGTGAAGATGAATGTTAAAATGGAAAAAGGAAGAAACGGGGGGTTCCGGTGGTTGAAAGGGTGAAGCCCGGGCACAGGAACATCTAGGACATGTCGGAGGGTGGTGTTGCAAGGCTTAGACGGCGAGACAGCACTAGAAATGGCCAAGAGGAGCCGGTAGCTCAATCATCAGCGTAGGCGCTGGTGATGGTGCCGAGAAGGAAATGGGTGGTGACAATAGCTCTCTAGTGGTCAATCGACGAGGTAAGTCGTATGAGTGTGTAGAGGAGAGAGAGGGGGTCGCAGTGGTGGTAGTGGTTCACCAGTGGAGGTCGCCAGCGGGAAGGGGCAACAGTCGGCGAGAGAGAGAGAGGCCCTTCCCCCAAAAAAAATTCTGATCCCCCCTCCCTTTAGGGTTTTTGGGAAATGTGTATATATAGTGACATTAAAATGATCTAATCTTGACCATTCAAGATCAATGGTCAAGATTAGACTCACTAATGTTATTTCTATAATTTCTAACTCAAATATAATAAGGTGGGTTTTGTCTTAGGAAATGGGCCACAAAATGGGCTAGAATTTGGCCCACATGGGCCGGCCTTGGGAGCATGGACCGATGATTGGGCTGGTACGGGCCGGCTTGATCTGGGTCGGATCAGTCCAACTTTTCGTCGATTTTTGTCGTAAATTTTCCCACTTTGACCCTACCTTGCATAAAATTTTCCAACTAGATCGGGATGGGTGAAATATATTTACTACAAAAATGCTCATTCCGATTTAATTAGGCAGGGTCGGCATGTATCAAGAGCTATTGTTTAAAAAATAGTCATATAAATCAAATGTCATGAAAAAAAAACTTATACTAACAATTTAAAGTTAGGAAAAAGACTAATTTTTGTATTTTTTTTTCGCAATTTTTCGTATTTTATGAATTTTCTGTATTTTTGTGAATTTTCTTGATTAATATTCAAACGATTCTAAGATGTTGGAACTAAAACTGAAATCAATGCTATCTAAAATAAATGACTCTTTTTTTTGGGTTTGAAAAATGGCTTTGTCGCGATCAAAACTCAAATTTCAAATTTTACTTTAAAATGACTGATCGACTAAAAATTAAGTGTCAACACTTTCGTGCCACCATGTTCTTCACATAGTTGTACTTGATGTCTATGTGTTTGGTCTTTCAATGGAACTTGGGATCTTTGGTGTCGGTTATTGCTGCTTGGCTATCACAATATACTAATAATGGATTTATAGCATTCTTAGCAACACTCAAATAATCCAAAAATCTCTTTGGCCAAACACATTCTTGTATTGCTGCTAATAGAGCCACGAATTCGACTTCTATTGTAGATAAGGTTGTACACTGTTGTTTATTACTGTTCCAAGATATGGTGTTATTATTCAGTAAGAACACATGCCCCGAAGTGGATTTTTCTCTTATCTAAATATCTTCCCCAGTCAGCATCAGTATAGCTTTCAAGGTGGAGATCACTTCCTTGATAACTCAGCGAATAATCAGCAGTAGCCTTCAGAGACCTCAGGATTCTTTTAACGGCAGTCTAAGGTGCTTGACTTGGATTGGATTGGTATCTACTTACCATTCCAACTGCAAAACATATGTCAGGCCTTGTACACATCATGGCGTACATTAAGCTCCCAACAACACTAGCATAAGGAACACATTTCATTTGTTTCTGTTCTTGTAGAGTCTTAGGACACATTATCGTACATTAAGCTCCCAACAACACTATTTGTTTCTGTTCTTGTAGAGTCTTAGGACACATTATCTAGCTCAATCCTTCACCTTTTGCAATAGGAGTATCAATGTTTTTATAGTCTCGCATACAAATCGTTCAAGAATTTTGTTTATATATATCTCTTGTGAAAGAGATAATGATTTTTTAGAGTGATCTCTTGAAATCTTAACTCCAAGAATATACACAACTTCACCGTATCTTTCAAATCAGTTCTTAACAGTATTAATTAACTCCATATTGCTCTCGGCAATGAGTATGTCATTAACATATAATGATAAGATCACAAACTGATCTTTGTATCTTTTGAGGTACTCACAATGATATTTTTCAATCATTACAAAATTATATACCACTATGGCATTATGAAAGCATATATACCATTGTTTGGAAGACTGCTTAAGGTCATATATCGATATCAAAAGTCAACATATTTTTTGTTCTTGGCCTTTTGTAATGAAATCAACGGGTTGTTCCATATAGATTTCTTTATCTAATTCTCCATTAAGAAATACAGTCTTTATATCCATTTGATGCATTTCAAGATCCACGTTTGCTACTATTGCCAAAATAAGGTGAATTGAGGTAAACCTCACCACAGGAGAAAAAATCTCTTCATAATCAATTCTTTCTTGTTGATTATACCAATTTGCCACAAGACGAACCTTATATGTCTCAATTGAGCCATCAGCTTTACGCTTTATCTTGAAAACTCACTTGTTCCCAATGGCTCTGCATCCTTTTGGAAGATCAACTAATTCCCAAACTTGGTTTGATTCCATTGACTCAATTTCTTCTTCCATTGCATGTATCCATTTTTCCTTATCAGGGCGTTCTAGAGCCTAATTTATATTCCTTTGCTCATCTTCATCTTGTGGAGTGATCATGAAAACTTCCCCTTCAATGTCAAAATGTCGATGGAGAATGCTTTTGCGACTTGTTCGCCATATAGGAGATTGTACACTTGGTATATCTTGTTCCATTGCGCTCCCACTCGGATTAGATAATGACGACATCGTTTTATTTTGTTGTTGCGATTGAGACTGGTTCAAATTCAATTTCCCATTTCTCATATTGCTCCCACTTGGATGAAATCCACTAATTCATTAACACGATCCAAGGTTTCAAATAGGGAGAAATCCTCATCTATTTTGCCCTTTTTAGGAAATTCATTCTTTGAGAATTTGACATCTCGTAATTCGAATTTAGTTACATTTTCACTTTCTTGGTTACCTATGAATACATGCTCTTTTAAGTGTTCTCAGTATCTTATGAAAATACTATTTTTGCCTTTCGGACCCAATTTTCCATACTTGTGAGATGGCTTGTGAGTATAGACAGCACAACCCCAATGTTTAAATATACTTAAATTGAGTTTTCTACTTGTCCATAATTCATATGGAATAGAAGTAACATATTTATAAGGCACACTATTAAGTATATAGGCAGTAGTTAACAAAACATCACCCCAAAAGGTGATTGGTAAACTAGCTTGTGCCATTATAAACCTAATCATTTTCATTAGGGTTCTGTTTCTCCTCTCTGCAACACCATTTTATTGAGGAGCATATGGAATAGACAATTGTCCTTCTATTCCTTTTTCATTACATAAATTTCTAAACTCATTAGATAAATATTCTCGACCTCGATCAGATCTCAATACTTTTATTTTCATGTTCAATTAATTTTCTACCAAGCTCATAAATTTTTTAAAGTAACTTATCGCCTCAGATTTATGAGAAATCAAATTGACATGGCTAAATCGAGTATAATCATCTATAAATGTGATGAAATAAACAGCCCCGTGTCTTGTTCTTACATTCATCGGACCACAGATGTTTGAATGGATTAATTGCAAAGGAAACTCAACTCTTGTTCCTTTTCCAAATGGTTTCTGCATTGTTTTTCCTGCTAGTCGATGCTCACAAACAGGCAAATCGACTTTTCAATATTACCCAATAAGCCCTCTTTGGCTAATCTATTCATTCATTGTTGGCCAATATGACCAAGTCTAGCATGCCATACATTCACATCATTATCATAAGATGCAGAAGATGTAAATAGGGAATAAGAAACATTAACTTTATTGAATTCAATATCCAATATGATGAAACCATCTAGAAATAATCCAGAACCATAATAACTTGTTCCCAACGACAAGTTAACACCACCATTATGAAAGTTCAAATTAAAACCAAGCTTAACCAAAGCCAACACTAAAACTAAATTCCAACAAATCTCTAGAGCATATAACACGTCATGTAGGAACAAAGTGCGACCACCACACATGTTTAATTGGTAGGTGCCAATCCCTTTGACTGCCGCTCTGAAATTGTTTCCCATATATATCCATCTTGCTCCATGTAGAACTCATTGGAACTCCACCAAGGCGTCTCTACCCTTTACTACATGGTATGTGGCTCCCGAATCTACAATTCACAAAGGATTAGATTCAGTTAGAAAAATTGAACTTGACACACAAGTATTACTCTCAAGAATACAAAGGGTTTCTACCTTTTTCGGCTTACCACAGTCGCGAGCGAAGTGACCCTTTTTGCCACAGTTAAAACACTTCACCTTTGAAATGTTCTTCTTAAAAGGATGCTTTCCTTTCTTATGTTGGTTTGGCTTCGGTTTCTTCCTTGAAAAATTCGTTCCCTTGCCCTTCCATTTCTAGAACCCACTAGGATGCTTGCATTTGGAGCCCGAGACCCCATGTGAGCTAGAACCAACAAAATAAATATCTACATTTGGTTTGGTGCCAGGAGTCGATCCTCCTCTAGCTCAAGCTGGTGCATTGCATTCTCAAATGTTTTTATGTTTTCATTGTGGGTCAGGTGCATTTTCATATGCTCCCAGCTTTGAGGCAAGGAACGAATTACTGCTTGCACTTGCTGCTCATTAGTTAGTGTGTGGCTAGCATCCTTTAACTCATTGATCATATTCGACATACGCCTTAAGTGTTGTTTCATGTTTTGTCCATACGGCATCTTATATGAGTCAAACCTTATAATGAGCTGTCTCAATTTCGTAACAGATATTTGGCCAAACCTGGCTGCTAGAGCTGCCCATATATCTCTAGCATTATCAAAATGCATGAACTCTCACATGATATTGTCACGCTTTGACCCTTGAGCGTGCGACCATCCCGATACATCTCTTCTCTTGGGTCATTAAAAATGTGATATCCCAGGACGCGTCGTCGGCCCATTCATTTTATCTTTCAATTAACGCAAGCGAAAACGATATATATTCACCCAAACAAACATCACAACATGGATAGCAAGAAAAACAGCAAAACAAACATCATTACCAAAACACGCTTTATTAATATACATGTTAACCCTAGGAAGTGTATATGTATAAGCCCTTATTGCGGCAACTTCCTATAGTGACCATAAAAAAGATACCAGGGTCGGGTTAATTTATCTCCGCTATACTATGGGATTACGTCAAAGGTCGACCCTCTAAGCTCGACCTACATGTAGTACTCGAGAGGAGGCTCGGGGTCACTTGCCCCATCCGGATCGGTCTTCGGATCTTCCATAGCACTATCATGAACATTTAGGTCTATGGGATCCCAAGCTCCTCTGCCCGGTCCATCAAAACCCCCCAATGGACCAAAAATGGTGTTACCGTGGCGTAAGAACCATGCATTAAACCGGTGAGGGATCAAGTGCATCAATCCCTCATTGACCTAGATTGTAGTGATGTGAAGCTTGCAGCTGTAATCCTTACCATGGATCAGGTACAGTTTTACCTCGAGGCTCTGATCTGTAGGAACCCCAAACTGTACTATCCTCGAATTCATACTACAGGTCTGAAAAATGGTTAACAACAACTAGTGAGATAAAATTTCAGTACGTTAACAACATAAGCCTTATGTAGGGTGCTGATTTACCTATAGCATACCCTAAACATGTGACTTAACAATGATGGCAGATCAATAGTGAGCAACTCTCGCTTTACTTCTTCTATAACAGGTTCGAGTGACTCAACTCATTACCGATCAATCAACAAATCACAGGCATCTTTACCTTGCCTTGGCACACATACACTCCCTACATATTGTCAGTTATAGCATTCTATAAACAATATATCCGCAAAGGCACGTAATCAGAACACATATCACCGATTCTTATGCGTAATGCATCCAAGTGTGTTCCAATTTTATGCCTAGTGATTACAACCACTTTTGGCCATCTCACCACTTTGAAAGGTGGCGGTCTCGACCTCTCTGGGCCACTGCACCTCTCAAAGGTTAGCAGTCATCCGGCATGACCGAGTATCGTCCCGCCCTATCGGGCACGGCAATATCTCCTCCTGGAAGACCAAGGTGCGGCCACACCCCGACCTCCCCCCGTAGGTAGACGGCATTCTATGAAGGAGAATCGGTTCAGCCTCTACCGCGATCTGTCATTCGAACCCCCACCGGGCATCCGATAATATTATCGATAAAATTGAGCATTGTCTCCAATCACCATTGAGGGTCCGTACACTTTGTGATCACATGAGCACATAGGCATACCAATCTCATTTCTTCTTTTTTTTAGCCAATGCACTCATGATACATTCTCATGCCATGATTCGTGCTATACATCAAATTTATTGCCATTTTCACACGTAAAAATGTAATAAATAAACCACACGTGATCACACAAACATGCTTTTCATGTCAAACTTCACGTGCTCCATTTTTCAGGCCTACTAGATTATTCCAACTCATAAAACTCAACATTTAAGCGCGACACCACACCAATTACCATTTAAATGCCAAAAATACATTATTTTAACTATAAAACCATAGTTTATGAAACAATTATCTTTCTAAGGCAATCTTCATCTTAGAACATGCCAATACGTACAATTTAATAACTAACTTAACCATAGTTAACTAACTCAACCATGGTTAACTAACCTAATCATAGTTAATTAACTTAACCATAGTTAACTAACTCAACCAAGGTTAACTAACCCAATCATGGTTAACTAACCTAACTATAGTTAACTAATTTAACCATAGTTAACTAAACCAACCATAGTTAACTAATCTAACTATAGTCAACTAAACTAACTCTAAGTACAATTAATAACCTAATCAAGGATTAGGGAGTTAACTCACCATTTAACAATGGCGGCAACTACATGACGGTGAATGGCTCGATGGACGGTAGCATGGCACGGTGCGGCGGTGGCTTGGCTTGGTGAACGGCGGCACAACTCGGTGAAGGTGCGGCGAATCGGCGGTGGCATGGTTTGGCAACAGCGGTGGCAAGGCACGGTATGGTTCCACGGCGGCAAGGACATGGCTCAAGCTCAGCATGGCGATGAATGGCGGTTCGAATGGTGATGGCAAGGGCGGCAAGGTGATGAAACAAGAAGGAAAAGGAAGACAATGAAGGAGAGAGAGAGAGAGAGAGAGGGTGGGCAGTGGTAGTGTGGCTGAATCAAGAAGAAAGAGAGGGCGAGAGAGAGAAAGTTGTCTTGCTTGTTTTTCTTCTTCACCAAGCCTTCACTTTGCATTAATTGTCACATAAATGCAATCCCAAAACTTATCCAATTTGCTTCTTGAAATTCAAGACAACTTGAGCTAATAATAGAAGAGAAAACAAAGAAAGAAAGAGACAAGGAGAGGGAGGGGGCGGCCACATCTTGAAGGAAAAGCAAGACCAAGCTTTAATTAAACTTGTCTTATAACCATTGATGTAATCTCTTAAAGTCCAACTTTCTAGAAGGGGCAAAAGGGTATTTTTTACCCTCGACACTATTCATACGGGCTTGCACTATTCACGTGGCTTGGGCTTGAATTTTAATGGGCCTAATGGGCTTGATATCCAATGGGTTCTTCATTTGAGCCAAAAATGGGCTTTCGGGGGCAAAACAGTTATTTCCTATTTTAGGGCCTCTTGGTGCCGAATTTAATAGAAAATAGATCCGTCGGTTCATGCTAAGTTTGTAACGTCTCTTTGGTTTTCAATTTTCGGCTTACCGTCACTTATTTAAAAATTTAAGGTTTACCGATAAACTTTGAAATATCGATAATGAAATGTTCAATTCTCTTCATCGGATTAGAATTCATAGTTAAAATCCATCAAATTCCATTTTATTACCTTGACCGTGTGAAAATGTTCGAAAATCTGATTATACACTTTTTCCGAATTAATCGACAACTGTCCTTTGATTAATCCATAAAGTCGAAATTTCGGGATATCACAGATATCATTTTCCATGCTACTCAACAATGTAATGCGAGCAAGAGACTTCTTTTTCTTCTAAGCAACAAATGCTTTTCTGTCCCTTCTATGTTGTGCAGTATTTTCATCTTCAAGTTCTTCCATAACTAGGTTAAAAGCTTCTAGTGCTTCTTGCTCTTCCAGCACATACTGGATTTTCATATTCCAGATTTCATAATTTTCGCCGTTCAATTGCTCTCATTTGTTTAGCTCAGCCACAATGTTCTTAGATGCTGAACCCATTATATTTGAACATTTCAGACATACATTCATGATTTATTAATGCCTAACATTTATGCATCAATTTACACAAACTAATTATATTAATGAATAATTTCACGTAAGGTTTTAGATTCGAAAGTTCACTGCATTTCCAATCATCAACTAAAATCATAATTTGAAACTATCGTTAAGTTCTAGGTTAGAATTCTATCGAATTCTACCAACCTATGAACTCCCACTAGAGAAGATAACTAATAGGAACGACATCATTCAATGATCGTGTTCTCTCGTAATCATAAAAGCATAGCATGATATAATCTCAATATACAAATAATTCACACATAAAATTCACCAAATTGAATGTAAGGTCAAAGCAGTAAATTTACGCTCTAGGGGCAAAATTGTAAATTAACACATGCAAGGGCAAAACTAATAATTTACATTGTCAAGGGTAAAATTGTAAATAAACAGCAAGGGGGCAGAACCGTAAATTAACTGCCTAAAAATATATTTTTATTTTATTTGGTCAACAGTCGATCAATGGTCGGGTCAACGGTCAAATTGATTCGGTCAACGGATTGATCGATCCGGCTTTCGGTCAACGGTTTGACCGAATTGATTGGTCCGGTCAACGGTTGGACTGGTTCGGCCAGGCTAGGATCCCGGTCAACCTGGATCTGCACTTCACTAACGTCAATGAGCAGCCGTGCACGTTTGTGAACGTGTGCGCGTTCCTGTCTCACGTAGCGGCCCTCCTCGACGCGTGTTGGTGCATGTAGCGGCCTCCGGCATCTCCCGGAGACATGCGACCCCTCAAAATTCTCGTATCGATGAGACAAGTCCATTGGTATGATAAAAAACAATTTTCACCGAAGGAAAACTTGCCTATGGGCGATGTTTCGCTACGGCTTGGGGTAGCCCATCATCGCCACGGCATGTGCGACGTGCGACACAATACGGTGTCTGCCGAAAGTGATGAACCACTCAAAATTCTTGTCTCGACGAGCCCTTTCCGTCTATGGTGTGAAAAAAATTTTTCACTGAAAGGAAAATTCGAGAAGAAACATGAATATAACAGTCGAATAGACATTCGTCCGATTTTGCGAACCCAGTTCATTCTATACATTCTCATACAACCATTTCAACATATTCAAGGCTGATAAAATTTCATGGCATGATCAGGAAACAAGAACCAATGCTCTGACACCAATGTTGGAAATGGATTCCTAAATCTCGCACTTGAGAAAAAGTGGAAAAACGTATTCGAACACATTCGAATAAACGTATAAATATGCCCAAAATCATAAACTTGAATCACCGATCGAAAGATATATCACAGGACGAATACCTTGATTGCCACAGATTAAATGCCCTTTTGCGGTCCTAAGAGAGAGATCGAAAGAGCATTCTCTTTGCCGTGTACGTTCTTTTTCGGGGGGAGAAGTGTGTTGTCTGACGAGCGTAATGAAAACAATGATCGTTTTCTATATATGTCAAAAACAGAATAAAAACGCATATTTTTCTTTCCTTGTCGATAGCCTCTAATATTGACAGATTATCAATTATCGGTAATTGCCTATATTGATCTTTTTTATTTATTTATGGAAACACATTCCTAAAACGATTAACAAAATGTGAAAAAACGTGTCAATTCTATACTTGAATCACTGATCGTGCAAGGTATATTACATAAACGAACATACCTCTTTCCTATAGATTAAGAGTCGAATCAGCCTTTGAGAGATCACTCGTCTAGAGATTTCATGTTCGTGAGAGGTCGTGGATTCTCTCCTTTCTTCGTTCTTCTTCAATGTGTCTCTTTCTCTTAAAGCGCCGTACACAAAAGTGTCCACATTTGAAGAATAAAAGAGCGCGATATATGCAACTGCCTTAGAATTTACTTGGATTATGGGCTTGGGTTGGGTTGGCCTAACATGGGCGGCCCATTGCCATAAAAATCCCATAAAACCTATCATCTCCCACTCGTCCATAATGGGCTAAAATAATATCTCTTCTCTACTAACTCCATACTGACAAATAATCTGTGCGATCAGCATACTTTGAGAGCTCGTTGCTATACATCTATTAGGAATACATAGTAGCTTATAATGGACATATTTCTTTTGAGCAAATCTAATATGCAGTACCCTAAATCAATCAGTCACATTTATATCTCTCTTAATCTCTTTAAGTATGATATATTGTATTCACAACTATAATTGACAAACAATCATAATTGGTCAACCTGTGAATACAAAACCAGATAGTGACATTAATAGTAAATTGATCTTCCTCTTCCCTTAAACCTCTCGATTACAGTCCAGCTCGCTTTTTTAGAAATATCCCAGTAAATCGAATCATTCATGGCCATTGGCAACTCCTTAAGTTAGCAAACACTAAATAGAAATTTTGAGAATAAGTAAGAGTCATGAGGGCACTAAATGAGGAATTCTTTTCCTCAAGAGTCTCATACGGCTTAAAAGTTGAGATTTAAACTTTTGTCAACTCTTATTGGTCGTCTCATGCATACGTAGTATGAAATACGTATTATGGTATTCTCTTCTTCTCCATGGAGCGTATGTTTTTACACTTAATATTGTACAGATGATAGTTCAGACACTCTTAATGTCTAACTTGAGTTCACAAATCTATTCTCTTTAAAAAATTCATCAGAACTCACATATGGCATTATAGACATGTAAAGTGAAATATATAGGTTATTTCACTTTCGGATATAATAAATATTATGTCTTCATCTTAACCCTATATTAAGGCGACATCAATATTTTAAGCTCTTGCTCTTAATTATCACCTAGATAATAAGTTTAAAGTTGTCTCATTTCTATTTATCACACAGTAAATAGAGGCGATTACCCGTGTGAGTGGGCTAATCTCTCATATGTCCGACATATCTTTCAATATAATGCACTAAACATTAAAATGCATAAATATGAAATTATCTCATAGGCATTAATAATAACATCAAACTTCATTAATAATGAACATTCGGGGAAAATACAATATTCAGTACATCAGACTCTACGCAGTCCTAAATATTTTACATGACTATAGAAAACATCTCTAGGAATCGGCTTCGTCATAGGATATGCTATCATTCTTTGCGTAGATATGTATTGTACGTTCACTTCATTTCGTGCCACCATATCTTTAACATAGTTGTATCTGATGTCTATGTATTTGGTCTTGCAATGGAACTTGGGATCCTTGATGTAAGCTATTGCTGCTTGGCTATCACAATGTACCAATAACGACGTTGCAGCATTTCTAGTAACACATAAATGATCCAAAAATCTCCTAAGCTAAACACCCTCTTATACTACCGCTGAGAGTGCCATAAATTCGGCTTCTATTGTCGATAGTGCTATACACTGTTGTTTTTTACTGCTCCAAGATATGACGCCATTATTCAGTAAGAACACATGCTTAGAGGTGGACTTCCTCTCATCTAAATCTCCTCCCTAGTTAGCATCAGTATAGTCTTCAAGGTGCAAATCACTTCTTTAATAACTCAGCAAATAATCAACAGTAACCTTCAAATACCTCATAATCCTTTTAATAGTAGTCCAATGTGCTTGAACTGGATTGGATTGGTACCTACTAACCATTCCAACTGCAAAACATATATAAGATCGTGTACACATTATAGCGTACATTAAGCTTCTAACGGCACTAACATAAGGAACACGTTTCATTTGTTCCTATTCTTGTGGAGTTTTAGGACACATTCTAAGGCTCGGTTCTTCACCTTTCACAATAGGAGTATCTATGGGTTTACTATCTTGCATGTGAAATCGTTTAAGAACTTTGTTTATATACGTCTTTTACAAAAGAGACAATAACTTTTTTGAACGATCGCTTGAAATCTTAACTCCACAAATATACGAAGCTTCACCCATATTTTTCATCTTAAAATTGGAAGATAACCAATTCTTAACTGTATTTATAAACTCTATATTGCTCCCGGCAATTAGTATATCATCTATATATAAAGATAATATCAGAATCTTATATTTAGATCTTTTGATATATACACAGTGATCCTCATCGATCATTACAAAATCATATGCCACTATAACATTATGGAAATGTATATACCATTGTCTCGAAGACTGCTTAAGGCCATATATCGATCTCAAAAGTCGACACACCTTTTGCTCTTGGCATTTTGTAATGAAACCAACAGATTGTTTCATATAAATTTCTTCTTCTAGTTCTCCATTGAGAAATGCAGTCTTTACATCCATTTAATGTAATTCAAGATTTATACTTGCTACTATTGCTAGAACAGGGCGAATTGAGGTAAATCTTATAAGAGGAGAAAAAGTTTCTTCAAAGTCAATTTCTTCTTGTTGGTTATACCCTTTGGCCACTAGGCGAGCCTTATATCTTTTGATTGAGTCATCAGCTTCATGCTTTATTTTGAGAACCCACTTGTTTCCAATGGCTTTACGTCCTTCTGGAAGATCAATCACTTTCCAAACCTGGTTTGATCCCATTGACTCCATTTCCTCTTTCATTGCACGAATCCACTTTTCCTTGTCAGGGCATGTTAAAGCCACATTTACATTCCTTAACTCATTCTCATCTTGTGGAGCTACTATGAAAGCTTTCCCTTCAATGTCAAAACGTCGACGGGGAATGCTTTTGCGACTTGTTCGTCGCATAGGAGATTATACACTTGGTACATCATTCTTAATTACGCTCCCATTCAGATTATATAATGACAGTATCATATGATCAATGGTTGCATTTGAGACTAGTTCAGAACCAATCCCTCACTTCTCACATTGCTCCCACTTAAGTCATTATAACGATCTAATGTTTCAAATAGAGAGTAGTCATCTCCTATTTCGCCTTTTCTAGGAAATTCATTCTTTAAGAATGTTACATCTCGGGATTCGAATTCAGTTACACTTTCACTTTCTTGTTCACCTATAAACACATACCCCTTCGAGTGCTCTGAGTATCTTATGAAAATACTATTTTTGCCTCTTGGACCCAATTTTCCATACTTGTGAGAGGCCTCATGGGTATAGGCAACATAACCTCAAGGTTTAAAAAAACTCAAATCGAATTTTCTACTTGTCCATAACTCATATGGAGTAGAAGTAACTGATTTAGAAGGCACACGGTTAAGTATATAGGCAGCAGTCAACAAAGCATCACCCCAAAAGGTAATAGGTAGTTTAGCTTGTGCCATAAAAGACCTAACCATTTTCATTAGGGTTCTGTTTGTCCTCTCCGCTACACCATTTTGTTGAGGAGTCTATGGAACATACAATTATTTTTCTATTCCTTTTTCATCACATAGATTTCTGAACTCATCAGATAAATATTCTCAATCTCGATCGGATCTTAATACTTTTATCTTCTTATCTAACTGATTTTCCACTAAGGTCATAAATTTCTTAAATCAACTCAATGCTTTAGACTTATGAGAAATCATATCGACATGTCCAAATTGAGTATAATCATCTATGAAAGTGATGAAGTAAATAGCCCAATGCCTTGCTCTTACATTCATTGGACCATAGATGTCTGTGTGGATTAATTGCAAAGGAAACTCAGCTCTTGTTCCTTTTCCAAATGGTTTCCTTGTTGTTTTTCTCGCTAGGCAATGCTCACAAACAAGCAAATCGGCTTTTTCAATATTGCCCAATAAGCCCTCTTTGGCTCATCTATTCATTCGTTGTTAGCCAATATGACCAAATCTAGCATGCCATACATTCACATCATTATCATAAGATTCAGAAAATGCAAATAGGGAATAACAAACATTACAATAAAACCATCTAGGAAATGTCCTGAACCATAATAACTTGTACTTCAAAATAAGTCAACACCTTTGTTATGGATATTCAAACTAAAATCAAGTCTAACTAACACCAACACGGAAATAAGATTTCGACGAATTTCTGGAGCGTATAACACGTCATACAAGAACAAGGTGCGGCCACCACGCATCTTCAATTGGTCGAGGGCGAAGAAGTGCATATTTCTAGGTTATGCACATGGGTTGAAAGGCTACCGACTGTGATGCACTGATCCCAGATCACCTAATTTTTTAATCAGCAGAGATGTGATATTTGATGAGACTACATTGCTTCGAGAGAGGAGTCTTGAGACACTACCAATAGAGCAAACAGATTATGGTGTCAGTAGTGAGGTGGAGCTTCAAGTGGAGACTCTAGAGACCTCTGGGGTAATAAAGATTGAGACTACAGATGAGGCTGCAGTTTCTGAAGTTGGTGATACTAAACAACTAGTAGAGCCGCAGCACACTATAGCTACAGACAGACAGAGAAGGAAAACTAAACCATCGGTACGTTATGGTTATATAGATAGTGCTTATGCATTGACTGGAGGTGGAGACAAATGAGCCTTCATCTTACTTTGAGGCGATGACTAGTGGTAAGTCGTCGTAGTGGCTAGGGGCTAAGATTGAAGAGATGGAATCACTCCATCGAAATCAAACATGGGAGTTGGTCAAAGTATCCAAGAGCTAGCAGATTGTTGAAAACAAATAAGTCTACAAATGGAAAGAGGGCATTCCCAGTGTCAAGGCCGCGAGGTATAAGGCGAAACTTGTAACGAAGGGGTATACTCAGTGGGAGAGCATTGGCTATAATGAGGTGTTCTCTCCTATGGTAAGACATACTTCTATACGTATATTACTTGCCTTAGTTGTTTCACAGGATCTCAAGCTGGAGCAGCTAGATGTGAAAACGGCGTATCTTCTCAATGAGTTGGAGGAGCAGATTTACATGAGGCAGCCTAGGGGATTTGCTATTTTGGGTAAGGAAGATCATGCTTGCCTGTTAAAAAAATCTTTGTATGGGCTGAAACAGTCTTCTAGACAGTAATATAAGCGTTTTGATATTTTCATGACTAGTCAAGACTATTCGAAAAATTAGATGGATAACTGTGTTTACTTTAGGAGATTGGAAGATGGGTCTTTGATATATTTACTATTATATGTTGATGATATGCTGATAGTAACTAAGAATATGTCTGATATTGATATGCTGAAGAGGCAATTAAGTGTTGAATTTGAGATGAAAGATTTATGTGTTGCAAAGAAAATATTTGGTATAGAGATTTTGCTTGACAAGACTGCAGGATTTTTACGTCTATCTAAAAAAAAGATATATTGAAAAGATTGTTGCACGTTTTAATATGTAGTTAGCAAAATCTGTAAGTAGACCTTTAGTGAAGCACTTTAAACTTTTAGATAAGTTATCATCGTAGACTGAGGAGGAGGAGAAGGAACGTACGTCCCGTGTTCCTTATTCTAGTGGAGTGGGTAGTATTATGTCTGCTATGGTTTGCTCTGGCTTGATATTTCATAAGCAGTGAGTGTTGTTAGTCATTATATGAGGCATCTTGGTAAAGCTCATTGAGAAACTGTGAAGTGGATCCTTAAATATTTAAAGGGGATTGCAGACGTTGGGATAGTATAATGAAGGGATGGCAATGGCAATGAGACCATGGGTTATATGGATTCGGACCATGCTGGTGACTTGGATGAGTGCAAGTCTTTAGCATAGTACGTATTTACGCTAGCAAGTGGTGCAGTGAGTTGGAAGGCATCCTTATAGGATCACATTACCTTGTTTTCGACTAAGGCATAGTACGTGGCATTGACTTTTATAGCGAAGGAAATGATATCGCTATGAGGTTTGCTTTCAAACTTTGGGTTAGAGCAGAAAAGTGTTGATATACATTGTGATAACCTAGGTGCGATATATCTAGCGTATAATTCGGTTTATCATGAGCGGATGAAATAAATCGATATCGAGTACCACTTCATCCAAGATGTCTTAGCGAATGGTAAGGTTGTTGTGAAAAACAACGCTACAGCGGAGAATCCCACAGACATGATGACTAAGCATGTTCCTTTGGCGAAGCTCAAGCTTTGCTTGAGCACAATTGGCATCTGTAGAGAGTGAGCACCCGTCCGGACGTTGGGAGAGCAGCATGGATGGTGAGCACTATGACTTGGCTTCAGACATGGATCCAAGGTGGAAAATTGTTAAAATACGTCTCGAGTTTGAACCGTGTACGAAACTCAATCAAGATTTTGATTTGCTCAAAATCTTGGTGTTGCCTTTTATGGATAATTATCTTGGATGATAATGGATATATATTAGTCCAAGATTACATCAAGATGATATGGTGGCGTAATATTCCATCCAAGTTTGAGCGGTTGACCGAGACATGGGCATCTTAGACAATCACGTACAAAATAAAGCTTGTGGGCCTAGGGGTAATAAAAGGAAAAAAGAAGAAGGGAGCTAGGTCTTGCTTCCTGCTGCAGCCATACAAAAGGAAAACAGAAAGAAGGGAGGCGTGTGTTCTGAAAAAGAAACAAGAGCTGCACGAAGAAGAGAAGAAAAGAACGCACAACATCCTTGGTTTTCTGGAACACGGTGATTTATGCTTTGTGAGTTTATATCCAATTGAGTTGTTTGTTTGTCAACGCGAAAATACCAGAGAAATAAATGAGGAATAATAAGGGCACTAGAAATTTACGTAGTTCGGTCTGAGTATCGGTACCTACATCCATGGAGAGAGCCAACAACAAATAATCCACTGTAATCGGTATATTTGTATATATCCATGTATGAACCAATATTGAGGTAGGTTTTGTCCTCTCCCTCTATCGTTACAATGAACATCTCCTAAGTTAAGGTTGGGAGGGTAAAGACAAACATCCGAGGAACTTCTTTTCTTTGTGATAGACATATTACATACAATGCAGTGTGTGAATCAGCTACGAACAACGTGCGAAACTGGTGCATCAGAAACTCGTAGTCACTGTGAATGTAGCGAACTCTCGGCGATTCTGGTGGGGGGGTGTTGATCCGGTTAGTGGAGTTGTTGCTCTTGTTGTTCTGCATAGTAAACTTGAAAGTCTTCTGCATCTTGGGAGTTTGTTATATCATGCTCAGCACTGGTTCCTTGCCCTTCCTATTCTCGAATGGCTTTCAGTTGGAGGCTTCAACATCCTGAATCTGATTGGTACAGAGGCCATTGTCGATCCTTTCTCTGATTATCACTAGGTTGCAAAACTTGACTAAGTATGGCTCGCCATCAACCAGTACCAAGGGGCTTCAAGGGTCTTCATGAAAATTTGGATCATCTATATATTGTTGGTAGAGGGCCTTCCTTGAGTAGCTTGCGCACGCGGAAGCTGAGAGCAATCCTTGAAGGTTTCATTCTTCCTTTACTCAAATTACTTCGAGTTCTGACGGGCTGGAGATATCTCTATGTTTGATCGGCATTGCTGAACAAACATCTCTTCGAGGTCATTCCATGCCAAGAGGTCCATCGAGTTCAAGTGGGCACACCATTGAGGGCTTGTTTAGCAACGATTTCGATTCTCTGATTTTGCTCCTCAGAACGGAAAAAGATGGAATCTTGTTTGGTAACGAAAATGATTCTGATTATTAAAATCAGTGATTCTATTCCCGAAATTAGTTTTGGAGCAAAAACAAGAATATAAAAAAATTGATTCTTTGTCCCATAATCACTTTTGAGAAACAATTATTTTTTCAAAAATAAATCATTTTTTGCCCTTGAACGTTTTGTATTTTCATTCTATTGTTGTAACAAAGCCTAATAAATCTTTAAAGAAATGATAAATGTCTTAACTACATAATATTTCAAAGTAGATGTCAAAATGTTAATCAAGTTTTACTAATCACAATGGTTTTTTCATTTCCAAAGAACTTACTTAAAACGAATCTCATAGATGTTGCATCTCCTTTTCATGACTTTCTCTTCTTTCTATTATGGCCCTGGTCAAGCTATTGCAGAATCCCCTTTTCTCTTTTTTTCATCTTTCTCTCCTTTTCATTGTTTTAAAAGTGGGTAAGAATAAAGCAAAATCACCCAAATTTAAAGTTACCACCTCATTTCATATTTACTTTCCAATTTGAACACGATGCCATGTTTCAACTCTCATTTGTCCCATCCCTTTCCTTTGGCTGGCAAAGATGAAATGAAATGAATTCGAAGGCATGACTCGATGCCTTCGCACTTGCTCTATTGCAACTCTAACGCAGGCCTAATAAAATTGCATATCTTCTTGACAAACGAGAACAAAAGGGCAGAAAATTTGCTGCAATATCCCTACCCCCACCCCCCAAACAACAAGAGTCTCGTGACTCTTTTCCTCGCAATACAATATTACAGCACACCAGCAAAACTTTGGCTGCTCTATCTAGACCAATCCCATCTTTCAGCCACAAGTTCTTTGTACATTTTTTGGTGATTGGCTAGTCTCTCTCTCTCTCTACTGCTTCACAACAATTTGCATCTGATTCTCTTCTCTCTCTCTCTCTCTCCTTTTGTTCTCTGGCAGAACCAACCTTCATGGTGTATATCCTTAGCCAAAAGCACATCACTCTCCAATTTGTGGATTATGCGTACACCCAAAAGTAGGAGAAGACATTTTACAGAATAGTAGAGGAATGACCAAGAGTAAGAGGCTAAGGGAATTCAGAGACTCAGAAAGTTCATTATCTTCTTGCTCATATATGCCCTTCAATGATTGAGGAATCTACTAGAAGATAAAAAGAGAAGTGCTCATCACAATAAGGTAGTGAAATCAATAGAAGAAAATAACCCACCATTTAGATTTAATCCCAGTGAAAATAGTAATTAGTAATTCGAAAGATGAGACAATTTCAATGCATATTGATTGGGTTTTGTTTTGATGAAAGCATTTGACAAGAAAGTGAGATTGAGAACTAGAAATTATGTGCAGTTACCAAACGCATTGCTATTCCGAGAACAGAAATTTTGTGTAGTTACCAAATGCGTTCTGATTATTTGAAACTCGTCCAGGGAACAGAATAAAAAATAATCAATTCTGTTATTTTTTGAATCAGAATCGTTGCCAAATGTGCCCTAAGGTGCCAGACCAATAAGGCTTTCATGTATGGTCTGGATCATAAGCTTGTTGCTTTTCAAGTAGCAAGTCTTTTCTTTGATGAGTCAGAGGGCGGTCAATACCATTGTACTTATCAAATTCAGGCAGCTTGATTTTTCTGGGATCTCAATGTCAATGTCGGTGAAGAATCCCATGTCCTCAAAGGGAGTCTTGCCCACATCATCTTGCTCGGGTTTGATCTTTCTTCCTAGACGGTCCAAACCTTTTATCTACAGCTTCTGGAGCTCATCAGATGTTGCCCCCTCGTCTGGCTGGGCTTGATCCTTGACTGGTGTAACCACGGGAGGTGTCTCATCAGCAGCTTGATTTGTTGATGAGTGCATGGCCACTTTGGAAGAAACGACGGCAGACAGCAAGTCGAACTTAGCAGTGAGGTCCATGAAGTCATGCTCGAAGGCGGGGAAGCGGACGCCACCAACTGACAAAGTATCTTGTGCCATTCTGGTCTTAGATCTAGTTTGAACTAGACTTCAGAGGACAGGGTGCTTTTTAGGAGCTATTTTTTTAGCATGCATTGGCTCAAAGAGACATCGCTCATTGAGCCACATCAAAAGCGCGCTGGGCCGTGGGAAAAGGTAGCTGGACATAAAAAGAATGTTGGGCCCAAAGAAAAGAGCTTTAGGGCTGTGCCGGGCCCGCACGAGCTCAGCTCAAAGCCACCCAGGCACTGCAGACCACCAATGTGGCACTGACATAGCACCCCGTTTGTGCCGGAACTGCCAGGTGGCGTGCACCCCTTATTATCCTCAATAATATTGATAAGGGCTTATGCCTAAACATTTATTGCAGAGTATGCATGGCAAGGCTCATGCAATGCGCGGTCGATGTGCGGCCTCGATAGGTTAATTGTGGATTAGTGTCGAGATCTTGGGTTATCTCGATTTATTGGGACGTTCTAGAGAGTTTTTGCAGGATGGGCTTAGTGTGAGGCTTATTATGGTGAATTGGAGCTGATCCACCCTTTAACCTATTCTAGTGGGCTTGATGTCAACTCATGTCCTCATGATATGGGCCACTCATCCCTAATTCGCATTCTCTCGTGGCAAAACACTATACGTTTATTTAACACAAATAAATCGTCACCCAGTAAAATCCTGTTCAAAATATATGAAATGGCCGGCCTTTTACTTGGAAAAGTCTTATACATTAAAACACTTCTTTTCTCTTTAACTTGATACAATAACCATTTCTTCTTTCTTTAGTGACGAACCTGCAATCTACAACTTCATGACACCGCGCTTCTTGGACTAGGTCTTATCACTGGTGAGAGACGGCATTCTAGAATCCTTTCTTAGTTGGCTGAGAAATAAAGAAACAATACATATTCTCCTTCTACATGGTTATACATAAATAAGACATGTATGGCTCTATAGCTTTTTAGCAACATCAAGCATTATCGATCAAGCTTGACATTCTTTTGCAGAGTTCTTGTTTCGTATTATCAAAAGATTTTTTCCATGGCGACTCGCATTCTCTTCCTTGGGCTTGCAACTCTTGTAATTACTGTTGCAGTGGCGGATCAGAGTCCCCTTCAAGATTTTGTGTCGCAGACCCTTCCAATGGAGGGGAACATTTTAAGTGATGTTTAATTGATATAATAGAAGATACATTGAGAAAATATTTTAGGCTTGCAAGTCATAACAATAACATCCGTTGTCTCCTACAGGTTTTGTGAATGGGTTCGCATGCAAAGACCCCAAAATGGTCCAAGCCAATGACTTCAAAACTTCAGAGGGCTTCACTTAGCCGGCAACGTATCCAACTCAGTCGGAGCAAAAGTGAGTCCTGTGACCGTGACTCAGTTGCCGGGGCTCAACACGCTTGGCATCTCCCTCGCTCGCATCGACTGTGCACCATGGGGCATCAAACTGCCCCACATGCATCCCCGTGCCACGAGATCTTGACGGTCATCAAAGGTACTCTCGAGGTCGGGTTTGTCACCTCCAACCCCAATAACCTTCTCATCACCAAGGTCCTCTCTAAGGACGACGTGTTTGTTTTCCCCGTGGGACTCATCCATTACCAGAGGAACGTCGGATATGGCAACGTCATTGCCATCGCGGCTCTCAACAGCCAAAACCCTGGTGTCATCACGATTGCAAATGTGGTTTTCGGATCTAATCCGGGCATCGCAATGGACATTCTTGCCAAGGCATTCCAAGTCAAGAAGAGTATCGCTGGTCAGATCCAGTCCAAGTTCTAGAAAGTGAAAATTCGAGATTCAATTGCCACTTAAGGATTCCCTTGTGTGTATGGACATTTGGGACCAATTATTTGTTCATTGTTTTTGTCCATTATTTATTCAATCTTGCGTCATTATTCTTTGTCTAGAATCACAGACCTATCGACCATTAAAGCAGTGTTTGTGTTACTAATGCTATTTACTTCTTCATGTGCAAGCTTTTAGTGTTACGGTCCTCCTTCTTTCGAAAGAGTTTAGGAATATTAATTCGTGCTTTCGACATCGGAATTGGGACTTGATTAATTACCCTGGTTATAGCAGATCGTCCCGTTAGAAATTGCTCACATGACGACTGCGCGTAAACATATACCCATAAAATTACCTAAAGTTGTATATCTTCAAATCAAGCACCACCAATTCACACTAAAAGCTTAAATTTGTTAAAATATCAGCTCGAATTGTTAAATTGATTACCGTGGTTGTAGCAGATTGGTCCCCTTTAGGAATTCCTCTTGTGACTATACAGCGTAAAGATATGTCAATTTGTCGTTGTTGACTCCAATAACCCATGAAATTATCTATAACTGTACATGCATTTATCCTATGACTCCAATTTATGGGGCAAGGCAATCAATTCTATGGAAGAATTTATAATATTCTGCTTATCTACAGTTTTATTGAACGGCTCAGCACGTGCATCTAACGTATGACTCTCATTTTGTTGGAATAGCATATCCTATCTGAAAATTTCTATAGGTATAATAGTGTGTTCATAATTACATTTTTTTATATGCTTTTGCACTTGTATACAAAAACCCGTCTTGATATCGTAAAATAATTTAAGGTGTTACGACATTCATATACTTAGTTACCACAGCGTATCGCAAAATTGTATGATATGGCTAGGGTAGCATAGAAGTGTCCTTTGTATTGGAAATAATATCTCTCAATAGCCAAGCAATTAAAAAAATTACTCTCAATCATATCAAAACCAGTCAAGCAGTCCTTGTACTCTTGGCAAGTGCCGTAAGAATTTCCAAAGTTGATAGATTAATTTTACCTTTCTTTGTATAAAGGATTTTATCTTTCCATATATAAAGGTCGTAGCCCAGGATAGATATTCTATTGCATATATCCTAGCTAATGTCTTTCTATAAACTATTAGCTAACTTGTACTCTAAACACATATAAGAAATAACAGTAATAAAATGTATCTTGTCCAATTCTTCATAGTATTAGAGCCTACTACTCACATGCACATCGTTCATTTTTTCTCAATGGCGGAAGAATCCTCAGACACTAGCGTTCCTATGATAGTCATTGGCCCCTCTTCAAATAACGCCACCATGATTGTGTCGATCAATGCAACTATGCAACTACCCTCAAGTTAACATCGATGAATCATCCCTACTGGTTGGCTCAGTTTAATTCTTTGCTCCTGGGCTACGACTTAATGAGGTATGTAGATTGAACCAAATTTTGTTCGTCTAACACCATTGCTACCGATAGCAAAACTACTGCCAATCCATTTTATTCTCATTGGATATGCCAAGATCAACTATTGCTTCATGTAATCATGACTTTCACTTTTGACTCAATCGTGCCTCTCACCGTTTTTGCCAAAACAGCACATGAGGCTTGGAACAAACTTTCGTATCTCTTTGCCAACAAGACGTGTTTGCGTGTCATGAGTCTCAAGGAGCATTTAATCCTCACAAAGCGTGACACTCAATCAGTAGTTGAGTATTTACAAGTCGTCAAAGGAATTGCTGACAAACTTGCCATCACCGATTCTCCAATTAGTGATGATGATTTGATAATCAATGTTCTAAATGGGCCCGGCTCCTCTTCAAGGAAATTTTGTCGCCATTAGAACATGTGAATCACCCATTTCCTTCAAAGAACTCCATGATAAACTTGTCAACTTCGAGCAATATCAAATAAGGGAAGAGAGTCAAGGTGAATTGACTCTTATCACCGCAAATCATGCCAAGAGAGTTACTCATAGACACACCAACCAACATCCCATTTAAAATCAAGGCTCGAACTCCTTCCAATCAACTCGAAAAATTCATTTATGAAGGAGCAACAATTATGATTGTAACCAACCTATTCAGAAAGCACGAGTTCAGTGCCAACTATGTGAATGGGTAAGTCACTTGGCCAAGCAATGCTGTCAGACCGAACAATATTTCTCGTATCCTCCTACTGCAAACGGCACAGTGTTGTCTCACCAAGCCGACCAAGGATGGCTCATGGACTCTGAAGTGTCTCATCATGTCACTTCAAGTCTGGAAAATCTCTCTCTAAATTCTAATTATAAAGGCGTGGATGAAATCGTTATTGCTGATAGCTTCGGTTTCCAAATTACACGGGTTCAACTAAACTTTCCTCCCCTGCTATTTCATATTCATTGTCATATTTTTTATGTGTTCTTGATATTAGTAAAAACTTGATACATGTTTCAAATTTTTGCAAGACTAACCAAACATCCATGGAGTTTTTTCTTGACCATTTTTTTTTTGTGAAGGATCGGCGCACAGGGGCAACTCTCACACAAGGCTTGTCATGACCTAAAAATTAGCCTAATGGATTACTAAGTTAATTAACCTAGTTCAGACTCTCTCAAGTCCATACAAAATCACAACTTAGGTTTGATATTGAATATGCAAAGGATTTCAACTTGGAGTCGCCACTAACATGTGAGGTGTTCATGCGGGTGCACAAACATTATTTAACAACAAACAATCAAAGTGTTAAATAAATTGGAAGGATAAGAGTAAGAGTGATGTATCTGGTCATTGCAGCCTAATCCCTAGCGTTTTATTCCAAACGCAAGACTCAAACTAATGCATTTTTTGAATTTTCAATTATTTAAATGAATGCAATAATGTATGCAATGCAACCTATGCAACTATACTAATTACGCTAAATGAGAAGCAAATGATAACTTATTCTGACATGACATGTAAGGCATTTATCTAAATGACCTAACTATGTGACATGCAAAATGACGTACAAATAATGACGTTCAAGACTATATTACGTAGCAAATGAAATTTAATCTAAATGACATGCAACCTTAGATTAAATGACCTAAACATATAAAATAAGTTAATGAACCTAGACATGCATACCAAATGAATGAACCTAGGAATACATACTAAATGACATGGCAAGGATGCAGCATGGCATAAGATGAATGACGTGGCAACCCCAAAAGACATGGCAAGATATGCATATGCAAATGACCTTTTTTTAGTATTTTTTTTAATGGAAATTCGAAATTGGGAATTAATGTAATTAAAACTATCCTAAATGATAATTATCCTAAACCGTCTAGGAAATAATTTAAATTAAATCCTATATTTTTTAGGAAAAAGATGTGCTCTAGATAATAATCATTTAGACCAAGTTTCTTGTGATATCTCGAAATTTCAACTTTATGGATTAATCAAAGGATAGTTGTTGATTTAATTCGGAAAAAGTGTATAATCTGATTTTTGGATGTTTTCGCACGATCAACGTAATAAAATGGAACTCGATGGATTTTAACCACAAATTCTAATCTGATTAAGGATATTGAATTTTTGAGGATTGAGAAATGAACATTGGACTTTGTCTCCTCGTTTTCCAATTTTATCGGCAGACACTAAATTGATCCCGAGCGATGGTATTTTTTAATCAAGCGATCGAACGACAGAACCGGCAAGGCCAACGAGCCTCTTTTTCTTCAAAGTCGGCCACAAGGGCCTTGAGTGGAAAATTACAGTTTTGCCCCTTGGATGAAAATTACAGTTTTGCCCTTGAAGTAGAAATTACCAAAATGCCCCTATGAGTAAAATGACCAAAATGCCCCTTCTATAAGGTAGATATTTATGGATAGGGGGACAAGATTTTTGGTGCATTTAATGTGGGTTGAGCTTGGGGATCAAGTTTGGGAAGATTAAGACTTTTCTCTCTCTCACTCTTCCACTCTTTCTTTTTCTCTCTCTTCTCATGCTCTCTCCCTCTCCCCCTCTCATTTTCTGTTTTTCCCTTTCCTCAACACCACCATCACCAAACCATCACCATCTCCACGCTGTCCTTGCCGCCGAACCACCTAGCCATCGCCGTCCTCACATCACTACCGTCTCGCCGTCCGCCCATGCCGTTCTTGCCGCGCCAAGCTCTGCCGTCCAAGTCATCGAGCCAAGCTGCCATTCATACCCATTTTCCATCCACGTACCATCGCTGAGCCACCACCGCCTTCGCACCGTCACCACCATCGTCGCTGCCGCTGTTAAACGATGAGTTAATTCCCTAATCCTTGATTAGGTTGTTAATTGCGCTTAGGGTTAGATTAAGTGAAGTTTAGAGTTAACTATGGTTGGATTAGTTAACTATAGTTGGATTACTTAACTATGGTTGGATTAGTTAACTATGATTGGATGAGTTAACTATGGTTGGATTAGGTGATAAGTTATCATGAAATGATAAGTGGAAGTGATAGGTTATCAAGGAAAATTATAAGCTATCACCAAAGGGGCAATAAGCTATCAAGGCTTAAGTGATAAGCTATTGAAAAATGGATGATAAGCCATCGTCAATTAGGCGATAAGCTATCGAGGAACTATCGATAAGCTATCAAGGTTCGACTGATAAGTTATTAATTAGTATACTTTGTGCTGGTGATATATGGTGTTTCTATATATTTTTTGGTATGATTTAAGACGAGGATTGCCTTGGAAAGGTAATTGTTTTATGAACTATCATTTCTTGTTTGAAAATAATGTATTTTTGACATATAAATGGTGATTTGTGTGGTGTCGTGCTTAGATACCAAGTTTTACGTGTTGAAATAATCTAGTAGACTTGAAAAATGAAGCACGTGAAGTTTGATGAGAAAAGTATGTCTGTGTGATCACATGTGATTATTTTATTGCATTTTTACGTGTGAAAATAGCAATAAGTTCGACATATGATGTTACACCCTGAGCCCTCGAGCACGCGACCATCCGGATACACTTATCCTTTGGGTCAATAAATGCGATGTCCCAGGACACGTCGTCGACCTATTCATTTTATCTTTTGAATTGCGCATGCGGAAATGAATAACAACACCCGACAGCAGGGATAGAAGGAAAAACAGAATAACAAATAGCATTACAAAAACACGCATTTTTATTTATGAACATGTTAACCCTAAGAAATCTATATTTATAAGCCCTTACTTACGGGCCACTTCCTACATGACCAACAAAAAGGGACCGGGGGTCGGGTTAACTTAAACTTCTCTATGCGATGGCACCTTGAACTGCACCTGTCGACATTCCATCTTACGGTCCTGAAAAATGGTTAACAACAACTAATGAGATAAAAATCTCAGTAAGGTAACAACCTAATTCTCGCGTAGGGTGCTGATTCACTCAGAGCATACCCTAAACATGCAACTCGACGTCGATGACAGATCAATAGTGAGCGACTCTCGCTCTAAACAATCTATATCAGGTTCGGTGACTCTCACCAATCAATAGACAATTCACAGGCATTCTTACCTTGCCTTGGCACATGCACACGCCTTGCATATTATCAGTTATAATAGCACTCTAAAAAAATAATGCATCAGCTAAGTCAATCGGAACGCATCACTATCCCTCATGGACAATGCATCTAGGCGTATTCCAATTTTATGTCAAGACCCACGGATTAGTCCGCGCAAGACTCCCGCCAAGACCCACAGATCAGACCGCGTAAGGCCCCTACCAAGACACACTGATCAGTCTGAGCAAGGCACTACCAAGACCCATGGATTTCTCCATGCAAGGTACTTCCAGCATGACCGGGCATTGCCCCAAAATCATCAAGCGTGGCAAAGTCCCCTCCCCATAGGCAGACGGCATTCCCGAAGGAGAATCGGTCTGGCCTCTACCACAATTCATCATCCGACCCAGTCAGGCATCTGATAGATCTTCACCATCCTAGCCCTGCTAGAACCTGATCCTACCCTGCTAGGACTTCGATCACACGGGCATCATCCCCAATCACCATTGGGGGTCCGTACACTTTTGTGATCATACGAACATACATGCATTCAAATCTCATCTCTTCTTTCTTTTTTGTCAATGCACTCACAATACGTGCTCATGCCATATGTCATGCTCATTGCCATTTTCACACGAAAAATGCAATAATTAAATCACACAAACATGCTTTTCATGCCAAACTCCACGTGCCTCACTTTTCAAATCAAATACTTGGTTCCAAAGCATAACACTCAGCATTTCAACACGGTACCACAACAATTCTCATTTTCATGCCAAAATACATTCTTTTCTACTATAAACTCACAAAGGATATTACTCTTATTTTTCCAAGGCCATTTTTCATCTTAAAAACTTACCAAGCACATATAGAAAATTTAACCCAACCATGATTAATTAACCTAACCATGGTTAACTAACCCAACTATGGTTAATTAACCCAACTATGATTAACTAACCTAACCAAGGTCAACTAACCTAACCAAGGTTAACTTAACACAACCATGGTTTAACTAACTAACCATAGTTAAAAGTCTAATTGCACCTTAAACTAACCCTAAGTGCAATTAACAACCTAATCAAGGATTAGGGAGTTAACTCACCGTTTAACGGTGACGGTGACTACGGCGATGACGGTGGCGACGACGCGAAGATGATGGTGGTGGTGGCTCGGTGACGGCGCGTAGATGGAAAATGGGTATTAACGGTGGCTCGACTCGGTGTGGAGCGGCGTGTGGACGGCGGTTTGGTACGGGCTCGGCGCGGCGGCACGGCTTGGCGACGACGGCCTAAACGTCGGCGGCAAGGGCACGGCTTCAAGGCACGTCTTGGGTAGCACGACGGCAAGGTGAGGGCTGTGAAACAAGAAAGAAAAATGGTGAAAATGGGGGAGAGAGGAGGGAGCTACGAATTTTGAGAGGAAAGAGAGAGAGTGAGATTGGTCTTGCTTCATCTTAACCAAGAGTGCATTATTGCCTCTCATCAATGCAACTCAAAATATCTCCTTTGTCTTCTTGACTTTCAAGACACATTCAAGGCCATTAATTAAACAAAGAAGACAAGACAAAGAGAGGGCAAGGGGGAAGGCATGAAGAAAGCAAGACAAAAAGCTTTAATTAGCTTTGTCTTAAGTCCATAAAGCCATCTTCAAAATATCTCATTTTCAAGAAGGGCAAAAGGGTAATTTCCACCCTCGGCACTATTCATTCGGCACTATTCACAGGCTGCACTATTCACGTGGCTTGACACTATTCACATGGCTTGGGCTTGAATTTGATGGGCCTAATAGGTCAAAAATCCAATGGGCTCTTTAATTGGGCCTAAAATGGCTCTTTCGAGGGTAAAATGGTCATTTCCCCTTATAGGCTTTCTTGAAATCCAAAAATAATAGAAAGTAGGCCCGTTGGTTCATGCTAAGCCCGAAACGTCTCTTCGTTCCTTAATTTTCGACTTATCGACTTTTCTGTGAAAATTCAGGGTTTACCGATAAACTTTGAATTATCTGAAACGGAACGTCCAAAACCTTTCATCGGATTTGAATTCATGATATAACATTCATCGAATTCTAATTTATTGCCTTGACAGCGTGAAAACGTCAGAAAATCCGATTGTACACTTTTTCCCAATTTGAATCGATAATCGTCCGTCGATTAATCCATAAAGTCTAAATTTCGGGATATCACATATGAGCACGAATCATGGCATGAGCATGAATCATGGCATGAGCACATATCTTGAGTACATTGGCTAAAAGAAAGAATAAATGAGAATGGCATGCATGATTGGTGTGCTCATGTGATCACAAAAAGAGTACGGACCCCCAAGAGGCTTGGGGATAATGCCTAATTTATAGGATTCCTGGCGGGGTCGGGATGATGATGATGATAATATCGGATGCCCAGCAGGATCGGATGACCGATTACGATAGAGGCCAGATCGATTCTCCTTTATGGAATGCCGTCCATCTTCGGAGGAGGTTGTGACGTTGCCGCGCCTAATGGTTTTTGGGACGATGCCCAGTCATGCCGGAAGACCGCCAACCGGGGGTTGTGCCGTGGCCCAAAGAGGTCGAGTACCACCAACCTTCGGGTTATGCCCGAGAGCGGGCGTAATCACTAGGCATAAAATTGGAATACGCTTGGATGCATTGTTAATGAGGAATTGTGATATTTGTGTTTTGACTGCCTTGGCTGATGTATTCTTCATCAAATGTTATAACTAATAAAATACAGGGTATGTGCCAAGGCAAGGTAAGAATGCTTGTGATTTATTGGTTGGCTGGTATTGAGTTAAGTCACTCGAACCTGTTGTAATTAAAGCAAAGCGAGAGTTGCTCGCCATTGTTCTGTCATCAACATAAGCTGCATGTTTAGGGTATGCTCTAGGCGAATCAACACCCTACACAAGGCTTATGTTGTTGACTTACAGAGATTTCATCTTACTCATTGTTGTTAACCGCTTTTTAGGGCCATAGAATGGAAGGTCGACAGGTGCGGTTGAAGGTGCCCTCGCATAGAGAAGTTTAAGTTAACCCGACCCCAGTACCTTTTTGGTGGTCTCGATAGGAAGGGTCCCGTAGTGAGGGCTTGTAAATATAAACTTCCTAGGGTTAACATGTATGTAAATAAAGTGTGTGTTTTGCTAATGATCAATGTTCTGCTGTTTTTCTTGCTATCCCTGTTGTAATGTTTGTTCGGGTGTTTATTAATCGTTTCCGCTTGCATTAATCAAAAGATAAAAAGAACGGGTCGACGACGTGTCCTAGGATGTCGCATTCAAACGACCCAAGAGAAGTATCGGGATTGTCACGCGCTCGAGGGTCGGGGTGTGACATCCCCATTTTGGTATCAGAGCATGGTTATAACCTAAAGTGATAATGTGCATTGGGTTTTGGGATAGTTAGTTTGGAAAAACACCCCATGCTTGTGATTGCTAATTGACTTTCAGGAACATTGTTCTTGAGTTCTAATCTCATGTCGAACTTTGACACGTAGGAAATCCTGTGAGATGAGTAATCTAGACCCAATGATCCCTAGAATAAGGGTAGCCCCGGACTAAGAAGGTGCTCGAGGAAGAACGCAAGAAAATCCCAAAATAGATAGAATTTTGCAAGCTCCAGAAGCTATGGGAAATCTCATGGGGGCAACAACCTTAGAATCAAGCTGATGCCGCAACTACAGCCGTCGTACCCAATGAAGTCCTGTTAGCTGGAAATGAGAATGGCGACCAACTAATGCATAGGGTGGTTGAGCAGTTTCTGAAGCTTAAGCTGCCAAAGTTGACCAGAGCGGGTGATCTTGAGGCTGTAACCCTCTAGATTAAGGAGTTGGAAAAGGCTTTCGCTTTGTTGAGGTGCGCGGAGGAAGACAAAGTGATGTTGACTATTTATCAACTGCACGGTAACGCTAGCTCTTGGTGGGAAGCCACTCGAAGAATCTTGAAGGTATGATTCCGGTGTGGGTGCCTTCATTGGAGCTTTCAACGGAAAGTATTTCTCGGACTGTGCTAGAGAACAGAAGATAGCTGAATTTCAGTGACTTTGTCAAAACCATCTGTCGGTAGACCAATATGAAGCGAAGTTCACCGAGCTATTTAAGTATGCGCCGAGGCTGATTGAGGATCCGGTGGATAAAGCGAAGAGATTCCGAGATGGTTTGAAATCAGAGATTAAGGACCAATTGGTGCCGCTAAATCTCAAGGACTATGATGAGCTGTATGAAAGGGCTTAACTCATTGAAAGGAACATGGCAGAATGTGTAGCCGCATCTAGATCGGGGTTCGTACCTAACAAGGGCAACCATCTATTTGGAAAAAGGCCAATGATTGGAGGAAAGTATTCTGTCCCTCCCAACCGAAAGAATGGCATTGGAAAATTGCATATAACTCACTTGGTGTGTGCCGACTCTATAGTAGAAGACATGGAACAAGCCCGTGTCCTCCTATGATGGGAGCCTATTTTGGATGTGGTTAGTATGGCCACCAAGTGCGGAACTGTCCGCTTAGACCTGTTGGAACACCAGCACCACCACTACAAGGAAGACAACCATTAAGGAATGCCCCACAGAACAACCTGAATCAACCCCTGATGCAAGGAAGGGTTTATGCTGTTGTCACGCCCCGAACCCTTAAGCACGCGACCATCCCTGTTTCTTGTCCAATGGTCAATAAGATTTCGACGTCCCATGGCGCGTCGACGGACCATTTATTTTTATCTTTCAATTAGCGCAAGCGGAAACATCAATAACCCCTAACAGCGGGGATAGCAGGAAAAACAACAGCACCAATAACAGAACAAACAGCACTAACTAACCACACCTTTTTTTTTTTTATTTATCAACATGTTAACCCTAGGAAGTTTATATTTACAAGCCTTCACTGTCGGGCCACTTCCTACACGACCAACAAAAAGAGGTACTGAGATCGGGGTTAACCTATCTCCTCTACACAAGGGTACCTTGAACCGTACCTGTCGGCCTTCTGTTCTACGGACCTGAAAAATGGTT